>CM062816.1:1808278616-1808878616 GCA_031772625.1 Pinus tabuliformis | reverse complement strand
CCTCAGAACATGCACTTTGCACCCTCGGAGGGGGTTTTTGATGAATGGACAGTTTTCGAGATTTATTTATGTTTGCATTCTAATACCTGCTACTGATGTTGCACTTCTGTACTCTTAGTAGGCATTAGAAGTAAGTAGAAATAGATCATTATTGCTTCAGGTCTGTGAGTATAAAATCAGTCATAAATGGTACTTTTATCTCTTGACGAATTTCTGCTTGCATTCTTAGAGTAATATACAGCTGATGTTGTTTATATGTTAATGTATGAATGAGTGGACTACCATTTGGCACTTTTGTACGGTGGAGTCATTGATTTGTGCTTAATACATGAATAACTGATTATGCGATATGCTGTTCACAACCGTTTTGCTTAACTTTTTATGCAGGATGGTTCATCTTAATTGATTTATATTCTCATAATAGCTGAATAATCTTCATTACCAGTTATTGTGTGAAATCTTTCTAGATCGCATAATGGAAAAAGTTCTATCCCGGGTTAGCGTAGATTAGATGTGTTGTTCTTGATAGATTAAAGTAGTATAAAATTCAGTCTCAGAGTTTAGAATTAGATTAGCTTAGAAATAATTCCATATTTTCATTATCATATTCTACACACACACACGTCACCAAACTCTACACACACACACCCCCCTTAGAACGGGAAGCTGGTCCCGTTATCCCCAGTCGGACCCGCTACACCAAACGGGCACGGAGCTGCCAACCAGGTTCCCGACCGGGTGGGTATCCCCCTTGTTGTTGACCCGATTTCAGGGCCCTCAACATATTTGGCGCTAGAAGGAGGGCACGAACTATGAATGGCACCTAAAGAAATATCTAAATACCATTCTGAGAGTAATACACCCTCATCAACTCCCTCGACTTCTCCAACACGGTTAAAACCGGAATTTGAAGTCGCTCGAGTATCTACCACTGCTACATATTCGAATATATCAGACCAATCTATCATTGAACCCCCTGAAATTCAAACTTTGATTCGTAAAATCCAGGGATTCTCTATTTTTAACCAGAAGTCTGATAAATCCAAAAGCAGCGTGACTTCGTAGTACAACCCTGCTCATCCCATTACTAGATTAAAGAGTGAAAAATTTGGTATACGACCAAGTGAACTCCCTCTTCCTACCAGGAAAAGAGCAAGGAAAACTCCACCAGAGTCTGACAGTAAGGCTCCTTCATCCACTTCGTCCATATCAACTCCCTCACCACGAAGTCAACCACCCACTCTTTCATTTCAACTCACTCACCCATCTTCTACAAACCTTCCTCTTCAAACATCAAAGCTCTTAATATCTTCATCTTCTCAGCATCAGGGATCATCTTCTGCACTTCCATTAACTAGCAGCTCAGCGATGGCCCAGTCTCCATGGAACAATCCTGGGGCGATTTTAATGCCTCCACCCCTGAGCCCTATACCGGCCCATCCTAAGAAATGACTACCTAAATTCAATCCGGAAGCAGGAATGCTAGCCGAGGAACATATCAATAATTTCATGCTTTCTGTTAATCTCAACGGAGTCACTAACGAAGACGCTGTTGTCCGGCTTTTCCCTTATACAATGCAAGGAACAGCCGGGTCGTGGTACTTTTTGTTACCTTCCAAATCCATCACAAGCTGGGACATTTTTCAAAGTCAGTTCCTCACCAAGTTTGGTGATGATAGATCCACGGCGACATTGATCAATGACCTATCTAATCTTAAGGTTGAGGCTAGAGAACCCATTAAAGATTTTAACTTACGGTTCAATAAGATCCTCAACAAAATCCCCGCTGCTTCACAACCCAGCGAGGAAGTAAGATGTGAATGGTACATCACGGCTTTACCTCCAAACTTGTCTATCTTCGTAGATAGGGCAAACAAGACCACCTTAGTTGACAACTTGACAGAAGCGTTAGCAGTGGAAAAACGCGTGGTAGCCCTAGAAAAGAGATCTGCTATAGAAGAACGCAAATTTAAGAAGATCTCTTTCAAAGAAGACACCAAGAAGAAGCAAATGAAAGACCCTTTCGATTTGGAAGGATTACAAAAAGTGTTGAAAGCCATGTCCAATGAGATGATTGATATTAAGAAACAAGTATCAGAGACTTCTTCGAAAAAGCCCTTTAGGACTTTTAAAAGAAATCCTCCCATGGAGGTAAAACCACCCAGTGTTGTCTCAAACGTTGAATCTGAAGAAGACGAAGAAGAAGAGAATACCACTAAAGGGCAGACCGACGAGGAAGAGGTCGTAGAACTACAAGGAATGTGGGACTTCATCCTCCCATAAGAAGAGGATCAAGAAGCATTTCCTGTTAGCACGAGAAGCAAAAATCAACTTGATCCTCCCCAAACTACCCCAAAACAAAAGGGCGCAAGCCCTGCAACAAAAGAAAAGGTCGCAACAAAAAAGACAACTGCTAAAGCGACCCAGCTTAGCCCACTCCAATCTGATCAAATGCCTCCATCAAGAACACTAATAGTGTCGAATGAAATGGAGTATAACATCATTGATGACATGAAGAAGACTAGGGCTAATATCACTCTGTATGAATTGAGTAAATTGAAACACCAGCAGAAAATAATGATGAAAGAATTACATGCTGTGCCTACTACATCTTTACCTACAGCTATAGCTTCCGACAATCTGGGAAGGCCTCCAACCAACACGATCAATAAAATTGATCCAAATGACATCGCCTTGATTGGAGGAAGATCAAGATCTCATACTCCTCCTTTTCTTCTCACATATGAAATCTTCAACAAAAATGTGCACAATTGCTTGGTCGATTCTGGTGCTTCAACGAATATTTTACCCAGGTCAATATGTGCTAAATTGAATGTGCAACCTCAAAAATCTGCAGTACGTATAGTTCAACTTGATCGATCCCAAGTCGAGGTGATTGGTGAACTTAATCAGGTGACCATAAGATTGTCCTCTAACCCAAAAGTGTGTCAGGTTATCGACATTCTAGTAGCTGATATCCCTGAGTTCTATGGTTTGATTCTTAGCAGGGATTGGTCGGAGAAACTCCACGGATATTTTTCAACCGATTGGTCGCACATGCGGTTACCATACAATGGTAAACCAAGTCAGATTAAGGTTGAACGAGAGTTGCACCAAAAATACATAGTGACAGAACTGGAAGGAGAAAATGAAGCCATAACGTACAATAGCAGCATTGTAGGCAATTATGCAATAGATTCTTTCCTAGGTAATTTCAATGCTCATATTTCACCATACTTAGAGAATTCAGTTTTATCCCAAGTTGAAAATTTCTCCCAAACTGATGACTCAAAACGTTTTAGTTTTTTAGATAATTCTGTAAATACATCTTTATTTTGGAAATTATATTTTAACGGATCTAAATCCAATGAGGGGGCAGGAGCAGGATGCGTTCTGATTAACCCAGACGGGAACAAGATTATGCTCACATGCAGACTTGAGTTCAATTGCACGAACAACACAGCGGAGTACGAAGCCTTGGCTCAAGGCCTATACAAAGCAATCAGATTGAACGTTAAGTATCTTCAAGTCTTTGGAGATTCAGAGATCGTTGTAAAACAGGTACGTAACACCATACATTGCCTGTCAAGTCATTTAAAGCATTATCAATCATTAGTTCAAGATCTCACTGCGCATTTCATAGCATTCAACATCTCTTCAATTCCAAGAATTCAAAATGCCAACGCAGACCTGTTAGCTAACATAGCCTCTAGACTTATCCCTTCCGAAGATTTTAGGCCTGATAGGTTTTCAATAGAATTAATCTTTAGACCATCCATCCCTGATAATATCACCAATTGGAGAGTGTTCAACGACGATCCTGACATCGTAAATTTCCTTACTTCTGAAGGATCCTACTCAAATCAGATAATCGACGAAGACCATCATGATCACCAAATACAACAAAATGGCTCTGACAATGCTATACCGAAATCAGTGGTCAAATTAGAAGATTTATATGATTTGAAAATTCGGTTTAAAAGATCCGCTAATGCTAAACTTTGCAGTTCTACCCTGAACTATGAATTAGTAAACCTAGGAACCGATCAAAAGCCACAAAATGTTAACCTAGGTCACGGCCTAGCGCCTGAAGAGAAATCAGCATATATCCGTCTTCTGAGACAATACAAGAACGTTTTTGCCTGGAATTATGATGAGCTAAAGACATACAACACTTCTATCATTCAACATGTTATCCCTATGATTGGCAATGAAAAACATGTCTAGCAAAAGCTCAGAAAAATACACCCTAACCTAGAAAATCAGATAAAAACTGAGCTTAATAAGTTGTTGAGAGCCAGAATAATATTCCCCGTCATGCATTCTAAATGGGTATCCAATATGGTGCCCGCTAGGAAGAAAAACGGAGACATTAGAATCTGTATCGATTTCCGAAATCTCAACAAAGATTGTCAGAAAGATAACTTTCCCCTCCCACCTATGGAGCAAATATTACAGGCAGTAGCAGGCTCAGAATTAATGTCATTCCTAGATGGATTTTCAGGATACAATCAAGTACTGGTGCATCCCGATGATCAGTTAAAGAGAACATTTTCCAAACCAAATGGGGCACTTATGCATATTGGAAGATGCCATTTGGTCTGATCAATGCCGGAGCTACCTTTCAAAGAGCCATGGACATCGCCTTTAAAGGGTTAGTCAATAAATCAGTAGTGATTTACCTGGATGATATAACAGTGTACTCCAAAAAACGAAACAACCATCTCAAAGATTTGAAGCAAATCTTTCAAAGATGCTTGAGGTATGGGCTTTCGCTCAACCCAAGGAAATCTTTCTTTGCATTAAGCAAAGGGAAATTGCTCGGATTCATAGTGTCGAAATCTGGTATTCACATAGAACCCGACAGAATCAAGGAAATTTCCGGAATATCCATACCTCATAACAAGAAAGCCATGCAATCCTTCCTTGGACAGATCAATTTTGTCAAAAGATTTGTCCCGGATTTTTCACGTATTATTTCTCCCTTACAAAATATGATAAAAAAGAATTCAAATTTCAAATGGGGTCTAGATGAGCACGAAGCATTCAACTTAATCAAACAAGCTATCATCAATGCTCCATCTTTGGCCACCCCAAATTTTTCAGAATCTTTTACCTTATACACTTTTTCCTCAGAGAAATTCTATGCCGTGATTTTGACCCAAGCAAATCAAGAGGAAGCGAAGCTCCAATCGCATTCTTTAGCTCGAACTTACAAGGTGCTGAGATTAATTACTCAGACGTAGAGAAACAAGCATATGCTGTTTTCAAAGCGATCAAATACTTCAGACCTTTCTTGCTTAAAGCCCACACTAAAGTCATAGTACCGTTTCCGGCGGTAAGAAACCTTTTGGTGCAGAAAGACGTGGGCGAAAAGAGAGCTAATTGGATTACCGCTTTACAAGAATATGATCTTGAAATCAAACCAGCAAACATCGTAAGAGGTCAAGGCTTCTGCAAGATGTTAGCCGGAGCATCGCAAATCCCGGAGAACTCATCTGAAGAGGTACAAGCGTATGAGGTAAGCCTAAACGATGCAGAATCATCATATGCTGACACCATTTATTTTCTTAAGAACGGGTATGATCCATCACGTCTGGATCATACCAAGAAAAGAGCTCTGAGATTAAAAGCTAAACAATACCAGCTCATAAATGATGTCTTGTTTAAAAGGAATTACGATTCTATGCTTCTTAGGTGTCTTGAGAAAACTGAAGCCGAAAAGGTTTTGCAGGGACTCCACGATGGACCAGCAGGTGGACACTATGCCGAAGATGCGACTGCACATAAAATCTTGCGTGCAGGATATTATTGGCCCACGTTGTTCAAAGACTCATACAATCACGTAAGGAAATGCCAAGTCTGCCAAACTGCTGCAGGAAAACAAAGGAAATCGTCCATGCCGCTACAACCAGTCAACATCGACCAACCATTCAGTCAATGGGGCTTGGACATAATAGGTGAGATCGTTCCTCACTCTTCTAAGCAGCATAAGTATATCCTTACGGCAACTGATTATTTTACCAAATTGGTAAAAGCAGTTCCTCTCAAGATAGTTCATTCTAAAAATATTATTGAATTCATAGATCAATTTATCATCACTAGGTTTGGATTGCCAACAGCATTAATGTTTGATAACGCTTCATATTTTTCTGGAAATACTATGACTGAGTTTGTGCTTAAAAGAGGTTTCAAACTGAAATATTCTGCCAACTACTATCCGCAAGGTAATGGATTGGCTGAATCAACAAACAAGAACCTAATCAGAATTATCAAAAGAACAGTCGACCAAAACCAAAAAAAATTGGCACAAAGCGCTGGTAAATGCTTTATGGGCTGATAGAATCGCAAAGAAAGCTTCAATCGACACTTCTCCCTTTCATTTAGTTTATGGGAGAGAAGTGGTTCTTCCGACTCACCTAGTCATTCCCTCTTTGTCTTTAGTGCAATATATCGATGAAGTATCTACTTCCTCTTTACAATTAAGACAAATGGAAATAATCAAACTAGAAGAGCAAAGAGAACAAGCTAGGAAAACCCATGCTCATCACCAAGCACTAATAAAATCTTCTTTTGACTCAAGCATCATAACCAGAAAAAACTTTTAGATGGGTGATTTAGTTTTGAAATGGGATAAGGCTCATGAAGAAAAGGGAAAACATACGAAATTTCAAAAGTTGTGGCTTGGCCCTTTTCAGATTGTAGAAGTCGTAGGCCCGTCTACACTCGTGTTGCAGGACCTGGTAGGAAGGAGAGATTCTTTACCTGTCAATGGATTGATTCTTAAATTATACTTTCCATAGAAGAGAATTCTTCTAATTTTTGTAGGATAGATTTAGTTTTTAGTTTTTATTTTGTTTTTTTTTTCTCTTTTTGTGAATAAAACCCGTTGTAAATGATCATTTAAAAAGGATTCATGAAAGAGCATGCCAATTCTCTATTAGATTTTGATTTCGATTGTACAAATAGCAAAAAATTTGAAAATCTGAATTTTATTATTGACAAATAGAGTTAAATTCACTTTGATTACGATACTCGTTTCAACCTCTAAAAAAACTTTTGACAAAAGCAACCTTTGGTAAAAGAATTGTTTTGTATCAGCACCACGAAAGGTATCATCAATAATAAAATAAGCATTCTCTGCAAAGCTGTTGTTTTCAAAAACTCTATTATTGTCGTCCAGAGCTTTCTTAAGTAAAAACAATGACTTCCTCCCTGCTAAAAGGAAATTACAACATTCAGAGAAACAATCCAAGCAAAACACTATATCTCAAAGAATAAGAGGTCTCATCACGAGCCGGCTTATCATGATCACAGATATTATAACTTGCTGACTTTGCCAAATACTGTCTATCAAAACAGGGCAACGGCTTAAGATTGTTGCAATCAAAAGACAAGAGGTCTCATCACGAGCCGGCTTGTTCAACAAAAGTGTAAATCAAGTGAATGACTGTGTCATAATTTGGCCACCAAACCAAGACATTGTTCTTTAGAGAATTAAAAAAGGAAAAGTGTGTGAAAAAGGATTTTTCTCTGGAATGTTGCGAGTAACCTCAAGCAGGAAAAAGGATCATTGCTGGATAACATGGTAACCCTATCGAGGCTATGGACGCTTGCGGGCAGCAGAGGCTCTACCTACGACAAATGAGCATACTTTTAAGCCAATACGCAGAGAAGACCTTATTTTATCTTTAATCAAGACCAAGTAATGTCTGGTGCGAATACAAGAAAAAACCTGAGGAAGCAAGTAATTGGGATATGAAAAGGGTTGAGACAAAATATCGTTGACAAGGTGAGGGGTAAGCTACTCTATCTGTCCATAACAAAATTTAGACATATAAAATTTTTTGCTGTTTCGGAAGTGAACGGTCAATAGAAATGCAGAGATAACTGGTTCTTCACAGTGAATCGCCATTGTTGTGGTCACCAACAACCCCCCTCTTTGTTTGATATTAGTAATAACATCAAGCAAAGGGGGACCCTTAACCAAAAATCCAAAAAATATTTTTGTTTGAAAAATCTTTTGTATTAACTCCCTAAGAAGCTATATCGCGTCGCAAAGGAAAAAAGGAGCGCTTTCCCAAAGCGCATAAATACACTGAGGAGGAGCGATGCGAGAACTCATCGCATCACGTGCATTAAAAGTGATCAAAAAGGAAAACCTAAAGAATCGCCGACGGCCGATATGCGACGTCACACGTCGCAATGTCGCATAAGCAGCACAAAGTGACAAAGCGAAAAACCTTGCAACCTTGCGATCCTGCGATATGCGATTTGCGACCATGCAAAGATGCAACCTGCGATCTATGGTTTGCAACAAATGAGACTATCAATTGCTGCGATGCCACCTATTTACATCGCAATCTTTGATGCTGCGATGCAAATCGCAGAAGCCATTCGTCACAGGCATTCCTCGGCATGATCTGTGAGCCCAAAATTAGGCGCGCACCTTACGGGAAATTAATGATTGTACGCCTGTGTATCTAAAGATGATTATGTTGCGTTTTTCGAAGAGTCAAGTCATAATGGGTGACATGATTATGCATTCATTAGAACTTAATTGCTTTCATGTCAATCTTTTCTTCTGTCTCTTTTCATTGACGTGAACTATAAGTCAGCAACTGATATAAATCTATATGCAGGAAACATCTAAGGAAAAGCGCCAGAGCTAGAAGAACAGAGAGGAGATGACTTCGCAGATGGATACCACATACAACAGGGCCGCGGATTCCAGAGTATCAGTCAACAAATGCTGATGGAAATAGGCTATCCAGGACTCAGAGTCAAAGGCGCACAAAAGCAAAGCGTTTATGAAAGATCTTGAGTCCCAAATTGGGTAAAGCAAAAAGAAAAACGCTTAAGGGGAAAGACGTCTCAGAAAAGCCTAGAACAAAGAATGGAAACAAGTTTCAATTGAGAAAATCGTCCAGGCAACAAAATCCCCAGCTCATTGAGTCATTCGCACGGCCGAAAACCAAAATAGCAACAGCACAATCAGTTTGAAAGAAATTTGAGTTGTACTAAGTATACATGCCGTGAAGACACTCCTCCAGAAGAACACTTTCAAAAATATCTTCTAGTTTGTCAGAAAGAGGTGCCAGCTCTTGTTATTTCTAATTTTCAAGCTTGAACAAAAGGAAAGGACAAGCAGCCGACTCTTTCACGGCGAACAGCGCATCGCTTACAGCAGTAAGGAGCAGATACATAAATGGTTAGAAATTAGATTCAGTTTTTAGAAATAAATTTGTTTTAGTAAAAGGACGGTCATTTGAAGCCGTTCCCTAACTTTGTGTAATTAAAATTAGCCGGTTAGTAGTATTTAACCCTTCTCGTTGCATTGGACAAGGGTCCGGAAATTTGTCAAAAAACTTGTCCTCAGAACATGCACTTTTGCACCCTCGGAGGGGGTTTTTGATGAATGGACGGATGGAGATTTATTTATGTTTGCATTTTAATACCTACTACTGATGTTGCACTTCTGTACTCTTAGTAGGCATTAGAAGTAAGTAGAAATAGATCGTTATTGCTTCAGGTCTGTGAGTATAAAATCAGTCATAAATGGTACTTTTATCTCTTGACGAATTTCTGCTTGCATTCTTAGAGTAATATACAGCTGATGTTGTTTATATGTTAATGTATGAATGAGTGGACTACCATTTGGCACTTTTGTACGGTGGAGTCATTGATTTGTGCTTAATACATGAATAATTGATTATGCGATATGCTGTTCACAACCGTTTTGCTTAACTTTTTATGCAGGATGGTTCATCTTAATTGATTTATATTCTCATAATAGCTGAATAATCTTCATTACGAGTTATTTTGTGAAATCTTTCTAGATCGCATAATGGAAAAAGTTCTATCTCAGTATAGCGTAGATTAGATGTGTTGTTCTTAATAGATTAAAGTAGTATAAAATTCAGTCTCAGAGTTTAGAATTAGATTAGCTTAGAAATAATTCCATATTTTCATTATCATATTCTACACACACACACATCACCAAACTCTACACACACACACCCCCCTTAGAACGGGAAGCTGGTCCCGTTATCCCCAGTCGAACCCGCTACACCAAACGGGCACGGAGCCGCCAACCAGGTTCCCGACCGGGTGGGTATCCCCCTTGTTGTTGACCCGATTTCAGGGCCCTCAACACCTTCTATCTTGATAGTTTGAGGAGTGGTAATTCTAGCCATTGCATTACAAGATAGGGTCAGATTCATTTCTTCTTTCTTGATGTGGTCTTTCACTTCTTCAACTTTTTTCTTCTTGATATGTCCTTCTATCTTAATAGTTTGACGAGTAGTAATTATTTCCAATGCTTTAAAAGATGTGGTTGGATTCATTTCTTCTTTCTTTGGGGTCGGTTCCTAGTGTATATACTCTTCTTTTGACATTTCTTGATCCTTTTCTTCCTCCCCTCCACAATCAATGTACAATAATTTCTTCTCAACACACTTATGACCTTTAATGTATTTTTTATCACAATTGTAACAAAGCCCTTTTTCTCTTTTTTCTTCCAATTTTTGTGGTGTAACCCTTGTAGGTTGTGCAAGGCTAGGAGAAACAACACTTCCATCTTTATAGTTGTGAGGGGTAGAATTCCTTGTTGCCATAATTTTTCTTTCCACTTTGTAAGAAAGCCCTTTTGCTATTTTTTCTTCCAATTGCTGTGGTGTTGCTCTAAAGAAGGTGTTGATATTTGTATCCTCATAATGTGCTATAATTTCCTTTGTGAAAATTGACCACGTAGCAAGTGTTTTACGAGAACAAATCCCTTTATACCATAAAATTGATCTTGTTCTAAATATGAAAATGCAATACATACCATTTGTAACAGTGGTACACCATGTAGATCAAAATATTTCTACATCTGTAGTATCCAATTTACCGGATCCTTGCCATCAAACTTCCTCATCTCGTTTTTTCTTAATTTAAGGAGCCTGATATTGAAACGACTATAAATCTATAATTTCATATCTCCAAGTTTTGAAATTTCTTCCTATGGTAGCTCTCTAATTTCTCTTTCTAACCCAACATGTCTTATCAGAATTTGATTATCGAAGAAAGATTTATTCCAAATCTCCCACAGTGACCTGATTATAGGCTAGTTTAGTAGATCGAAATTATACGACGTGCCATGTCTCACAGTTTTGACCTTAGTACCTAAAACTGATATACGGAAAACTATAGGAAGACCACTTTCTGAAACTTCCGATGAAATTTCAATCTAATGCTCAGAACAAAAGTTATGACAATTTCCCTTAGTAACCTCTTTGGAATGTAATTCAGGAGTCTGCCAAATCTCTAACTTCCTTAGATCATATCTACGAAAATATAGTGAGACAATATCTGAAATTTAGATCTGAGGGTCAGACCGATTTCTTCTCAAGTGGATTTTTTCTTTTCCCTGCTGAGACATCGCAGAAAAAAAAAATTATAGCGAAAATTCAACGATGTCTTGTTTGGAGTAGAAAAACCCTACAATCTAAAGCTCTGATATCAAATGTTATGAAACCAGCTCATAAAAAGATATAAAAGATATATCAACACCTTAGAAATAGGCCTCTTTGATGGGGCAACCTCCTTTACATTAAACAAATGAATAATTCTTCGATGATACAAATGACAATACCTCCTTTCTATATATAGGAGTCTAAGGGGTCATAATATAATCAGATTTGACATAACAATAATAATGTAAGGGCACAATAATAACAATAGTGGGCTTCTATGGGGCACAATAATAAAAATATGGGGACTACACATGCACACCAATATAATAAGGGGGTTGTACTAATGAAAATAAGGGATTACATTATTATTATAGGGACCTAACAAAATGCAACCACTCCGGTTGCGACTCTGCTCCATAAACGTCACTCCATTTCAGTAGGTGATCATGCAGGTCACTCCTCCCATCGTATTTTTCAATCTCACTTTTGGGTGACCAAACCACAACCTCATCATTATTCTATATTCTCTCCATCCATCAAAATTATCTTTATATGTACCCCACCATCTTTCAGGCATAGTGCTTAGTGCCAAATCCAGTGCTCAGAAGCGATGCTTCTCACGCACTTCCCTTTCAAAAGCATCAAAAAATTTATCTACGTGAGTTAAACCATCATAAGAAGGAAAAATCCTTACCTTTTTATGATATACAATGCACTGATTTAGTCATCGTTTTACAGCGTAGCGTAGATAGTTCATGCAACCTATTCTGCTGGTGTTCCAACTGCTCATCCGAATCCGATGTACATGAGCTTTCGTGGTCCCATGTAATGAATACATCTGCTGTCAGATTCACACAATCTTGGTCTCATGCCATTATTTTGTAGATTTGGTCCAAATCATCGTCACTTTCATAATCACGGACCAGTTCAGTATAGCACGACCCTTCTACATGGTCTAAAGGTACTACTACACAGAGAGATTTCCTATCAAATGACATCATATGCTTCTTCAAATTGATCACCACATTCATGTAAATAGCCCAATTGATTGCAAGGAGCACAAGGTAGGGATTGTTGTCATCAATAATCTCTATCACTTCAAAATCAGCCAACGTGCTCATACCTTCAATATCTACTATCACTCCCTGCAATCTTCCCATGGGGGTAATATTTTGTTGATTTTCCATCCTTAATTGAATCAAAGACAACTATAGCACATGTCTCCCCATTCTCTCCTATGTTTGTTTAGGAAAAACATTCGCATCTGACCCAAGATCTAGAATAACTTTGTCCATCTCATATTTTCATATTTGCACGGAGAGCCTCATCTCACGCCCTATTCTAGACTTATGCTTACCAATTGTTTTCACTACATGGGAACCCTCAGTAGCATTTTCTTTATCAATTGTTGTAATCCTTTGATAGACTTGCTATCACACAACAACTTCATACATGTCTCCAAAAAGGTAGTAAGCATGGATGGGTCCATTTCTTTAGACTACTTATCCTAACCCCTTGAGGCAGAAGCCTCAGTGAGGATTTTCTTCAGTTCCATGAAGGTTTCTTTCACGTGCTCTAAATCAAAGCCAACCTCCTTCTCTTGAGCATTGCTGACCCATTCACTTTCTTTAGGATGCTTTGCCTTATCTTCTCTAGTTGGCATTCCACTTCGCAACACTATATTGACATTAGGATATTCTCCATGAGGTCCAGTCCTCATCATCTGCAGGCTCTAGGTAGGCTGCTGAGGCTGGGTCCCCTTTTCCTGCATCTTAGCTATTAATACAAGGAAATATTCTATCACGTGGTCAAACTAAGTACAATATCGGCACGACAGGCAGGTCGAGTTCATACACTCCTGTATGTAGCCTCCTAGACCTCGATAATTATAGCAAATAACTTGCCCTCAACCTCTCGTAGGTCCTCCTCCTCCTCATCCTCGTCCGCACCCCTGATACCCTCCTCACACTCCCCCAACGCCTTGATTCGGAGGCTGAGTTTCTATATACATTTGATACATGTGCCTTCTCTCCATAATTAACTCATAGCTATGGAAGTTGTCCTCATTATGACAGACTAATTCACACAAGTTGTAGAAGAGTTGTTGAGGGGTCTGCACAAATTTTTGCAGAAAGTGACAATTGTCTATTACATGTTTTCCAGCTACCTGACGATAGCACACCATAGTCCGGGCCCTCTACTTGGCCCTGCTTGAGTTTCTGCCCTCAGAGTCATTAGTCGTCCTCCTACAACATAATTCGAGAAGATAGGGTAGTGATATTTAGCATGCCCCTGACTTTTACATTTTAGACACCAGACTTCTTCACACACCTCTAGCCAAGCCGCTCTATCTTTCTTCAGACTTGGGAACTCTAGGCAAAAATTCTGTAACTCTGTGTGAATCTACTAAACTCCCAAAGTAGCATCTTGAATCAGTGTCTCATGCAATCTCATCACAATATCCAGGGCTTCAGCTTGGGTCCCAATCTTTTTCTATGATAAAGCAACCCTTAAATGTGGCAAGAGAAAATCCAAAAACCATTCGTGGTGTTGCCCATCCCTAAGATTCATGTTAGCTTCCTAGATCTTACATTTGAATCTCCGATCTAGCTCCCAAGGCATCTCTCCAGGACTCATCATGATTTCCTTGAATCCAATGGTTGATTGTGCTTCAGACTTGGGTCTATTGAATTCCTTATTCAATGAATTCTCAATGTCTACCAATGCAGCTATCGGGTTATCGGTGCATTACTTAATGTACCATGTTAGTGTGTGATCCTTTAAAGCAGTAACCAATGCTTGTTTCCTCATTTGATGATCTGTAATATTCTAGTCTGTCCACATGACCTTTGCAACGAACCAAAATTGGTCCGGGTCCTCATTTCCCAAGCCCTTGAAAACAGGAAACTTCACTACATTCACCATATTTAATAGTGGCAGAGGTGGAGGTCGTGTGGGAAAAGGTGTATGTTGGGGAACCCTTGCCTTATTAACTATACAATGCTTTGCGGTGAAGCTTGTGCTACTCCTTCATCGTCACTTAGAGGAGGTTGAATTAGTGAGCTTTATTCAGGACTCGTTCTCCCTATATTTCTGAATAATTTTCCACTTCACGTAGCTCCAAACATCAAGGTAATTGTATAACCCTCTTTTCACACAAGAGAATTTTAAACCAAGTATTCAAAGATCTCAAATACTTACGTTGTGGCCCCCTTGAAGAAATTCCTCTCTACTTCTTTGTAGCTGACCAAGGTATCGACCGAGGATTCTATCACAAATGTTTCGATGACACGATCAAGCCAATGATCGATAGCACATGTGATCTTATCTTCAGAGGATTCCAATATCTACACTAACTCTAGGATCCACACTATTGGACCATCAAGCATCCACCTTCCCTGGCCATTCGCTAATTTAGAGATCCACTCATACAGCTCGATCGGGAAGGAAAAAAAAGAAAATCTCATGTATCTTTTGAATAAATACCTGTCCAACCACTGTTCTTTTATCAATTGCGAACTTCTGTTTTCTTACGCTACAAATTCATGGATCTTTCTATCCAACAACTCCTTAATTTCTTTCTTTCTTGGATTCCAATGATGTGACATCATGCATCTCTTTATGCAGATCCTCGTCCCAACAACGGAACCATTTGTTGGATTAGTGGGTCCTGACCCAAGTTCAGAGTTAAGTTTCCCAAACAAATCCCTACACTACTAGCCCTTTCGGCATCAACCTACAGAGCGCAGACTGAAGTCTCTCCTGAATCAGTATGGGGGGATGTTGGAACCAAGCTTCCACACCTAGAGATGATCGTGATGTCATTTTGTGACCTAAAATTGCCTTCACGTAGATCAATAACCCCTTGGGGATTATTGATATAACTTCCCTTAATCAAATTCTATACCTTTGCGAATGTCTACGACTATCTTTTGCAGGCCCTATACAGGTGAATCAGCCACTTGCGTGCCTTTGTAATTACCCTTAGTTATGTATTTACCTAGATTGGCTTAAGTATTTGAAAATAGTAACATGCAACTAGATATTCTTCATGTAAACATTTATTATTACTTGTGTTCATATGACAATGTAAATCCTGTAAAATCACACATCAATACAATATTAATTCAAAAACCCATCATTCATCATAACATAATAGCACATTCATTCATAAAATAAATACATAGAAAAAGCACAGGAATTTTTAGAATAATCTCTTTGTTAATGCTTATGTTCTTCTTACAAACTCAGGACTTGCCTGTACACTGAGTTGCAGGGTCCACACACTCAGCTGTGGACTCTACTCTAGGCCTCTACGTAAATTGTGGCAAAGCCTCTCTTCTACCCTAAGACATCTTTGCTCTTACTCTTAATGACCCATTACATTCATATTCATTCTTTGTTATCAACTTCTTCTGCCTTAGACTCTCTAAGACTCCCCTGTTATACAATCCCATGCTCCGCAGACCCTAGGTAGATCTACTAAAGCTAACACAAATTACATAAAAGAAGGGTAAAACCCTTTATGACATTTTACTATCTACATGCTGCATGACCACATTTTGCAGAGACTTTACACTTTTTACAGTAAAATTTGGGCTTTTTTCGGCAAAACTTGGGCTTTTCCCGAAAATTTACCCTAAGGGACCCTGTCCGAACATCTATACATCACATTTTTCATAGAAGAGGGGATCGATTCTTATTGTGCAGGGAAGGGAGGAGCTTTCATGCCCAACGGGATGATCCCTAGAGGGGACCACTGGAGCCACCGCTGCATTATCAAGTAATTATGTAGCACGATTCAACAATAATCTAAACTTGCATTTGATTATGTGTTTTTGTTTCTTCTAAATGTTTTGAGATTGTGATTTAATTGTTGCAAGGGAAACGAGCTGGATGGTTGGGCCCATCGGACAGTCTGTTGCCCCAAACATCTTAATATTTCTTTTGATGCATTTTATTTTCTGCATAGTGTGTGAGTGTGATTTCATAAAGCTTTGCAATTTCATTTCACATTTCTACTTCATGCTTTGATCATCTGATTTTCGATTTCATCCATAATTTCTTTTTCATTGCTCTGGTCATTTAAGTGTAATGATATCGTTGTTTCCTGGGATGTATTTTTATGAAGGCTGAGCTAAAGTAGACATAGGATAGATAGTGAATGTTTTATTATTGCATCTCTCATTTTTTATTATGAATTTAGTGTGATACTTGCCCTCATCTCATTGTTGCATAATAAGGTTTACTTTCAGGATACTATGGTGAAGGAAACAATTTTTGAGTAAGAGTTCTGGTTAATTTAACTTAACATGTATCATTGAGCATTCATGATTGCCTTAAAACCATTATTTTAGATGTGAAATTGATTCCTCCACTTTGAAGAAATAACATTCATTCTTGAAATCTCAATGAACAAATTCCAGGATGAACACAAGGAGAAGTTGTGAATGTTGTTTTATTGACAAAAGTAAAGTGCTGGCAAAATTCTTAAAATGTCTTGAGTTGAATAACTGTGTTTGATATTTCGTTCATCATAATTAAATTTTTGCACATCATATAGAATATTTTTGTATTGGAGAGAAAGCATTTAATGATTTTATAAGATGAGGATGAGCATCAGAAATGTCTTTATCTTATTCATTTCTATTTCACACTTTCCTTACAACTGAAATATTGAATTGTCTTTAGAGAAGTAGTGCATATATCATCTGAATTATTTTTAAAGAATTCAATGATTTGTATAGATTAGTTGGAACTTAAATTCATGCTTTTCATCTTTGCAACATAGCAATAATTTTTAAGAGGTTTTTCATTCTTTATTTCCTGAATCATATTATTTACTTCCTGAATGGTTTGTCATTTTGAATGGGGCCTACATTCCCTTGTCTCCTAGGAAATTGGGGAATATTTTCTACAGGAGTCAACTCAACCCAGAACAGGAGCCGGAAGTAGATTCCCAGCGTGTCTACTTTGCTTTGAAGAGTCTTGTTCCTCTTTCCCGAATGATGCCTTTTTAAACTTCTTGCAAGAGCTTGACTTTTAATTGATAGATCTGTGAGGTTGTATTCTAGCATTCACTATGTTACACCTCTAATCTTACCAACCCATATTGATAATTTAAATGTTGGTGTAAATCTTGCATTTATACACCCGACATTTTGGCGCTATTGTCGGGGAGGTGTTGTAGGATAAGGCCTCATGATTTGTCATTCTTTTCCCTTTTCTTTGCAATTGAATTTTGAGATTAATGAGATTCCCCTTGTGTTATGAAACCAGCTCAAGAAAAGATAGAAAAGATAGATCAACGCCTTAGAATTCAGCCTCTTCGAGGGGGCAACCTCCTTTACATTACATAAATGAACAATTCTTGGATGATACAAATGACAAAACCTCCTTTCTATATATAGGAGTCTAAGGAGTCACAATATAATCCAGCCGACCTAACAATAATAATATAAAGCCACAAAAATAACAATAGAGGGATTCTATGGGGCACAGAAATAACAATATGGGGGTAATAGGGGCACAACAATATAAATAAGGGGTATAACTACAATAGTAATGGGGTAATCACTAGTATTATAGGGACCCAACATGCCCCTCTCCTTCAAAAAAGTGTTGTCCTCAACGCTTGAGTAGTTCTGGATACTTCTGCATAAAATTCTCATCCTCCCATGTGGAATCTTCAGCGGATAAGTTCTTCCACTTGATAAGATACTCTGAAATTGATCGATTTCGTAGCTGTCGAGTTCTTGTTTCTGTGACTGCTTCCGGTTCCAATATAATTTTTCCTTCCTCGTCAAGTTCTGGCAATATTGTTTGAATTGGGAGCTTGTCACCTATAACCTTCTTTAAACATGAAACATGGAAAACTGGGTGCAATCGAGAAGCTGCAGGAAGCTCCAATTTGTATGCCATAGTACCAATCTTTTGCAACACCTTGTACGGACCATAATACTTTGGTGATAATTTATTATCCTTCTTAGCTTGCTTTAGGGACATTTTCTTATATGGTTGTAGCCGTAGGAATACCCAATCACCTACATCAAAACTTCTTTCACTGCGATGTTGATCTGCCTGTTGTTTCATTCTATTTTGTGCCAACACGAGGTTATCCTTTAAGAGTTGGAGGACTTGTTGTTGATGTTCGATGTGATGTTCCACTGCCTGAACCTTAGAATTTTCTCTTAAATATGATGTGATGGATGGTGGTTGATACCCATAAAGTGCCATAAATGGGGTCATTTTTGTTGCTGTATGGAAGGAAGTGTTATACCACCATTCAGCCAGAGGCAACCATTTGACCCATTGTGTCTGTTTATCAGATACAAAGCAACGAAGATATCCTTCCAAACATTTGTTTACTATCTCAGTTTGCCCATCAGATTGAGGATGATAAGATGAGCTATGAGCTAACTGAGTACCAAGACAAGAAAATAATTCTGTCCAAAAATTTCCAGTGAAAATGGGATCTCTGTCACTTACAATAATCTTTGGGTTTCCATGTAGCTTTTGAACTGTTTCCATAAATGCAGTAGAAACTGTACTGGCTTTAAATGGATGTGATAATGCACAAAAGTGTGCATACTTGGTAAGTCTGTCAACTACCACCATGATGACACTCTTTCCCTCAGACTTGGGTAAACCTGTGATAAAATCCATTGAAACCTCCTCCCAACGTTGGCTTGGAATGGATAAAGGTTGTAATAGACCTGGTGTCTTAATTGTTTCAACTTTATTTTGTTGGCAAACCAAACATTCTGCCACAAACTTTTGAATATCTGATTTAAGGCCATCCCAAAAAAATTCCTTCTTAACCCTGTGGTAAGTTTTTAAAAATCCTGAGTGCCCTCCTAAGGGAGAAGTGTGCAATTCCATAAGAATCTTTTGTTTTAGCTGGGAATTCTTACAGAGGTATAAGCGATCTTTGTACCATAACGAATCATTTTTCCAGCTAAATGTATCAGAAGTACTGGAATCTTGTTGTAGCTTTCGAATAAGTGCCCACACTTCTTCGTCATTCTTCCATTCCTCCCTTGCTTCGTTTATCCAATCTGGTTGGATAATAGAAATGGCACACAACAATGCTTCCACATCCTCATCCTTTCTTGAGAGTGCATCTGCCACCACATTTTGCTTCCCTTTTTTGTAGATGATTTCAAAGTCATAACCCAACATCTTTGTGACCCACTTTTGTTGCTCTTCAGAGGATAATCTTTGTTCTAAAAAGTATTTAAGGCTATCATGATCCGTTTTTACCTTGAAGTGTCTTCCCATTAGGTAGGGTCGCCATTTCTTAAGTGCATGGAGTATTGCCAACATTTCCTTCTCATAAATAGCTTTGCTTAAAAACTTTCCCTTGATTGGACGACTTTCAAAAGCAATGGGTCTTTCATCTTGCATTAGAACAGCACCAATTCCATTTCCTGAAGCATCACATTCCACAATAAAGGTTTTTGTGAAGTCCGGTGTAGCTAAGACCGGTGCTTGGCACATTGCCTCTTTAAGATGTTCAAAGGCCTTTGTTGCTTCCGGAGTCCATGAAAATGAATCTTTCTTCAATAATGTTGTTAGAGGTGCTGCTATTCTCCCATAATTCTTAACAAACTTGCGATAATACCCTGTCAACCCAAGAAATCCTCGCAGATGCTTTATGGATGTGGGGATTTTCCATTCCTTAATGGCTTTAATTTTGCTAGGGTCTACCTTAACTCCTTCATGAGATACAATATGACCCAAATATTCCACCTCCTGGACTCCAAAGAAACATTTGGATCTTTTTGCATATAATTGTTTCTCCTCCAATAGTTGTAGCACCCTGTCAACATGTTCAACATGATCCTTCCAAGACTTGCTGTAGATTAGTATATCATCAAAAAATACTAACACAAATTTTCTAAGGAATGGTTTGAAAATTGAATTCATCAAACCTTGAAATGTTGAAGGTGCATTGGTAAGGCCAAAAGGCATGACCAAAAATTCATAATGACCCTCATGAGTTCTAAATGCCGTTTTCGGAATGTCTTCAATCTTCATTCTGATTTGATGATATCCCGAACGAAGATCCAACTTGGTGAAGTAAATTGATCCATGCAATTCATCCAGTAATTCATCAATAACAGGAATGGGGAACTTATCTTTAATAGTGAGCTTGTTGAGCTCCCTATAATCCGGACACATGCGCCATGATCCATCCTTCTTGTGCACCAATACTACTGGAGCTGAGAAAGAACTTTGACTCGGTTGAATTATACCAGCCTCTAGCATTTCTGCAACCATACGTTCAATTTCACTTTTTTGGACATAGGGATATCTGTACGGCCTGATGTTTGGAGGAACACTTCCTGGAATCAGATGAATAGCATGATCATGATCACGCATAGGTGGGAGACCTTTGGGAGTCTCAAATACCTTGGAATGATTGTCCAGGACTTTTTGGAGATCTGGAGAAATAGATGATTCCAATGTGGAAACATCTAGCGAACATAATTGTGCAATTACACCTCTTTGCTCCTTTTTTAGAAGCTTTGTCATGCCATTAGAGCTGATTATCTTTCCTGGTTTCCCTGCAATACCCCTTAATTCAACTTCCTTTCCTTCCGTAGAAAATTTGATGAAAAGTTCTTGAAAATTAAAAGCTATTGTACCCAAGGATTGTAGCCATTGGACTCCTAGTACAACATCAACACCTCCCATTGGAATGGAAAGCATTGGGCTAGTCAATACATATTCTCCCATGGATAGCTTGATATTATGGCACTTTCCAGAGCAATTTATTGTTCCTCCATTTGCAATCATCACTTGACACTCTGGTGCTGGATATAGGAAGCAATTCAATTCTTTTGCTACCCTACAATGAATAAAATTGTGGGTGCTTCCTGAATCAATCAACACTATTACCTTTTTCTTCTTGATTTGTCCTTCTATCTTGATGGTTTGAGGAGTGGTAATTCCCGCCAATGCATTACAAGATATGGTCGGATTTATTTGTTCTTCATCTAGGCTTTGTTCCTGGAGTATATCTTCTTCTTTTGACCTTTCTTGCTCCTTTTCTTCTTCCTCTTCACAATCTATGTAGAATAATTTCTTCTCAGCACACTTATGACCTTTAGTGTATTTGCTATCACAATTGTAACAAAGCCCTTTTGCTCTTTTTTCTTCCAATTGTTGTGGTGTCAACCTTATAGGTTGTGGAAGACTAGGGGCAACAACACTTCCGTCTTTATAGTTGTGAGTGGTATGCTTCCTGGTTGCCATAATTTTGCTTTCCATTTTTCTTGCTAACCTGAATGCCTTCTCTAATGAATCAGGTTCCCAAAGGCGAACATCATGTTGGATATTATCCTTTAAAGACCCTATGAACACATCAATCCTATGCTCCTCTGGAATATCTTTTACCCTTATGTTCAATTTTTGGAACTCCTCAATGTGCTCCATTATTGAACCCTTTTGTTTGAGACTTATCAATTGGCTAAAAAAAGTGTTGCTTTTTGTATCTTCATAATGTGCTATCAATTCTTCCGTAAAAATTGCCCAAGTGATAAATTGTTTACGAGAGCAAAGCCATTGATACCATACAAACTGATTTGGTTCCAAATATACAGTTGCCATACGTACCTTTTGTGTGTTTTGCACATTATTGAGATCGAAGAATTGCTCCATCTGTAATATCCATGTGGCGGGATCCTTGCCATCAAACTTCCTCATATCGATTTTTGGAATATGGTGATTCTTCGATCCAACATTAGAGTCTATGGAATCATGATTAACATTTCTTTTGTTCTCATCATGAGTTTCCTTTACTACCTTTTCACCATTAGTGACCCTTTCTTGTAGCAACTTCTTCAATTCTTCCATGTCTGTCTTCAAATCTATCTTCAAATCATCCATCTTAGCTTCCATGCCCTTTATCTTAGATTCCACACCATTTAACTTAGATTCCATGCCACTTATCTTAGCTTCTGTTAGCTTTTGTGAGCGTGACATTTGTTGCACTTGTTCTTGTAATTTTGATATATCATGTAGCATTTCTTCCTCTTCTTCATGAGTCATGCTAGAGCTTTCAGGTTCCTTACTAGGTGTTTGCATTTTCTTTCCTCGGGGCATCAGTTACCGATAATAATGCTTTACTATGCCCTTTGAATTCTGTTAAACCAAGCTTACACAAAAATTTAAAAAAAAACTACACACCTTTTTTCACTTTATAGAAGCCTGATATTGAATCTGATGTATCTCTGTAATTTCAGATCATCTAGTTCTGAAATTGCTACCTGTAGTAGCCTTCTGCGTCCTCTTTCCAATGCCACAAGTCTGAGCCAAATTGGATTCTCCAAGGAAGATTTATGTGAAATCTCCCACAATGACTTGCTTTTAGACTGGTTCAGCAGAGTGAACTTGTACGACGTGCCACGAGTCACTGTTTCAACCTTTGAATCTTAAACACACACATAAGAAACTACAGCCCGTCCTCTTTCTGTACCTTCTGACGAAATTTTAATCTGATCCCCAGAGAGAAAGTTATGACGATTTTCCCCATGTCACCTGTTTTGAATGTCATTCAAGAGTCTTCAAAAAGACCAACTTCCTCAGATCATATCTCAGCAAATATCTCGCGAAAATCTCTGAAATTTGGACCCAAGGTTTAGTACGATTTCTTCTCAAATGGGTTTTTTTTTGCGACTTCTGAAACGTCACAGAAAAAAAGTTATAGCGAAAATGCCACGATGACCTATTTGGAGCAGCGAAACCCTAAAATCCAAAGCTCTGATACCAAATGTTATGAAACCAGCTCAAGAAAAGATAGAAAAGATAGATCAACGCCTTAGAATTCAGCCTCTTCGAGGGGGAAACCTCCTTTACATTACATAAATGAACAATTCTTGGACGATACAAATGACAAAACCTCCTTTCTATATATAGGACTCTAAGGAGTCACAATATAATCCAGCCGACCTAACAATAATAATATAAAGCCACAAAAATAACAATAGAGGGATTCTATGGGGCACAGAAATAACAATATGGGGGTAATAGGGACACAACAATATAAATAAGGGGTATAACTACAATAGTAGTGGGGTAATCACTAGTATTATAGGGACCCAACACCTTGCTTGCTAAAGCATACTGGACAGTATTTCCACACAGCTCACAGGCCAAGATTTCTTTACTGCGAAAGAGTCGATTTCCTTTATTGCAACATATGATGTCTGATTTGTTTCTTTTACTGCAATTGAGTTTTTATGAGTTATTTCTTTTTCTGCAAAGTGTGATGCTTGATTTACTGCAATTTCATTTTTATGAGTGATTTTATTTATTGCAAAGTGTGATGTTGGTTTGCTTTCTTTTGTGCAATTGAGATTATTTAGTTCCCACAAGTGTGATTTTCTTAGTTTATAATAAAAAATTAGGAATATTTAATGATGTGGTACCCTTAGTGAAGTTAATTCTTTGTACTGGATTAATAAGAAACTTAGTTTTGCATCTAGATGACAACAAAATTTAGAGTGTTCAATGAATAATTTGTTGATTGGTCCAGGAAGGTGTCATCTTATTTATTTTTATTTCCCTTTTTCTGGTATCATAACTCCAATTCTTTATGGTATTTAGAGTGATGAATTGATCAACAAGGATTAATCACGAGGTGTTGATGGACAACAATGTGTGTTGATTGTTGATGCCTATAAATAAGAATTGCATGTCCTAGGTACATGATTTTTATAGTAGGTGAAAGAATCTTGTGGTAGTATTCTTGAAATTGCACCTTTAAGCAAAGATTTGATTTTTTTATCATGAATGTTAATAAAACTCTAGACATATTTTTTTTTTTCGAAAAGAAAATATATGACAAGCAGGGAGTTCATTTGAGATATGACAATAGGTATGTGAGGTCTATTATGAAAGTGCAATACTATTTTTCCATAATGTTTGGTACAAATCATTGTTTCCTATACCTGATCTTGTTGCAATTTTATAATTCATGCACTTGATACTTTCATAAGGGATGTAACATGGCTTTAGTTGGCACTATAATAGTGATGTTACAGACTTAATGAATGTGCTAAAAATGATGACATACAAGATATACTAATATTTCTTTGTTGGAGATTCTTTTTGACACTCTTATCAGGAAGCATAGTATGATGATTCTTCTTTAAGCATTCCCGCTACCTTCTTCCATGATTTTATAAGTTTTATGGTTTGACATGCAAGAAGGTTAGCATGGGGGAGTGTTGAGCCTCCATTTTGTCTAGATTTTCATGTCTTTCGATGAATAAATCTATGCATGTACTGAGTTTTTATAGTCATTATTATTCTTTTTATGGATTGTTGGGCTATTATCTAGAGGCATTCAGAGTTGACAATGATTGATTTATAAATTCTTCTTGTTTGGTTAATTTGAAAATCGTTTAATGTGAAAGTAGCATTAATAATATGATCTCTTGGTGGTAGATGAAGAGTTCCTATTTTCACAATTCCTGTACCAACAGTTCATCTACCTGCAATTCCTATACCAGTAGTGCAAAGATACTATGCTACTGATTATGCACTAAACAGGGTACTGCCCACCTACTCAGAGCCTTGTGGAATGGCTTGGCATGGTCTTCAACATTCCCCAAGAGATACCCTCTACAGGGAAGGTTGATATAGAATTTGTCTCTAATTCTTGTTGACAGATTTAAGATCCGCAGCAATTAAACAATGACTATTATGCTCAAGTAGCAGTAAAGTGGAACCTGCACCAACAACTTTTCCATTTTTCAAATGTGCTTCATAGTCACATTACAAACTTTTCCTAGTGAATTAGTAGTTCTTTAGCATCACATCACCACTTCTTTGGTGCAAATAACATAGAAGTAGCAGTTCCAATTGTTGACTCTAAATTTGAGACAAAGCTTGTTTGGAATTCCATGAAACCTCTCCTAGAACCACTTGTGACTCCAAAAACTATAAAATACCAGTGTGTCTGTGAGTTACAAGACATGTGGAAAAAGGAGTCTTACAAATACAATTTTCATCATTTTGAGGAGGAAGGTGACTTATCATATGTGGAGAGCATTAGCTTATACTGATAATGTGATTGGGTTATGTCATAGAGAGATCAAGCAGTAGAAACTTTTGGTCAATCCCCACTCGCACTAGCTCAAGCTATGTGATTTTGGAAGAGCCAACGTTCTGGTTAGGAGTAACACGCTCAATATTAGTTTCACATATGATATATATTCAGTCTTAGATTCCATGCTTACCATTTTCCTGAATGCAGACCTCTTCTAGAATGTAACAACAATTCTCAGATATATACAAGTAAGAAATTACCACATTCATTGTATTACAAGCTTCTTCTCAGGATCTAAACTACAAGCCAATATTCTCCAATGCAGGATTATAGCTTGGCAATTGATGATCCTAATAAAAAGCTCGTTCATTTGAAAATATATTTTGAGGATGAATCGGTGCATGTTCAATCAGAAAATAGAGAAGGTTTATAGAAAACAATTCCTCTAACATACTTTTCGCATGAGAGCGTTTCAAACATCCCTTTGGATCTTGTACAAGATTTATGGGAGATGCTTAGTGCAAATGAATCATTAAGTCCAGGTGCTTTGGATTTGATAGGTTCTTTTGTCTTTCATGATGATACAAGATTATGTTCTCTTCGTTTCCTCATTCATATGCTTGAGAGAGATAACATCCAGAAGTCTAATTTTCTGAAAGCTTTGTCAGGGATGTGGAAAGACTTTGATGCTTGTGTGTGCATATTTCATTCTCGTTACATGTTTGATCTATGTGGTTAATAACAATGTGATATGGTCAAACTACTCATAGAATTGCATAGTTGTAAACAATGTATTAGCACTGCTTGTTGTATTATCTCCAGAAGTAAACCATGCTAAACTTGTACACATATACTCGAGTAATTGGTGTAGTGCTGCTAATATAAGAGAGGGGGCTGCACACTGAAAGTGGATAGAGAATTGTATTTTATACATTACATTTTTCACAGAACTAGGGATTTATTCTGATTGTGTATAGAAGGGAAGAACATGCGCGCCTAGTGGGATGATCCCTAGAGGGGACCACTGGAGTCAACGTTGCATTGTCCAATAAATATGTAACATGATTTAACAATAATCTAAACTAGCATTTGATTTTTTATTTTTTTTTTCTTCCGAATGTTCTGAGATTGTGATTTAATTGTTGTAAGGTAAACAAGTTGAGTGGTTGGGCCCACCATCCGTTCCGTTGCCCCAAAATTCATAGGATTACTTTTGCTGCATTTTATTTTCTGCATAGTGTGTTAGTGTGATTTCATATATCTTTGTCATTTCATTTCACAGTTCTCATTCATGCTCTGATCATATGATTTTTTATTTCATTGATAATTTCTTTTTCATTGCTCTAGTCATTTAAGTGTGATGATATCGTTGTTTACTGGGATGTATTTTTATGAACATTGAGCTGAAGTAGACAAAGGATAGATAGTGAATGTTTTATTCTTAATCTCTCATTTTTTATTATGAATTTAGTGTGATACTTTCCTTGATCTCATTGCTCCATATTAAGGTATACTTTCCAGATACTATGGTGAAGGAAAGAATTGTTGAGTAAGAATTCTGGTTAATTTAACTTAACATGTATTATTGAGCATTCATGACTACCTTAAAACCATTATTTTAGATGTGAAACCAATTTCTATAGTTTGAAGAAATAACATTTATTCCTGAAATCTTAATGAACAAATGCGAAGATTAACACAAGGAGAAGTTGTGAATCTTGTTTTATTGACAAAAGTAAAGTGCTCCCAAAATTATTAAAATGTCTTGAGGTGAATAGCCATGAATGATATTCCTTTCATCATAGTAAAATGGTGTGCACATCATATAGAATATTTCTATATTGTAGAGGAATCATTTAATGATTTTATAAGATTAGGGTGAGCAGCAGAAATGTCTATCTTATTCCCTTCTTTTTCACACTTTCCTTACAACTGAAATATTGAATCGTCTTTAGAGAAGAAGTGCATATATAATCTCAATTATTTCTAAATCATTCAATAATTTCCATAGATTAGTTGGAATTAAGTCTCTTTATGATTCCTACCTTAAATTCATGTTTTCATCTTCGCAACAAAGTAGTGATTTTTAAGATATTTTGCATTCTTTATTTCCTAAATCACATTCTTTACTTCTTGAATGGTTTGTCAGTTTGAATGGGGCATAAATTTTCTCATCCTCTGGACAACTGAGGAAGACCTTATGTAGAAGCCTACTCAACCCAGAAGAGGAGAGAGAAGTAGATTCTTAGTGTGTTTAATTTTCTTTGAGGAGTCTTGTTCCTTTTTCTTGAATGATGCCTTTTTAAATTTCTTGCAGGAGATTGATTTTTAATTGACAGATCCGTGAACTTGTATTCTAACATTCATTGTGCTATGCCTCTAAGCTTACCAATCCAGATTGACAATTTAAATGTTGGTGTAAATCTTGCATTTAGACCACTTGACAGTTTATATCCAGAGAATCCATCCATAAATGATAGAAACTTATGCTCCGCACAGTCATTAATGAGTTGGTCTATTAAGGGTGTGGGAAATTTTTTCTTGGGATAAGCTTTGTTCATATCGTGAATGTATGTGAAAACATGGAGGGTGTTATAGACATTTTTGTGCCTTACAGCATGAAGCATGAAATGTCCATAATTTAAGGGATCCAAAGTCCCTAAACATGTTGTTCCTACCCCTAGAGGAACAAGGTCAGCAAACCACAGCACTGAATAAAAGTTCTCCACCTAAAAACACTCAAAAACAAGGCAATTCTGGATCATGTCAACTGCTCCACTGAGCATCTGCGCTGAATGTCAAGTGCTCCACTGTCTACCTGCGCTGAATGTCAACTGCAAAGAAGGCTACCTGCGCTGGGCGAGTTTGGACATGTGGCACAGTCATTCCTCAAGGTGTCAATGCCCAAGAAGCTTCCAAAATGACACTTGGATCAAGGAATTCGACTGGTGATGAGTAAGAGGGTCTAGATCTCCAAGTGGAAGCAAGAACCTCCAAGTGGACTCAAGAACTGAAGAATAATTGAAGTGAGAGAGGACACTAGTCAGCTTCATGCCAGCCTCAAGCTGACTCATCCTTTCTCCAAAACTCCTATATATAGATCTCTCTCAGGAGGTCTAGGGAGGCGGGAATCTTGTGAATGTAAAGAATTGCTGTTGGTTTGAGTTTAGAACTATTGGGTGATTTGCTTTGAAGGAGGTGAAGAGGAGATTTCTTTCTGCTGGGAAGGTGATGCTGGAATGGGCCTCTTATGGTTGTATCACTTCCTGAACTTTACTTCTTCCATTAATAAAGCATTTGAGGTTCTTCTATATGCATGCGTTTCAATGGTGTATTGTTATACTTGTGTATTTGGTTTATTCTAATCCTTGAATCAATTATGAATGTATGCTTCTTGTAGTTTCCGTCTCTTGCCATTTTACAGGATCTTGGTGTAGCTGGGCCAGTAAAAGAGCAAGGAGCTGGGAGCAAGCAGCAAGGAGAGAAGATTGGATGAATCATTAGCGAAAGACATCGGTTAGTGGATCTCTTTCTCTCCTATTTTACTTTCATACAGAAGAAATCTTAGATAGCTTTGCTTTTATTGTTGCTGAGGTACTATCACCCTTAGAGTGGGATAGGGTCATTCCGTATTGGATACTTTTCCCAACAACAAATTGGCGACTCCGCTGGGGATCATATCTTGTTGGTTGTTTGTGTTTTTGCTATTCATTTCCTAAACACAGGGAGTACCGAATCGAACTGCATTTGGATCTTTCAAATGCAAAGTAGAGGGCAGCTACTCTATCTCAGTTTTTGGGCATGTTTATGATTTGAAGAGCTGATCCACAAGGACTCTGAACAACTCTTAGTGATAGCTTTTCATCCTCCTAATTACCCTTTAGTGTGTACTTGATTGATAGCTTTTGATTTGGCCAAAAACTGTGGATTTTTTAGCAATCTGTAACCCGGAAACCAAGAGAAACGAGAGTTTCTCTGTTCATTGCAGGCACTGTGAAGGCAGTTTGCATTTCATCGCAGGTCCCGAAGGGGCTACCTGCGTTGAATGTCAAACTGACAGTGTACTACCTGCGCTGAACCAGTTTTGCCTTGTGCAACTGGGCTTCCCTGCTGTTTGTTGCCCTGTTTTCATCCCTGTTTTTGCAGCCTGTTATCAGTCAATGTACCTATCTGAAACCACTTTTCTTTGCCACTATTCCGCCTCGGTTGTATAAAGAAACTGTGTTTGTTCTTTGTGTATTTCTTATATCATTTGCAGTTTCCCATATCGAAAGTGAACTAGTCTTGCTGTGACCTCTTAGATCTAGACCTGTGATAAGTGTCGTTCTGATCTTAAGAGTTAGTTTGTTTGTTGTTCATAGCTGATTGGGCTTTTGCTTTCGTCGTATGGTTTGAATTTATGTATTTCTAGTGTTGAAACAAGTAAATCTTAAGGTGTCTTTTGATTTTGGACAAAAGCTTGTTTACTTTCACTTGAAATTGAATTCAAAGTTATACAACAGCTTTCTTTTTGTAGTACATCAACATTAAGAAAGAGAAAAGAAATACCTGCATTGTGCATGAGCATTTTGACAGCTTGCATGTTGATTTAGGAAAAAGTGCATTAGTGTGTGCTCTATGATCTGTGTGAAAAGATGATGTCTTTCTTTTCCCTCAGTAGTTAAGATTTTCATAAGTTGAAAGATTGAAAAGCTTGCTTATCATCTTAGACTGCATTTAGGAAGTTGTATTATACATCTCGTGGTGATCCATAAAGGTAAACTGCTAAACAAGAACAACTTAAAATAAATTGAATTTACATAACAACGCTTTGAAACATAATGCAAACACATAGAGGTCTAGGTAGAGACGTGTTCCGGCGTCGTTAAACATAGTGACTGTCGATCTCGAAGAAGGTGGGTGATTCCTCCTGAGAGTCGGTGGCACTAATACGGATTGTGCTCCCACGTACCGTCGCGTATATATTGGGAGACCCATATAGGAACAAAGCCTTTATCCATAGGAAGCCGTGTCGGCCGCCCTACCGATCGCAATGTAGTGAACACAGCATTCACGAAGATCGACCACCCGTACCGTAAAACGTATTCTGTGGTTTTGCGAAAAGTTTGGCACACCCTCTGCCTAGAACTCCAGAGTAGTTTCTTTTGGCCTTTTTCAAACTCTATAACTGAAAAAGTCCATCCGAGCATTTGTCACTTCGGGCTCATTAAAACATCGAAGGAGACTAGAGTCATCTTTAGCTTTTTCTCGACTCTTAAAAAGTGAAAAAGCAAGTTGTGTCTAAAGCGTCGTTATAAAATTTATTTTAAACGGAACATAATCACCTCCTATTCCTGCGTTGATCTGTAAGTTGAGAACATGGAACACCCCAACCAAGGAATTCCCCATGATGGAAATCCTAGTCCTTTCTCCTCTTGGGGAGAAGTTGGTGCGCCCCACATGGCCACATTGTCGCTTCCAGGACTGACAATTGGCCTGCCAATTTGGCTATTCTCAACCAATGTAGTTCAGAACACCATGGTTCCTGAACAGTCGAGTCAACAGTTAGATCAGTCTAGAGCTGCCCATCAGCCTTCTACTTCCTATAACTCTTCCTCCAATCCTTCATCTTCGCAAGGTAGAGCCGGCAAAAGCCAAGCTCCCATGGAGAAGAAGGAGAAGAAGAAGAGAGAGAAGAAGAAGAAGGAGCCTAAGGCGACTGGGGGCAAGCAAAAGACATCTGACAAAAATCCACACACAGCACAGACCGGGCCTAAATCGCCATGTGTCATATGTAGAGGAGACCACTTCCATAGAGATTGTCCCTGTATTCCCCGGATACTAAGGGACTGGTCCCCTCGTTCGCACAATTCGGGAGCATCAACCTCTGATAGCCATGTTGAATGCTTACCGTCAACCAGCGAAAGTGAAGGTTCAAGACAAAGAGGGGGAGCAAGATTCCCTTGCAGACTGTGTGAAGGCGATCATGCCATCCACCGTTGTCCCTTCTTAGACGAAGCGAAGAGAGTTTTGGAAGATCGTCCGGTTTCACCGTTGAGACTTCCTCCTGGATACAAAAAACTCGTGCCAAGTCCTTCGTTGGTTGAAAACACAGCTGACCCGCTCAAGTGGTCAGCTGAAGCGTCAGTCATTGAAAATGAACCTACTGAATCCAGACCGGACGAAAGTCCAAAGGTCGAAACGGCAGTTGACCCGGTTCTTCCTTCAGAAGTTTCATCTTCAAATGACACCGTCACTGAAGATTCATCTTCAAATGACACCCTCACTGAAGAGAATAAGGATTACACCATCCAGATTCTTTTCATCAACACAGACTCTGACGAGCGTCAGGGCAATGCGCCCATTCCTTTATCGCAGGAAGGAACATCGTCGGGGTCATATCCGGCCGTGTATTCGGTCCCACCACCAAGCAACCTGGTTGTGTCCTTTGATTGGAACCAACTAGGCAGACCCCGGTTGCCAGCCAGTATACCATTCAGAATCATAGTCCAAATATACAGAATGGTAATGGCTGGCACTATCATTGATGAAGGGGCATCTGTGAGTATCCTTTCCTCTATTGCTTGGAAAGCACTGGGTTCCCCGGCGCTTTTGCCTGAGATAAGAAATCTCTCGGGTTTCGACAAAGGAACCAGTCGACCATTAGGGATCCTCCCCAATGTGCCTGTTACATTGAAAGGGAAGACCGTTCAAATGAACGTGATGGTCATTCAAGGACCCTTGGATTATAACCCACTCCTTGGACGAGACTATATATATTGCATGGGAGTTGTAGTCTCCTCACTCTTTAGAGTAATGTGTTTTCCACACGAAGGAAGAATGGTCAAGCTCGTAGACCAACTTTCATTTCCGGGATCACGGATCGCGAATAGTCACATACCAACCCTGAATGGTCTATTCAATCAAGAAATGTCTCCACCCCCAGTCCTCCTTCCCGATGAGTGCGAGTGATTCGGAATGATGGGACTGGAACCCAGGGGGCATGCATCCTGGTCTGCTTAGGGCAGAGGAAACCTTGGGTATAAGATAGAATTTCCGCGAGAGAATATGACTAGTCCATACCCCGTCCGTGGATGGAAGAGGGGTTGTTCTGGAATAGGATTATTTTGTCAAGGTTACGTGTTTGACAAGATTCATTGACCCTTGTCTATTTCGGTAGACAGTGCCGAGGAAATGTTTTGTTTGAAAGATTAACGAGACAATCTTTGGGTAACCAGAAAGAGGTAAGCCTCCCTCAATAAAACCAATGTTTTGTCTTTGAGTAGTGTTCTTCTCTTGTCGCAAGTAGCTGCTCTCTTGTCGCAAGTAGCTGTTCTCTTGCGATCTTACGAAAGATCTGTTAAAAGTTGGGCTGACGAGAAGACAAGTATCACATAAGACCCGTTAAAAATAACGAGAAGACAAGTATCGTTAACATTAGACTAGCAAGACGACAAGTAGCTGTGAGCACCAAAAGAAAAGCAGAGGTGGGGGAGAGCAGGGGCAACCTTGAAATTGTATTTTATACCTGGGGGCATGCAAACCTTTTGGAGTGCAAGCTAAGAACGGTTATTTATCTGTTTTTGGGATTAGCCGTTTCCGAACTTGCATAAAGAAAGGATATGGAGTAAAGCTTAGTGAAGATGAAACTCCATAAAAAATAGAGATCTCACAGGGGACATTTCTTATCTTATGACTGGTATATCGAGCAGTTTTAGCATTAAGTTCATGCTCGTTAAAAAATAAATGCAAGATCCGAGCAGTTTTAACGCGGTCTTCATGCTCGTTAAAAAATAAATAAAAGCAGTGAGCAATGTTTCCTCCAGAGTTTAAGCTCATTTTTAAATAAAAAATGAACCTATCCTAGTAAATAACCACTGTGATCGTAAATTTATCAGCCATAAAAGCCTTGGTCGTGTTTGCACCTGCCACCTCCACTTTTCATTTGGCCGATCGTTCACCCCCATATGATTGTTTACCCATTTTGAGGAACAACTGCGAAGAGTGATTTCACCTAGCCATCATTGTGACACTGTCGTGATTGGAAAATTCCAACCTGTACCTGGAATCAGTTGCTATTCCTATTTATCACTCGTTCCTCAAAAGACGAGTCTTCTTTAAGCTCTTTTCATCTGACTCGTAAAATATGAAAAGTTCGCCGAGTTTTGGCCTTCCAGCTCATTAAAGTGACCAAAAGAGCTATCCCTCCTCTAAATTTTAATCTTTTTGGACCTGAGGGATTATTGCACAAAAAGGTCGAGCGCTTGTTTTATTCGGCTCGTTAAAGTTATCGAAAATTCATCCCTTCTGTATCGTTTTATACTTTTTCGGACTTAAGGGATTAGATGACGAAAAAGGAATTTTGGAGTTAACTTTCTGTACCTTTTCAGACTCTCTAAAAATGAAGAGGACCGAGTTTTCCTTGTCGTTAGACTCGTTAAAATGATTAAATAGCGACAAACTTATCTTTAGACGAGAACGAGTTTCCCTATCGCTAGGCTCGTTAAAACATAGTGATGGGCTTGCCCGAAGGGCAGGTTATAGAACAAGCATATGTTATCCTCCTCAAGCTTGACAAAAATAAAGAGGTACTGGTCAAAAATGACAGGGGAAAAATTGGGAGAACCTCAAAGCTTTAATGGTAGCAAGTCGCTCTTGAACATGACACTTTTCCTCCGTATGACATCGGGTTGGGTTGTTTCATTTGCCAGTCTCATCACCATGGTCTCGCCAAACCATCCACATTTGGGGTAATGCTACCGATCCATCGCATCAGTGTCATTATATGTTCAAGAGATGTTGTTCAGAAAGAGTTAACCGTGTCCCATCCACTGCCATACATTATCCTTCATCCATCCATGATCGCCACCCTGAATCATATGTCACAGACTGTTTTCACCTCCATTAAAATCATTAGCTTCGTTCCGTGTCACTGATGTGGGATTCATTAAGGCCCTCCTTTGACGGATCGCTTCTTATCGACTTCAGCTCATTATCCAAGAAGTTGATCTAGGAACAACCCCCTCAGTACTTTGAAGCTTGCATGGCTCAATGGCAAGTTTCTCACTTCCGGCGACAGGTATACATCAATGACCTTCGACCGAAAGATTTTGCGTGGTGTTCGATGCCAAGTCCTTTATTCACACCACGTGAATTGTACTGCAGTACCTTGAGGGTCATTATCATTATCGGTGATTCCTCTCGCGCTTGTTAACGGTTTACATCATTGACCGGTAATCAAGCGATGTCTTTCCATGTTCGACTTCAGCGCAATTCTCACATGGATCGACTTGTACTTAGAGTGAAGATCGAACGAGTTTGAAGACCCCGGATCTAGTTTCATCCATCCGGGCTGCGATAAATATTCAGGAAATATAAAGACATTTGACATGTACATCATTTCAGCAGACGATCATCCTACTCAAAGGATGACAATTTCAGCAGAGAATTATCAGTCTACCATCAGACGATCGTCTGTTCTATGTACCAAAATGAATTTATAAAGCTGAGCATGGGAATGCCCACCTCAGCTAGATCATGAAAGCAGAATGAAAAATAATGTATTGAATTGTATTTTATTACAGGTCACCTCTCAGCGATTGAGTGAACTTCGGATCCTCCTGATAAAGCATTTCACCCGATAAACGACCTCATACTTTTGGGGGCAACTGTTATAGACATTTTTGTGCCTTACAGCATGAAGCATGAAATGTCCATAATTTAAGGGATCCAAAGTCCCTAAACATGTTGTTCCTACCCCTAGAGGAACAAGGTTAGCAAACCACAGCACTGAATAAAAGTTCTCCACCTAAAAACACTCAAAAATAAGGCAATTCTGGATCATGTCAACTGCTCCACTGAGCATCTGCGCTGAATGTCAAGTGCTCCACTGTCTACCTGCGCTGAATGTCAACTACAAAGAAGGCTACCTGCGCTGGGCGAGTTTGGACATGTGGCACAGTCATTCCTCAAGGTGTCAATGCCCAAGAAGCTTCCAAAATGACACTTGGATCAAGGAATTCGACTGGTGATGAGTAAAAGGGTCTAGATCTCCAAGTGGAAGCAAGAACCTCCAAGTGGACTCAAGAACTGAAGAATAACTGAGGTGAGAGAGGACACTAGTCAGCTTCATGCCAGTCTCAAGCTGACTCATCCTTTCTCCAAAACTCCTATATATAGATCTCTCTCAGGAGGTCTAGGGAGGCAGGAATCTTGTGAATGTAAAGAATTGCTGTTGGTTTGAGTTTAGAACTATTGGGTGATTTGCTTTGAAGGAGGTGAAGAGGATATTTCTTTCTGCTGGGAAGGTGATGCTGGATTGGGCCTCTTATGGTTGTATCACTTCCTGAACTTTACTTCTTCCATTAATAAAGCATGTGAGGTTCTTCTATATGCATTTGTTTCAATGGTGTATTGTTATACTTGTGTATTTGGTTTATTCTAATCCTTGAATCAATTATGAATGTATGCTTCTTGTAGTTTCCCTCTCTTGCCATTTTGCAGGATCTTGGTGTAGCTGGGCCAGTAAAAGAGCAAGGAGCTGGGAGCAAGCAGCAAGGAGAGAAGATTGGATCAATCATTAGCGAAAGACATCGGTTAGTGGATCTCTTTCTCTCCTATTTTACTTTCATAAAGAAGAAATCTTAGATAGCTTTGCTTTGATTGTTGCTGAGGTACTATCACCCTTAGAGTGGGATAGGGTCATTCCGTATTGGATACTTTTCCCAACAACAGAGGGTTCCTTTTTTCTTGAGGATGGGAATAAGATTGAAGACCCATGTGGTGTATTCAATGGGATATATGAGACTAGCCTACTTGAGCTTATTGATTTCAGCTTTGATAGCTTCACATTTGGAAGGATGGGTAGGCATTTGTTTTTGACGGATGGGTATCACATCGGCCCAAGTGTTGGTGTGATGTTAAAAAATGGTGGGATCAAGTCTGGGCATTTGAGAATAAGAATAAGCGAGAAAATCATGAAATTCCTTGAGTAAATTAGCGTAAGCATTAATTTCCTCCGGGGTGCATTGTGTCCCCAAGATGATATTGTCTTTGATCCATGGTTTGTTTGAAATGTTAACTTTGATGGTAGGGTAAATGTTAGGAATATTTCCTTCTTAAAAATCATCTCGTGTAGGAATGGGATTTTTAAACTAATAAAATCTAACATGAATTAAGTGTTTGGACTCGATAAAATATTGGTCATGTGTTTGTTATTGAAGGAAGTACGCACGATGGTGTATATCATCCCAAGGATAATAAAGGGTGGTAATAGCTTCCATGATCTCTTCATAAGAATGGAATATGGGCATACTCGTGGAAGAGGAACCACACGATGTAGAAGAGCTACTTGGAGCATCTCCATGAGAGACAAGGTTCACATATGCATTGTTAAGGGTGGTAGACATATGGCTAGTAGATGGAATATCTATCGATGTTGAGACCAGGGTGTTGTTAAAAGGTTCAAAAAGATCACAATAGGAGACATCAGGGGAGTTCCAATGCATTCATCTCAATGATGACAAGCATATAATGGTAGCAGTACTATCCGCCATCTTGACATTAGGGGGAGGGATCACAATGGGTGTTTGAGAAACCTCATTTTCCAGTGTAGGAGTGGGACCAAATTTTGTAGGTAGAGGAGAGGTGGACTCACTATGAGCGACCTCTAATTCATGAAGCATGTGAAGTTTATCACAAAAATATTTGAGACAGGGACAATGATGAGAGTAATGGTTGTAATTATCGCACAAATCACATGGGTGATTTTTGTGTAATGATATGTTATTCTCAGCTGACTGAGGTAAGGTGACATGGACCTCAGGAATTTTAGAATCGAGGAAGGTCTTAGCGACCACATCCTTAACATGAGTGAGTTCAGGACAATTATTGGTGGCATGACTAGCAACATCACATAAAGCATAAGGAGGAATAGGCTTTGGTGGCTTAGGAGGAGCTGGAGTTTCTAGGGGTGCCTTGTCTTTAGTTCCCTTTTTGAGGGTTTTTCCCCCCTTGCCATATGCTTTTGCAATAGGAGTAGACTCTTGTTGAGGTTTCTATGGAACTGAGAAAAGGTAGGGGTAGGAAAGATAAGTTGGAATAAGGTCATAGTAGTGTAAGGTTTAAATTTATTGGATGGAATGTTTCCGGGAGGATCGATGTACCAAACTAAGATCACCAAGGTAATGTTGGGTAAACTAAAAATAACAATAACACGTGTAGAATAAACTCTAGGGGGTAGAAAGAAGAATGGTATATGACCAGAATGATAGTGACTTGGACAAATTGCCCCGAGATGGTTAAGGCCAGGGGAACAATTCTGGGTGGAAATGGATTAATAGAGACACTAGGAGAAGGAAATGATCCTTGAGGAGTAGTACTAGAAGACTGGGTTGAATTACGAACAACAGGCTATGGGCATGCGGACTCCTATGAAGGCATACCAGACCATTTATGGGTAGCCCATGATGCTTGGAGCTTGCAAACACTACATGAGCTTGGATTAGAAGGGGTAGGAAGTGGACTATAGTAAGAACCAAGAAACGTGGAATATTTATAGACTCTTGGAGAGACATTGGTGGAAGGTGAGAAAATCTTATTGTAAACCACTGAGGAAATGTTGGACTGAGGTGATTTTTTGGCCTTGGGATCATAGTACGTCAACTAATCAATGGTGACAATCTTTCCATTGTGGGGAAATAACATCTTACGGTGAATTGCAGATGCAACAACTAACATGGAATAAGTATAAATATGACCCAAAAGAATGTTATTTTCTAGGGGGCGTCAATGACTTCAATGTTAATAGATGTAGTCTTACTGACAACTGTGATTGGGTAGTTGTGATATACGTCAATGGTTTGTGAAGGATGACCATCCCATGGAAAAAGAGTGATGGTGGATGGGGATAGGTCAGGGGAACCAATTTTGTTCCAAACATTGGCAGCCATCACACAGGTGGAGGTATCTTTAACGATGGCACACCATTGAACAATGGCGTTTCTAATGGAGACTAGTATTTGAAATAGAATGGATGAAGGTAGGGGAGGATTATCTGACTTGTCAACATGAAAGAGAATCATCAGATAGTATTGGGGATCCATGAAACCCAAAGTAGATAGTAGATATTTTCATTGGGATGGGCACGTCTAGAGGAATTCCAGCGTCGACAAGGAAGTAGGGGACTGTTCCAAGTCATCTACTATTCTATATGTATGGGTGGATTACGTAGAAGCAAAATTTTGACAGAATGGACGTTTGGGGATATTTGGAATAACCTCAATCTTAGGTTGAGGGATATGTAAGGTACCATTGGGTGATGATAGAGGCTCAGTGGAAACTTGGGGTTGGGACTCACTCGCTTACTTAGCATATGGCTTATTGTATTGCTACGATTGAGTCTGAAGGTTGATTTGCTTGGTGTTGACATCATTGGAATTAATCATAAGAATATGATAATCATGGTGACAGAACGGTGGAGATGGTTGAGCTTCCTGACCTTGTGTAGTTTGGGTAGTTATGTATCCTTCGTGAGGGAAAGGATTGGTAAGCGCCTCTAGTTGAGATGAAGTAGGGGGTGTAGGAGGAGTGGTGGGTTGCAATCCTCGAGAATCATTTGCTTGAGCTTCCCATACTTGACACATCTGAGTTAAAAGAGGACACCCATGATTATAATGACCATATATGCCACAACATGCACAAGGTTTGTTCATATGAAGACCCTTCTTTTTCTTAGGTTGACCCTCCTATTGATGGGTTGTGGGATTAGGTTGAGGACCCTAAGGGGAATTGGGTGGAGGACCCTAGTTTACTTTATTACATTGAGATTGTTTGTTGCAATTACGCACCACCCATATTCCTTTTATTGGGGTTATGGGGATTGGGTTGGCTCTGCTGAGCATACACTTGACCTAGGGGAGATATTGGTTGTTGTGGCAGAGGGGGACCAGGCATGGGGGGCTGGGGTGTTGGTACCAGAGGGTCTAGATCACTAGGTGATGCATACTAATAATAAGGAGATTGGATAACATTGGGATAAACATGCAGTGCAATAGCTAGCCCTGGCATTTGTTGATGTGGATGGGGATATGCATATGACATGTTGGGACCTGGATAAGAGTTGCCCTATGTAGGATGGGGGAGGGATAATTGTAAGAGGAACTGGTCCCTCCCTAAGGTTGACCATAACTCATTGGAGGTGGAGCATATGGTTGAAAGTGTGAAACGGTTTCAACTATGTCATCTGTGGCATGAGACGCCCATGGTGCATTAGTAGCACTAGTTCAGTGTAGATTAGTGATGAAAACATAAATATGACTTTACTGGGCATAGATAAGATCAAATATTAAGGCTACTTGGAGTGCATCTTGCTCAAAGTAGGGGATGTGTGACACAAGATCTTTAGAAATGGGATTGAAAAAAGATCTAAGGAACCAATATATATATATGAAACATTCAAATTCAGGAAGTCAAAAGTTCGGTAACGGTGTCATGATGGAGAGGTAACTAGAAATAAGAAACAAATTTTTTGGCAAGAGTCGTAAAAGTAGAATGAGTGGCTTTGGGTTAATCGACATAACACTTAGCAACAACTTCAGTGAGCGTGCATTGGAACACATGAAGATATATGGAGTCTTTAATAATGGAAATTGATGAACACCACATGTGGAATGAGTGAACATGATAAGTGGGATCTCTTCCATGACTACCTTCAAAATTTGGGATGTATGAAGAAAGTTTAGTAGGCATAGTAGGCCATATGGGATCATGGAAAAGAGGATCATTAATAAGAATTCTGAAACTAGGGAGACTCAAACCAACCATAAAAGGAATCAATGGAGTAGGACTGACCACATTGGTGGGGGTTCCATTTTTGGGGTACCCTCGTTGGTACTTGGGTGACCACCCTGTTTTCCCACACCCACGTTGCTGCCTAACACAGTGGCTATACACAATTGAGAAGGTGTAAAATCAAATCAGGAGCTAGATGAATTGTAGAATCAGAATCAAAATGATTACTCAATGAAGGACTAGGAGGATATACTCTATCACGATGGGGAGGAGTAATATGTCCTAAATGGAACTAAGGGTGAAGACCTCAAATTTGACATGACAAATGATTAGGGTTCACAATGATTTCATGACAATAACGATCTAAGAACTAAAGGGTGATGATAGGAATAAAAAGAGTGACTAACAACAAGTAAACACCTAGCGCATTGGTGCCAAGTGTAAACTAGGTATATTAATGATGTTAGTCTAATACAAGAAAACATGCCATCTCAAATAAAAATACCTCTAGCCTATAGGTGATTTAAATCCTCAAAAATGGTAGATCCACATTTCCATATTTCCTTCCAAATAACTTCTTACTTGAAAAAATGTAATCCCCACAACCATAATTGTCCAGAGAAAGGTGGGGTAAAGAACCAACTACTTCCCACAACCAGTCATATAGGGTGTTTTCATAAGATTTGTTATTACAGTTAGCTTCATACCACGAGGTTTGGTCAAGTCTTTGGTTTCTTGGTAGTTAACCAATGCACAAGATTCCCTTCCATGGGTTGGGTAGCCATAAGGAGAACCACTTGCACAATAACCTAGCCTAACCCCCTCTGAATTGGGTTTCTGATGCACTCTGACTTTGGACGGTGGGATGGTGAAGGATTTTAAGCTCCCTAATATTTCAACTATGTCTCAATGAAAGCGAGTGATGGGTGTTACTGGAATCCTATCCCACGGATCCTAAACCTACACTACAAGAATTGCTTGGCCCCAATGCCCAAGTGGGATTAATCTATGTTTGTTGCATTATTTTGGTGTAGTGTTTCAACTCTTGGCTTGGTCATGTTAACTAAGCTCATGTTCTCTTAGGATGTGAGTGTGTGAAAATAATGTGTCATGTGGATGAGTTAATGAAGCATGTTTTATGATGCCATGTGTTGATGAAGATAAACTGCTGAATATTGTAAATAAATATGAAAATGACATAAAATAAGCATCCAATCAAGAAGAAAAAACCCCACCCACAGGGGTTACCATGAAGTTAAACAAGAGAGGGAAAACAAGCTACTCAAAGACACATAACAAGGCCTAAATGATCTAATGTCATGGGACTGGGATCTAGAGGCACTAATCTATTGGAAATGGTGCAAACAAACAAAAAAATCAAAGGTGAAAAATGTTGCAAAGGATAGGTGTCAAGCTCTAAAACCTAGAATGATCAAGGGGATAAAGAAAAAGTGAAATAAACCTATCCAAGAATGTTGAAGAGTAATGGATCAAAATCTAAAAATCAATGGCTGAAAATGTTGAAAACCCTAGACTCATCACTCAGTAAATCTCTTCCTGTCAATGTGGAGGTGTAATCTAAACCCTAGGGAGATTTTTCCTTCTTCAAAGAGAGAAATGAAGTGTATCTACACCTAGGGTTGACTAAACATGGAGGTTAAGTACCCAACCCAGTCTGTAGACAACACTCTTGGAAATTCTGAAAAAAAAAATTGAAAAATTTCTGGAAAAATACCAAAACACATGTACTAACCTAGAATAGTGGAAAACACAGTTTTTGGGCCAAATAGTGTACTTTAGAATGCAGATCAGTGGCTGAAAAGTGATTTTTTTTTTTTTTTTAATCTTGAAACTCTCGCTCGATAGATCTCACATATATTTTACCATATCCTTCTCAGTTGGTACATGTGACATGCGAAACGAACCATAAAACCACAATAATTGAAAATTTTGGCAAGAAAGGAAATAATACTATAAATAGAAATTGAGACGCTAGAAATAGTTGTAAAAACCCCTAAATATTTTTGAAACTTCAGTAACCCAAGAATGTTGTTATTACACCCATGGTGTTGGCATTTGTTTACCAAAAATGTAACTAACGACCTAGTGGAATTTCCATTTGTTAGTGTGAAACTTCTTGGAAGGTGTATCAAAAAAACTTCACTTAAGTCAGTAGGTGACAAGTGACCCTAACAATAATTTTATGGCTTCTTACGATTTAGATCTATAATAAAAGTGGAAAAACCTGAAATGAAAGTATTGATGATCCAAAATAGAAAGCAACATTAAATATATCTAATGCAATAACCCAAATGGAAAGAATTTAATTGAAAAAATTCTTTATTGAAAACACCTAGTGAAAGAGATCTACAAAAGGGTTTGTAAGTCCCGCTCTGTGGGATGGGTCCTTTGATGCTTCAAAAAATGATCTTCTCTCTCAATATGTGAAAAATCCTAACAAAATCTGGAGAACTTAAATGGGAGCTCAAAAGAAAAAAGATGATAATCGTGACAATTATTATGATCATCATGAAGAATGAATGGAAAATCCTCTGATTTATAACAAAGTATTGAGTTAATCTTGAAAATGTAGAATAATAAAGTAATATTAACCAAATCAATGTCTAACCACTTGGAATAGTTTATTATATTTATTGGAGAGGGAAAATATATTTAAAATAGTTAAATATATTTATTTAGAAATAATTAACAAATAAAATGATTTATTAATTATTTCGCGAGAATTCAGAATCACTAGTAGAAAATGGTGAAACTAGTAAGTAAGTGACTAAAAATGTTAGTCGCCAAAACTTTTCCAAGTGAAATACTGCCAAAAATTAACAATATTAATAGATCCAACTAAAAATGACTAACATAAATGACTAATTTAGTCCTTAGTTAAAATATACGACTAGCCAATAAGTAATACTACTCAAAATGCCTAACCTAAATGACTAATTTAGTCTAGGAACAAAAATTTAACTACCTAACAATAACTACAATAATATAAATTAGTCATTTAAGTTAGTCAATTTAATTGTGTCACTTAAACAATCTAAAATTACAAGTGATAATGGATTCAAAGGGTTCTATAGAGTGGATGAAAGGTTATAATTCCTTATACACTTCTTTATTGGATCAGAGGATGATTATAATTATGAAGCTTATTATAATATTTACAGTTATATCATTTGATTACAATCACAAGGAATTAAATTCAAATTTTAACAAATTAGTGATAATGGGAGTGGGCACCGAACATGTCCTTTTGCAATGGGACATGACCACCTATATATGTTGCAACAACCTTTCCAACTTATTTAGTGGGTTGCACATCTATTTTACATTTCATCTTCATCTTGCAAAGCAGGAGTGCTAAGGAGAGGGTATGAAGTTTGATCAAAGAATGTTCATTTAGTACCACTACCAGGTTTCCTTCAATGTGCAACTTTTCAAATGACTTATGTTTTCCTCACAACTTCTCATGGTGCTTAAATTACTTGTCTAGAGATATATTTGGGACTACAACCATCCCGCTAATCTCTCACTAATCACTAAATTCCCATATTCCCAACTAGAGGTCTTGTTCATGGAAATTGAGCATGACAAAGATTAATTTAGGGACTAAGGCCCTTGTTTTCATATCCTAACCATATAATAGACACAAACTCCCATATGTGGTGTGAAACACCTCCTATGGTTCCCATAGCTCAACTTAACACTGAAGATCCATTAGAGAAGTTCAATGTGGTTTTTAAGTCTAGCTCATAGTGCTTGAGACTAAAAGGCTTCTTATAAGACCTAATTCCCTTGTTTACCTCCCTAACCCATGGTACATTCCTTCACTCCTATACATGGTGTGAAAAGGTTCCCAATGGAATCAATATCCCATATATCCATAAGATTATTTAGAGAGGATCGATGTGGTTGTCCAATGCCAAATTTATGGCCCTTGAAAGTGAGAAGCTTCATTTTAGAAGTAAAGGTCTTTTTCTCCTTCCCTAATACTAATTCCTATTATGTAAAGAAAAACAATGGTGCCAACTTGGGTCAACTTAGGGTTGCTTCTACTATCACCTTAGCAATTAATCCTCTCACTTTGGATTAATTATTTAATCCTGGGGGTATCCCAAAGGACAAAGTTATTGGGTATTTTATGTGACTAGATCACTAGCACTAAAAACCATCATTACATTGGACGGTTCAACATCTTGATCATTCCTATTCTATTCAACACTAATTTTGTATTCATTATTACTTTCATTACAACACCTCCAATAGATATTGATGGTGTTCATAAGCCTATTTTTTGTTCTGTTCTTTGTGGAAACATTATTATCTTCGACGCCATTACTCCTACCTTTCCAACTATTAGTTTCCACTTTTATCCCAATAGGGAAGTAGCTTTCTTCGATGAATGGATACAAAAAATGGACACTATATCAAATTGTTTATGCCCTCGATGTAGTGCCCACATGACATGAACTTTCGATTGTCTATCATAGCCATACCGTATATGATGGGTTTCATAGATACCCAACCTATGACAACGAGATGAATTCTATTTCCAACACCTGTAACTAGTGGAAAAATTATATTCAAGTCTATTATGACATGTTTCACTGAAATTATTATATGAGTCTTAAGAAGCATACTTTCATCGCACTGTGTTTAATATTTAACTTTAATTATCACTTCAAAGAAACACTTCAACCATATTTTTCAGGTGTGAGATTGATATCTTTCTACCAAAAAGCGAAGACATGTTTTATATCCCAGTTATATTTATATTTTCCCACATTTTTCTCATTTCCTTTTTTCATATGTATGTGTGGAGATGTAAATACCTTTGTTGTCTTTTATAGGAGGATCATGTCATTGTAGGTGAGTAAGGAGGCCTAACCACTTTTGATTTATTTTCATATTATTTAATCTCTTTTCGCATATTATAATAAAATTTCTTATCATAGATCTCACAATATCATGGCCTACTGTGCTCATAGGAGGTCAGTCATTCTTCATTCTACTACCTTAACTATAAGACCAATCAAAATTTCCAATATCCTTCAAATTCTTGAACATTAAAAAAAATTGGTAATATACTCCATCCAAGGGCCACTTTGGTCATCTTGAAAAAAATTAAAAGTAAATATAATTTGAAAACGTAATCTAAAATAATATTTAATTGATTGAATATTTTTCTTTCTTAATATAAAAAAGTGGATTAACTATTGAAAATCCAAAAATATATATAAAAAAGGGAAAATTGACTTCCTTATAAATTACCACTAACATTTTTTTGTTTGCTAAGTTGTGTGAGTCTTGAGATGAGTTCACACTTAACATTTGGCTTGAGTAATCATGATTCAGGGACATATAAGCCATTAAAATCGCTAGCGTATCATGCCTAGCCTAGTCCACACCTTCCCTTAACATGACTATTTTTTACCTATGAAGTTTCAAATCTGTGACCTTAACACCATGAAATGCCTTAACAATCAACATTATCATCGTCTATTCTACGCCCCATATACATAGATTACCACTAATTATTTTAGATAATTTACTTCTATTTACATGACTTATAAATTTTAATTTAAAATAATTGGTTCAGTACCATAATATCCCCTCCCTACTTTAATCCATTGTATATGAAAATCCTTAATTACACCGAAGGTGTCCCTTTTTGAAGTTCGTTAGGCTAAGCATTTTGTAATACCCTTTTCATCTCCATTTGACATTTGTCTCGATGTACACCTATGACATTTGTCCAATTCTCACGATTTCCATTGTTATCAACTAAATTCTAATGTTGAGTATCGCTGGGACACTTTCCAATGGCCGTCGAATAAATTCTTGGTATATCTAGTTTATTGGTTGTTGGATATACTCTTGTTGTTATAGTAGTAGTAGCTAGTTTGACCATGGACCTGGTCCAAATTACTCCAACAAATTATGGATTTAGCACAGTAAGACTAATGGAATAAGAGAAGGAAAATATGTAAAAGTATGAAAAACATCAATCATCCACAAGTGTTATACAACTCTTTAAAAAAATTCTAACAAACTCGAAAATGTAAAAAACAAATATAATAAAAAACTATCATAATTTTTTTATTATTAAAAAATACTAAAAATACATTCCTTATGTTAAAATAATTTTACACAATTTATTTAAAAAATGTGCATTTCTTTTAAATACTTCAATCTCTAAACCACCTATTGGCTTACATAGTTAAAAAAGAACACCATTAATATTTGAAAGAAAAATTTATACATATTTTACGTGATGAATATTCATTACTACAAAAATACATTAACTCTAATCCAATTTTATCTATAGTATATGCTCATATCCAATCTCATTTAAAATATATTATCATAAGATAATATATTGAAAGTTAAATATTATCTAAATTCTAAAAAAAAATATTATAATTATATTATAACTAAAAAGCTAGATTTACCAAAGTATGCTTTAATAAATCATCATAAAGATTGAAAAAGATGTACCATAAGAATAGGAGAGTGGAGTGCTTTATTTTCCTTTTACACGTTTAAATACAAATATTTCAGTTGATTTAATATGTATTAAAATATAAATGTTATTTTAAGCCCCATTTTATGTGGAGAACTTTTAGGGCTTACACTATGTTATTTTAGGCCCTAATATATTAAAATATAAATGTTATTTTAAGCCCTATCTTATGTGGAGAACTTTTAGGGCTTACACTATAAACCCAAAAAACCCAAAACCAACCCAAAAAAAGGAAAAAGAAGTTAGTTTTTGGGATAAAATGATAACAAGTTTTAAGCGAGAACTTAACAAATATTTAACCCTACAGCATGGGTTTATAAAAACCATATTCTATGATCTTGATCCCTAATAATGCACCTCATGAATGTTGACAATGAGCAGAGAGGCGAGGAAGAAGTGTTGTTAAACATCCTCAAGGAGAAGCACCTAGATGCTCTAGCCCTGAAGCTCATTCATGTCTAGTAGTCATGCGTTCAGGTGGAAAGACAAGAAATGGTTATGCTTCTGAGGAGGTAGATCACACGGGAACAGATGATTGGCACTACACACAGAAACCACCATGCAGGCCCACCTCCTCATTTGCATTCAGTTTATCAAAAATAACACCCACTACTACTACTTTCACATGCCCTATTGATTCATTATAGACCAATTATATCATAGGTTCTTCTCCCATTTCTTTATTTCTCTTCTATTGTATGTTGCAATTAGAATAGATAGTTACAGTAACTATTATAATTTCCATTATTTTGGAGAAAATTGATTTAAATCCAAAACTACAGGCATAAATATATAATGGAACACTTAATTTTTCAAAATAAATACTATAGGAGGGGAATTACGATTCTACAAATAAGGGACATATTCAGTGGCAGAGAGGTGCATTTTGATGTCATCTACCATCTCGCATTGGATATCAATCACTTCTCCAACTGAGATCATACCTAAATGGAATGTTTCTTAAATAATACCAATTTCACTAAGAAATAGATACAAATTAGATGGTGTACAAGGAAAACTCTTATAAATCTTTCTCAAAAATAAATTTCCACTTACACATAAAGGCTACTCCATACGAACCTAGACCATGAATTATCATAGTGATACCAATTGAGGACTAAGGGACAAGAAATCTTATCCCAATTGTGTTTCATGAAAACAAGACAACTACACATAATCAAACTCACAACTTAAATCAAATAATGGAATTTCACCCAAGATTCAAACCTTTCATTTACACAACAATGTTTCTTCCTCATATTAACAATCGTTGCATGCTACTACTATCAAAGAAACCCCCCCTTAGAGAATGCTCTCTAGTCTCCTGCAACTGCTTCTTTTCATCTATGTGGGGACTGATCCTATCGACTTAACTTAACTTTGGGATTCCATTCATTCCACACTTCTGCTGCAACCCTTATTATTCTTCCCACAAAATAATATATTATTGTGTAATCCCCATGAAATCATGTTGGTTGAACTTCTCCTCTCTCTTTCAATGCTGATACATTTGAAGTAAACAAATACATTACTGTAATCAATATGGGGACGCGACCATACCTTCAATAGTCAGATGAAACTTTCTTTTTTTGCTTTACAACTTCCTACATATGACTTATTCAGCCTCAATTGATGCCATTCTCTTCCTTTACTGAAGAATGTTTAGGTTTTAACCCCATACAGAAATTACTTTCATGCAATTCTAAAAAATAGAAAATAAACAATGGTGAGAGCATAAAACATAAAACAAATATACATAGAGATTTTCCCCTTGATCCTAAAACCAGGACTACCAAATTGATTTTTCATTATATTCCTTTCAATGTTACAATACATATATATGCATGTTGAAGGATCCATAAACTCCAATCCATTAACCCTAGATTAAAGAATAACCATAGTTCCCTTGACCATATCTACAAAATACAATGAAAAAAAAACCATCATGCCCAAAACCATGTGTGAAATCCATGCACAAAAAAATAGGTAGGTTTGTCCACCTAATATAGGGTCCAATTTCTTTTTCTCGGGGGAAGTCGCCCCCCCTGCGACACCCTACGCAACCTACAAGGATGGCTACCATCCCCCTCACGTGGGTAGTCATGGAAAGAATATAACACACGCCCAACATTCTCCCACTTGTTTTTTCTCTCCACATGAGAGCTTAGTCATTGGTCCAACCCTACAATGCCCATTGTTTCTCTACACAAAGAGAACCTCTCAGTACTCATAGACTTTGTCAATGCAACTGCAGTATTCTTCAAAATGTCCACCTTTACCAGCAACACCTTTTTATCCTCAACCTTAACCCTCACAAACTAATACTAAACATCAATGTGCTTTGTCTTTGAATGATAAGCAAGGTTCTTTGTGAAGAAAATTGCACCTTGGCTGTCACGGGCTATCATTATAGCTTGTTGTACTAACCCCATACTTGAACACAATCTCTGCAACCAAAATAGCTCCTTTCTTGCATGAGTGGTTGTCATGTATTCTCTTTCTATACTTGAAAGCACCACTACAGAGTATCTCTTACTCATGCAACTGACTGCACCTGCAAATAGGCTAAAGACATAGCCACTTGTAGATATTCTCTGATCCATATCTCTAGCCTAGTCTACTTCAACAAAGACACGGATGTCCAAAACTATGTCCAATCCTAGTCTTCCTTGGTAGCACAAATCATAATCAATAGTGGCACGAAAATACCTGAAAACCCACTTCACTGTAGTCCAATTCTCCTTCCCCCATTTTTTTATAAACCTGCTCAATAGCCCCTGTGTATGTACAATTTCTAGTCTAGTACAGACCATTGCATACATCAGGCTACCGACTGCACTTGCATATGGGACAGAGGACATGTCTTCTTCCTCTTCTTGTCTCTTGGGACACTGTTCAATACATAACTTTACACCTACAAGAATAGGAACCTTCACTAGTTTATTATCCTTCATATTAAACCTTTGTAGTATTGTCTCAACATACTTCCTTTGGTTTAACTAGAGCTTCCTCTTTGTCCGATCTCATTTAATCTCCATGCCCAAAATATAGTTTGCAGCACCAAGCCTCTTATGTCGAATTTGGAGGACAATTGGGTCTTCAAATCATGGATAATTTCTTTGTCATTTCCAGCCAAAGACACAACATCCATGCACTAGAGAAGGAATCACAGACTTCCCATATGCAGGATCCAACCCACAATCAATAAGGAACTAAATGTCCTCTATAGATGGAAACCAGTTTTCTTGATATAAACTATGTTATATTCTTACTCTGCATCAGCGAACTAGTATGTTCAACAACATTCAATCATTATAGCCTATCACAAAACTCCATGCTTTGCTCTTTAACATCATACACATCATCTCTTGGTCCCTTATATTCCACAAGCTCTCTTGACTTCTTACATTGCAACAGGAACTATTTCCCTTCTGCCTTTGCAAAGGCACCTTTAGCCTTTCTCATAACAACACTAGATCTCTCTCGGTGTATCTTTCTTCAACATAGGAACTTTCAGTATTTCCTTGTTGAATAGGCTCACCTAGCTTCTCACACAACATTGCACATATCCATGGAGGTCTCCACTCAACTCTCTCATAATAATTTTTCTTTCCACTAAATTGCTCAATTGTGCTCCTTCAATTTTATCCTCTATTACATGCTAGTTGATGCTTCCTATGTTTCTGATCACCCTACGATTCATCATGATAGAGTGTTTACTCCTGCGTGGCTCTCCACCCTGATTTTGCATTGGACTTCACCATTGATACCCCCATTAACCATTGAGAATGGGCATATAAGAAATCTCCTTATTGAGAATTAATTCTCAGTCCACCTCCACAATTCAATCAGGAACCATCCTCTTTTTCAAAAAATACCTTGTCCCTAAGGCCCTTCATGCTTATTCATGGCTTACGGATCTGGAAAATACTTCAGGATGGCTTCTCTGCACATCATGGTACTCACTTCCTTGACCCAACAATCTCTCCAACTACCATTCCTCCCGCGACACCAACCTTCTACATGAATTTACTCAGCTACCAATCCATTCATCCTTTATTACATATGTGCTACAATATCAGATCCTTTCTTATCGTCACTTTTATTAATTATATGTTGTGAAAGCACAATATTCTGAAGTGCCATTTGCCCCTCTTATGATTAGCGCTTATCACTTTTCACACCATAGGACTGCTTCCTGTGACCACCAGTATTGTTCTTGGGTGCTAAGCCTTTTAGAGTCCTGTCATGCGCCTATCTTCATGTTATTTCTCTACGTCCTTGGTTCCTTTCTCTTTTTGTCCAAGCGTCAACAATAACGGAAGCTCCCACATACTGTAACCTCTATTAAGAGATTGTTATGAGATCGAAGGTTTTCGTGCCCCTTTTCTTGGTCGCTTCTTGATTTTACGATATGACTAGGTGTTGTTACAATGGGCATAACACTTAGGGGCTAAGGCCTTCATGCTCCTGCCAGGGGCCGATCTGCCTATGGGTTTTCTATCAACCTTGGTTCTTTGTGATTTCATGACTAAACACCAATACATCAGAAGCCCTTTGTATCAACACTTGTCTCCAAGTTATAATTACGAAGGAGTTTTGAAATATCCAACCTCCAATATGCTCCATAACACTTAGGTGTGAAGCCTCGCTCTCCACCCTTGGTTATTTTTGGTACTCACGACCAAATGCAACTCAAAATTTGAGCTCCTAGGCATCTTTTTCTTTCACAATGTGTAATTACAGAGTTACAAAAACTCCAACCTCTGAAATTATTCATAGCACTTAGGAACTAAGCATTCTCTATTCCCTTGGTTCAATTAGTTTCCTTGACTAAGCGCCAACACATTAGAGCCCTTTTCATCCTAATTTTTTCAAATATCATTTGCATAGGAGTTATGAGATCTCCAAATTATGATATACCAACCTCTGAGATGGTGTCATGATGATGTTATCATCGCCACATCAAATCTCCATAGTCATGACATGTGTCACATGAGTTTTTTGGATTAGGCCACCAAAGAAGTTGAATCTAACTTCCATGTGTCCTTTGTACTTCCACATCATGCTCACATTATATGCCTTGTCATCTTTTGAGGGAAAATCACCTACTACCATGTGTGCTATTGGAGGAGAGAGAAAAGGGTCCCTCCATCCTTGGTTTTGCAAATAATTCCTTTGTAAATCCTTCTACTTGCTACTTTCACAGTTTCTAAAAGAACTAATTCATAAGATTATGAAACTCCAAGGTTCTCATGGTCTCGACCTTCTGAGATTCCAGCCTACTCTGATATTCTAATACACTTTTTGTTAGTCCTTCTGATGTCGAGTCCTAATATTTTGAGGTATCTCCAATATCCAACATTCCAAGAATCAACTTCTAATGGTCAACTTTCTCCTTTCATGTCTCTTTTAAATAATACAATGAGAAAATAAACTTCCAAGGTCCTCGCCTCTTCATTCCTTGTTCTCATATCAAAATGTTTCTTAAAAAGGAATTTCATTGAAGTTATGAAATTTTGAGGTCCTGATATTCCTTCCTTGTTCCAGGATGGAAACATTTGTCAAAAGGAATTTCATTGAGGTTACGAAGTTCTGAGGTCCCGATATTCCTTCCTTCGATCACCATTTAACTCTGTTATCATAGCTTAAGTCACCAAACATTGACTCGAAATAACACATCATCTAGAAGGCCATTTGTAGCCTTCCACATCCCATTGGAAATCTCTTTTAGAGCACATTCTAGTGGAGGAGATCTAATGTAGGCTTTGAGTATATTTTCTACCTAACAAATGGTTGAAAAATCTCCATTATTCTTTGCACCTTGACGCTTCTTCTTGTTCCTAGAACCTTCCCTTCAGAGGCATTTTGGAAGGTTCGACATACCATTGGAGAGATTGTTCAAAGTAATAACCAATTGCGCCATCTCCAGGAGTATATGACTTGATCTCTTTAGGAAAAAACTCCTCCAAATAATGGGACTCCTAGCCACCATAGTCATCATTTTATGGCTTCTCCAATAAGCTTTCTACTATGGTGATTCTCTATGAGAGACTGCAACAACTATGGAACTCCGCTGAGCTTGAAGCATATGTTTCCATCACAATTAGCCTATTGGACATCAAATCTAACATCTATCACCATAAACCTCCATGTTAATCTAGTTGACATCAATGCCAACACACTTTCCAATTGCCAAGCAATGCCAACTTCCTAACTTAACCTCCCAACATGACCGTTGACATTAATGCCAACATGCTTACAACCACTAACAATCTAGACAATGGCAATTCTCCTATAGAGCTATAGGGGTGTCAATTAAAATAGATTTGGCCTGATTGAGGCATATGCCTAAAATCAACCAAAAATCAACACTTGGCAAAAAGTTTGAGAAATAGTAAGTGCGCCACCTTCCAAAAACTAGTGAATCCCTATTTTCTAGGGATGTTTTTTTATTTTTATTTTTATTTTTCAGGAAACTTTTCATGCATGCTACCATGAAATATTGCACAGTTCCTGATGACTGGGAAACTTCTTGACTCAGTGCATTGCATAGAAATTGAGTTGAATGTATGCTTTGCGTAGTTTCCATCAACAAGGTTGGGATTCCATCAAGAAATTCGTAGCTCTGAAGCTCAAGGTTAGCCTGCTAAGTGTGCATTTTTTGTAGGTACAGCTAGCATTCCTTCCAAGACTGCACAGTTTTCGGAGGAAAAGTTTGCCTCCCTTCCAAGATTACCTAGTTTCTGTAGGCAAGCCCAACAATGTTGCAACGTAAGTCAGAATTTATCTTATGACTTAGAAGATTTATATCAAGATCAAAACAAGATAACACAAGCATGCATAAAAAATAAGGCTTTATCATACCATGAATACTTGACGATAGTAAAAGGTGAGCTCCTACAAAAGGAAGGCTCCAAAATGAAAGCATAGGTAAAATATTGGACGGTGGTTGTAGAATCTACGACACTACCATAACATTGTTTGAGGTGGTTTAGGTTTGTTATGTGTCTAATAAAAAAAATAGGTTATTTTTGAGAATCTTCTCCTCTCTAATCTCTAAAGTAGAAGAGAGGATGGATCAATAGTTTTTTCCCATAAATTGATGCTTAGTTTGATAGGAAAATGAGATAAAATTTTGTTTCTCCTTCCCATTAAAAAAATTAAGCACCCTAGTGCTATAGGAAACTTTGTCACCAATGGAAACATAAATATAAATAAAATTCTCATGCCTAAAGAAAAAACTAATAAGCTTAAAGACATTTTTTATAGAAGACGTGTAAAATTGAACTCAAAAACCATTTTTTAATAGCTTTGTAAGGAAAAATGGGGGCGAGTTTCAATAGCATGTAACCGAATGATACTAGTAGAATCTACAATTACCTTAATGTTGTCACCATACTGGAGAATTGTTAGTGGTTAGGTTTCTTTCAGAAACTTAGAGGATTTGATGATGAGGTAGCTATGGAGGTTTCAATGAACCTAAGAAATCCTAAAGGACAATAACTTCTCACTGTATCCAAAGGGTTGGTCATTTATATCAACTTGGTTTCTTGTAGCATAGTTAAAAATATCCCTAAGGTGATGTATTGGAACAAGGATGAAAGGAGAGAAGCCATCACTTCTAAGAGAAAGAGCTTTTCTCCAAATGAGAAGCTTGATGAAGACAAGAATGGGATAAAGAAATAAATTCTTCATAACCATTGTGATGAGGTGGCTTAGCTCATTCTTAAGTATATCTCCTCTAAAGGCATACTGAGGATATTTTATTCCTATCACTTGATATTTCTATAATAGTTGAGGTTCTAAGCCCACCTTCTAGCTAATGAGTGGATAATTGTCCCATTTTTCCTCCTAGCTCATAACAATATAATTAAAGTTATTTTAATTCATGCATTATATGATTAAAAATTAATGATCAAATATGTGTAATATTAATTTTTATCACTATAGATATTTTAATAGAATGTTTTGTAATTCCTTGATGGATTTTTTATGTCTCCCTTGACATTTTTCATTTCCTCATTTTCATTCATCTTCTTTTCTATTTTTTCCTTATTTTATTTCCATCCTCTATTCTAATTATCTTTTAATATTTTCCTAAGAACCCTTATAAATCCATGTTTTCCAAGATACCACAATCTATTTCAATAACCTTATTCTCTATTTGAGATAACCTAATTATACATATTCACTTTTGTCATGAGTTAAAGATAAGAATTTAGTAGATTTAATTGGTTTTCTAGTTTTCTTTGGAGGAATGCTAGAAAGTAATAAAATTTATCTTATTTACCACAACTTTGATTCATGAAAGGTGGTATATTCTAATCAATAGTTTTCTCAGTTGTAAGTTACATACCTTTAAAATAATAATTTGGAGAGTATCAAAATGGTTGAAGTCTTTCTTGATAATATCTCTAACATTCAAGTTCTTCTATATTTGAAGCTTTGGTTTGAAATACTTTGTTATGTACCTTATACAATTCCACAGGTGTGACTATAATTAGATTTTCTAAGTAAAGTTTATGGTAACTTTCCCAAAAATTGCTCATTTTTTCCCTCTTCCAACTAGAAAAATTCTAATATTTTCCACATATCCTATTAGTTAAATATAATCATAAAATACGTAATAATATACTTTATTATTTCTCCTAAAATCACTAAGGATTTATTATTCTGAAAAGTCTTAGAAAATAAGATATGACATAACTTCGAAGTTGACCTACTAGAAAAATATTTTAGGATTGTTCATAGAACCAAACTTTTATAAGGTATAACTTTGAAAGTAGAGTGAACCAAATTCTAAAATTTGAATAAGGTGTTCTCTAATATCCCTCCTCAATATGGTCTAATTTTCACTATCTCATACCTCTGATAAAATACTTGTTCTAAAAATTTGAAGTCAGGTAATTCAAAATTAATTTTATAATCATTCCAGAACCTAGACTTCCTCAGAGAATATATCAAAAAATTTAGTAAACCAAGATGTAAATTTTGAACTAGATATTTATGTATATATATGCTCACTTCAACCCAAGTTTCGTGGTTTGAGACCCCCTAGAAAAGAAGATATAACATGTTGTCTTCCTAGAAGCTCCCCTTCTATTTTTTCCAAAAGAAATAAACCCCCCCACCTTTTTTCTTCTTTCCTTGTTTATTTGATTTCCTTCTTCATTTTAAACATAAATTTTACCTTCTTTCCTATTCTTTAATATTTTTGTAAATGACAAAAGTCTTCATTTTTTAATGGTTGTTGGATTGAGACTTGGAAGGAGTTTGTGACAAGTTTCTTTACATGCACCCCATGTATTATTTTTATGGTTACTATATTGATAAGTAAATGGATTTAATGCAATTCCTAATGCTATCTCAAGTGATATATGAGTTCATGTTCATCTGTATGTTCTTTTGAAAGTTTTGAATGAAATTTTTTATGCTATGTAAATAGTACTTGTAACACTTTTAATACAGATTTTAATCATATGGCATATGGTAATTTTCAGATGTGAATTTCATGGTTATATAGTCCCGATAATTTTCAATCATGGATTGAAACTAAGTGATTAAACCTATAAGATTGATGGCTTATGAAATTTAGATGTGGTTTATTCGATTTCAATGTTTGGTTTTCCATCAATTCCTATTATTTTGAACTTATTAACTGATAATTATACCATATTTCCAAGAATTCATGACTGAGACAGATGGTAGCCAATGTTTGATTGGTCATTGTCGTTATGTGGTAACATTTGTTGTAGGAGAACATTGTACATTCAACCTTTTTCCTAAGGTTATGAGTGAATAATCCTGAGGGAAGATTTTACCATTATGTTTTAAACCCTCTATTACTCCACTTGGTACTACCAATACTTGGCAGTTGGTGTCATTTCAAACCTATTATCCCATGAAACCTAATTCCCTAGTTGATTATTATCAATCCCCATTTCAAGTACACTCATATTGTTTTGCGTAAGTCTTTCGTATGTTTCCCTATCGAACATTGTTTTTCCTAACCTAGCCCAATCCTTTCCAAGAATCAAATTTCTTGCGATTCAGATTGTATATGCATACCAAGAATATTTTTCCATATTTAAAGAATTGGGACGTGGGAAATTATTTAGGATTTTAGTGGGAACAATGTTTAGGTTTCTAAGCCTTCCACTGAGACCTACAATGGCAAGGTTATGAGAGTGGGATATGTATAAATTCCTAGAAATTAAGCTTTCATTGATGAAGCTACTTGTCCTCCTACAAAACGAGAGAGAAGTCCTAAGAAGAGTATGGTAAGTAGCATTCCATGGGATTGTTGGCTTCATGGGGCTTGGATCTAGGTTCAAAGTTATCTCCACTAACCAAAAAAACCCTACACTACCAGCCCTTTTGGGAACAACCCACGTAGCACAGGCTACAGTATCACCCCAGGAAATATTAGGGGTGCTAGAACTAGGTTTTTGCATCCAGAGGGCCATCTGATGTGTTTTCTATGTGTTAACCTCCTGTTGCAACAGGTGTTCATCTTTCATGTTTGACATTCTTACATGCCAAATATGTCATCTTTCATGCTGCAAGGTTCCATATTTCCAAAAGAGGTCAAAGAAAAGGCCATGAAGGTGTGCCAGTCCAAGTGCCACTGCTGTATTCCAAGTTTAATGACTTAACCATTTTTGAAGAATGTTCTATAAAAGGGAGGGCCCAACAGTTTAATCTTGGCCTCCCTAGGTTTCAATTTCTTGTTTTAGAATATAGAGAATTGATATTTGACCAAACAACTTAATCTTGGCAGATGTGTAGTTAGGTAGAGAATCAAAGGAGCCCAACTGCTTAATTTGGGCCCTTGGTAGAAATAAGTGTAGATTTAGATAGGAGGGCAGTCAAAAAAAAAAAGAAAAAAAAGGGGATAATTAGGGTCTGCAAGTCTAAGTGCACCCAAACCAAAAAGAAGAGAAATGTTAGGAAGGTAGGCTAGGTAGGTAGCTGTGTGGTTGCAGAATCATGGCTTGTGGTCCATTTCATGTTGTCAAATGTCATATTTATTCAGGTCACAAGTTGAAGGCAGTTTTCATCTGAAGGAGCTCAAGATGGACATTTCTGACTTCCCCATTCTCCCTTATCCCCAAATCACTCACTAACTTCCCCGAAGAGGTCAACATCTACTTGATTCCTCTTGGTTTCATCATTCTCCATATCAGTTGCCTTGGTGAAGATCTGATTCACTCAAGGATTGTTCATTCCTCCTCTATAAGTCACCTTTCCCCCAAAATAGCCTAAGGTCACATACTTAGCGCTTTCTGGTCACCTCCATATTAACTACTAATTCTATTATATAGCTCCCTATCTATCTCCCTTTCCCCTACTAAAACTATGTATAAAATTCCCCTATGTACATATTCCCCATCCCCGGCACTATAGCCATATTTTCATAAAGTCCGGGAAAAAGCAGTCCATCTGGGGCTGTTTTTAGCCCATCCGTGTCCTAGCCGGAGTTAGTTTTACCTCTGGTCAAACAAATAACCTTTTCCCTTAACCCCAAAACCTGAAAAACCCATTTTCTGCCTCATCCTAAGGTCTTACCCACGAAATATTCGACCATCTCACGTTTAACCCCCCCCATAACCCACAAACCTAAAGTTTTTAAACCCCCTCGCGACATTGTATTAAAATTTGAATATTCGCGCGCCCATCCCTTAACCCTCCACTGCCTCGTCCATGCCACCGGTCGTCCAATCACCCGCGCCCAAGATCTACGGTGGGTGGGCCTCCTCATATCCCAAACAGCCCGAGGGTTAGCGTCCGGGAGTTCGGCGGTTTTCCCGCCGTACTCCTGCCACGCGTCGCCTTCCCGGGTGTGGTAGAGCCCCCTCTGACAATACCACCTTTGCCCAAAGGCGGTACGCCCAAAACTGCCAAACCGCCCTCCCCTGGTGACGTCAGCGCCACGTCCTCCACCCAGTGACGTCATCCTGCTGCATCATCTGCCTACGTCGGCCTCCTGCCAACTCACCATTGCCATGTCACTGCCACCGTGTACCGCCGTACATGTTCATGTCATACTGCTGACGTCACCCTGCCACGTCACTGCCGTACATGCTGACGTCACCCTGCTGACATCACCCTACCACGTCACCGCCGTATTGGGTCCCACCCGCTGACATCATGCCGACGTCATGCTAATGTCATCAGCAAAAAAGGCGTGAAGGCGAAAATCATGCTTAGGAATCCCGAATTCAAATTCTGAGGCAGTTTTTCATGCGCGATTAGCGCCTAGCGCTAATCACGCATGGCTACGGGAAATGGGCCAGAATGGAAAGCCCCTCATCGCGCAACCCCCAGCAAGCCCGAAAGGTGCAGAATGACCCATTTTTCTTTGCGAAGTGTTCAGAGAGGGGGAAACATAGTTTTTAAAAGAACAAGGAAGCCGAACAGCAGCCATTAAATATTGATTTGACATTTTCCTACACAGCAAGAGAGAGAAGCAGCCCAATTCATTTGTCAAAGAGTATCAGAGGAAAGATGGAGTAGCAAAGAGTATCGGTTGAATATTTTAATGGAAATCTTCAGTTCCCAAAGCAGGTTACATTGAATGACCTCCAACAAAATCAAATAAAGTTGTGTAAGCCTATTAAAGCTCTCAAATCACAGTTAAAGCATTTAAGGCCGCCGAACAGCAATGGATCAAAGCCCAAAGCACAGTTATTGCAGAAACACTGCACCAAGCCACCGAGGACGACACATTAACTCAGTTTTGATATGGCTGCCCTCGGTGCAGCTCAAAGATATTTTCTTGCATTTATTTCTTGATAGGATTAGGTTAAAGTAATCATTTTCTTTCAGACCTATTTAGGTCAAGCTGTAATAGACAATTTTGGAGAGTTTCCCCTATATATACCACCCTTTGTATTGTTTTAAAGGTTGGTTGGTTGATAATCTTCATTCGAGACTCGCACTGGATATCTGAGATGTTTTACTTAATCAAAGATTGCTGAAAATATTTGGAGGAATGATTGTCTGCTCTATGTCTAATGGTCTGAAGAAATTGAATGTGGAATTCTTGTGCTGCAGTATGAATCAATAAGTATTTCTTACCTCTGTTATTCCAATTTCACATATGCTTAAGTTACAGAACAAAGGATTGGTTTAGAATTTGCTTAGCTGCACTCTATGCTCAGTTTCTGTGGCTTATTAATGTTTTCCTCTTGATTTAGGCATATGTATGAATTCCTTCATGGCTCATGTTTGACCTATTTCACATATGAATGACTATTATTTAGGAATTCTTCACTGCTCCTAGATAGAGTTCATTTATCTTCTTTCTGCTAACCTGAATGAGAGATTCTTGATTTCCCCTCATTCCTTAGCCATTAATCCATCTCTTTACTTTGAAAGATTGCTTCATATGAATCTGTCTTGCTCCATAATTCCCTCTTGTGACCAAGAAAATGCACCAGCAAACCTACTCCTTGACTCCACACCCAATGGTTCTAAAACTTTCATGCTACCCCTGCCTCTTTACCTGAAAGTATCATCCCTCCCACCAAAAATTAAACAAAACCCCCTTGAACTCAATAGCTAGCCTAAAATCATCTTCAACAAAGCTAAATCAGAAAGAGAGAGACCTCTCTGATTGCAGGTGGGCTAGAACCTGTAGTCCAAAGATTGGTCTGTGGTTACCTCGGTCGTATCCTTTTGTGCTGATCAAAAGGACAACCTGAGTGATAACACTATGGATCTAGGTCTTATCTTGACCTTCGCCAACCCTAACCCTTGAAACCTAGAGCTTACAATAAATAACAATTAACATAGTTATTCCCTTTGTCGATTGCACTAAACATGCATAACATTATACAAATAAGCAGATCTGCATCTTCGCTAATCTGTTAAGTATCTTTCCTGATTAAATGCATTCAATACTTTATAAATACAACAACTTTAGAAATAAAAAAAAATACATAGTTACACAGGTATCACTTCAAAATATGTTTTTATTATGCTTCATATTATTGGTTACAGCTCTTTCCAACCCTGCGCACACAACTCTTTCGAACTAAAATACAAACATTTCAAGGTCTCCGTAAACATAACTGTAGGATCCTTCCCCTTTGCCCAAGTATAGAATTCAAAAAATTAGACTCAGCTCATGCAGTTTAAACTTAGTTTTTTATGACACTTCTATGACTTCGTTTTATACCCATCTTCATTACAATACCATGGTCAGCAAACCATGGGTGCGTCTTAAGACAACTTGAATTTAACAAACGTAAGGGGCTTTAATCTTCCTAAATCCCCTTTGACTCTTTTTGACCTACGCTACTTGCACTCCACTCCTCAAAATGTAAATACTTTACAATATCTTTACATAAAAAAAATTGACAAAATCTGACCGAGGGAGCCCGTCCCAACATGCCTCAAAATTTGCTTGCAGACTCGTGAATTTGATCTTCAATGCTTGAAGATATGACGTTCCTTGTGTAGTAGCCTAAAAAACCTCTTTAAACAAATTCTCCATCATTGGACCTTTGATTGCAAGGCCCATCACCCTATGTGTCTGTTGAAGGGATATTAACTTACTGTAGATATTCTGTGATAGTTAGGTTGCTTCGTCGGCCCATGGCGACATCCTTGCGGAAATGATAGATGCCTTTTGGTGCAACTCATCGATATGATTCTATATAGATTTCTCTTCTTGGAGTCTAGTGAACCTCTCCATAGGTGCTAAGGTCTGTGATGTCACCCTGATCTCATCCAACTATAGTTGCCTTTCGTAGATGTCAGCTTCGATCATCTGCAAGTGTGGGTCCTCCTGCAATGAGGCCCACATTTCTATTGTTTTCTCAAACAATTGGTTACAGCCCTTGACTGTAGCGGCCAAAGTTATCATATCTAATTTAATGGTAGCTTCTAACTTGTCTTTGACATCCGAAGGTGTGGTTGGCTACAACCTCAGTTGAATCTATGAAATCTGCAATTGTAGCTCAAACCACACCAACCTGATTTTTGCCTTGGATTCCTTCAATGCAGTAGATAACTTATGAATTTTCTTTGCAGAGGCTACCTCTGCTAGAATTCGGAGCTCAGGGAGGTCGTTGCACACTTGGATAAGGGCTGCCTCTAGCTGTTGATTGCACTAGACCACCTTGTTGCAAGCCTGCAAGGTTAGCTCTTTCTCGCTAAACATCTATTGATTATTAATCTTTACTTCGTCGATAATCAACACGATTCTTTTCTACCATACACGGAGATCATCTAAAATTCCTTGGTGTAGATCTTGTAAGGTTTAGATGGGTAGTGATGCAAGGTTTATATTCATGTTCATCATATGTAGCAGCCTATCCTCATCCTCAACAATTTCGATGTGTACAGAACCCTCCGATAACTTCACTGTGCGAATCTCTATAGTTATTTTTTCCTCTGATGTCCAACTCGCTTGGCTCAACCTCACATGACCCACACTTGCTTGTCCCACACTCACCTCAATCACTCCTATCTAGAACTACAATTCCTTTAGGCCCTATTGCACTTTTTGTAGTACCTCATGGTATTGGTCCTCAATGTGCCCCCATATGTTTTTAGTTGTGGAGAGGACAAAATCGCCTTTCTCATCAAGGTCCCCCTCTATCAGGACCAATGGTGTAGTACTCATAGAATTATCAGACTTCTAATGTTTGCGTGGTCCCATAAAACTACGCTTTTATCTCTTCCTGATCCTGAAGGGGGACTCTAAGTCCTCCGATCTGATAGAGGGGTTTGCACCCCCTTCCATTTCATATGCGATTTCTACTTCAATATTTGTGCGCCGTGTATTAGAATCTTCGAGGTCAATGGTGACCTACATTATTTCTTCATGTGCACCTTTTTCATTTTGCACTTCATTCTCTTCCTTATAAGCCTTCTGTGCTTCTTTCTTTTTGACTTTCTTGGCCTTTAGTGCAACTATTCTTTTCCCTATTTGTACTTTTGTGGCCTTACCTGTTCCTATGGCTTCACCAGATGGGGTGACCCAATCACTCAATCATTGGATATTCATCCCCATAATATCATCCTCCAAGACTAAATAAGGCAAATTGTGCCATGTGCTTGCAACATCGTCCTTCGCGCACATGGAAATATTGTGAAAATATTCATTGAAGTCAATTACATCTTTATACTGCAGACGTAGACTGGGTGACAACCGTTGTTGTTGGTTGATCACCATAAGAAACTCTGATTCAAACAGTACCCAAAACATCTTGTTCTCAATGTTACGATCAGAGTAATTCGTTGCCCATAGTGAGGCAAATTATGCAGCCTTGTACAAGTTTGGATCTAACATTGGGAACTGGGAATCCTCGGGTGTCCTTGAAGCTACCAGCATGATCAATAATAGTAACCACGCATAGTAGAATGGTTTTCCATCATCCTTGTATTTGCAGAAATCATCCAAGAATTCTTGGAAATGTTAATTTTCCCATTTGAATTGGGACCCCTAGCTACACTAAGCAACTAAGGATACCACTGGTACCAACACTTCATTGACAAAACACTTCTACATTATTTTTCCTGCCAAAATCTGCATAGTGTTATCACTCAGAAGCTCTCCCTAGAAGTTATCAAAAGAAGGAATAATTTGAGGTAACCACAAACCAATCTTTTAGACTCAGGTTGTAGCTAACCTAAGTCCAGAGAGGGCTCTCTCTTTATAATTTAACTTTGTTTTTATGAGATTTTAGGCTATTTCTTAGTGTTCATGGGGGTTTTGATTTTAGATTGAGTGGTGGTTCTAGGAGCAGATGGAGAGATCTAGGTCTTCAAGATATTGGGCTATGGAGTCAACTGATGGATAGCATAACTAGACTAGATCATTAAAGGGAGTGTTCATAGGGTAGGCTAGCAAAGCAAAAGGAAAATCTTCAGGTCTAATGGTGGAGTGATTCTAACCAGGGTGAAAGGGCACTTAAGAATCCTTGGACCAGGATCAGAATGAAGAGAAGATGGTGATCATGAGCAAAGGGAAACTAAGAATCCTTTACTATAGACCAAAGGGGAAATTACAGAATCTAAGGAGTAGTTAAGAATTCCCTAGCTAAGATAGTTTAGTAGAAAACATTCAAAATGTAAATAGTCAAGATAGAGTGCATTAAAGAAATTTCTGAAATATCATTCCTAGTTATACATTCAATTTTTTTAGAAAAACAAACACGATTATGAAGAAATATAAGAAAAGACAACAATAAACATGATGGAATACTTATTCGTTTTCCACTTTACATAAGAATCCTATGAAATGTTTGTACTTTATTCCTTGATCCAGCAAGTCAATCTAGTCATTAATACAATGGAACATTGGTTTGAGAGAAAAATGTGTATAGAAATGTCTTTGAATCCACCATAAATACTTCAAAATGTGAATTATTTATACAAAAAATATTTACAAAATATCTCATAACAGTCTGAGATTTAATCTAGGAAATCAAAATATATTCAAGCATGATGATAGAGACAGATGGAAAACTGCATCATGATGTCCCTTTTATTATGGTAGTGCTGGTTGTTGCAGTAGAGTTGTATCCCTTCAAGCTGGTTCATATTTGTAGCATTTCTACACTGGAATATTCTTTATCTTTATTATTTCACTGGTACATTTTGACCCTGTTGATCTGTCTTTATCTGTTTCATCTAGTTGCCTTTAGATTTACTGTGGTAACTTTCTGATGTAAAACTTATAGTAAATCTGTCATTTTTTCCCACCATTCATCCTTAGGTAATTTTTCTTTTAACATTCTTTTATATATTTTTCCTGCCTCTGTATATTTTTTAAAATTGGGCTTGGTGACAAACAAATGTTTCATCTCATGCTCTAGAAAAAACATATTCTCCAAAGTATCATATAATAATTTTCCAGTTCGCAGGGCTTTTATACCTGAAGTGCTCACTTGTTCCTTTGCCAATTTCCTAAGTCTGCCAGTGTAGTCCAATTGGGTCATGAGTTTATCATGGATGACCATAGGACTAGGAAGGCCTTTGTCGCTCAAAACTTGAAGTTTAGCCATGAACCTATCAATGGCCACCTGCATGTTATGGCATTTTTCTTCTAAGTTGACCATGAGGTTTCTTTTGGAAAGAACCTTTTTGAATTCCAAGATGGCTTCAATCCTTTCCTCTATACCAATCTCATTTAGGTCATGTTTGTTCTTGCTTTTTAGGAATTGGATGAGTCGATTCACATCCTCGGGCATATCACCCAACTCTTCCTTTACTTTTTGGATAACTCCAGTAGCTATCTTAACTAGTTCTATTTGCTCAAATATAACTTGAATTGATGGCCAAATATCATTGACAGAGTCGATGATATTGGCCCAGAGCATTTCCTCAATCTGTCCTAGTGGCTTTTGCAATGTCAAATATTTCTCTAGGACGTTAATTTTCTCAACCATCCTTAGGGATTTCTGTGTTTCTTCTCTTTGTTGAATTTGGGCAGCTTACAGTTAATTTCTAAGCTTGCCACTTTCTCCTTTAGCCTTTTCAGCTCTGTGCCTAGATTGACATATCCTCCATGGCTTTAAATAGTTCTGTTGTTTTCTCTGTTGATGTGCCTACTGCTGTAGATTCAGTGATGATTAGTAGCGTTGTGGCAGCTAGAGCTGTAGGTGCTAATGATGCTACCAATGTTGAAGGAACTATGGTAGAAACAGTGGGAATGGTAGTCCTAGAAATGGTGGCCAAGTCACATTTTTTGGACCGAATCAATGTGTCTAACTCCTTCTCTATTTCTTTCAGTTGGTCATTTAGCTTTAGGACCAAGTCCATGAGCTCTTCTTGTCCTTTTTGTGTCTCCAGGACTTCTGTTGTTTTTGGGTGATGTAATTTTGGAATCTTGAGTTGCTTCTTCAAAGCAGCGATGTCATCATTCTTATTCTTTATCAAATTTTCAGTGGCCTTTACATATTTGGGATCGTGTCCCAATTTAATGACTAAGTCCTCTATGGACTTTATTCTTGTGCCTTTGGCATGTGAAGAGTCCTTCACCAATTGGAATTGAGCTGATATTTTATTCATGGAGTTTTACAATTGGTGGGCTGCGATGGCTTTCCCTATCAAGGTGGAGTAAAGAATCTTCCTTGTTTGTTTGTGCAGCTCAATCTAGTCAATAGGATGTATTTCCTTTGCCAGTACATCAAAGTATATCCCTTTGAGGTCTACTACTATTCTCAGTTGCTGAGTAGTGGGCTTCATAAATTTCATCTCCATTTTCCCTTCGTTAACATCAAAGGCTGACATAAGCCTTGTTTGATTGGTAGGAGCCATATTTAAGTATTGTGCATAAGTTTGGGCTTTTAGCCTCTCATTTCTGGCTTTTATGTCCTTGTATCTTTCTCTGATGTATTGGTCTCGGTCAACTGGCATCCTGAATTAGGACACTTCAACACTCTTCTGCCTTTCCAACATCTGGGTGTGTGATGCGGAAGGTTCTAGTGTGCCTCTAGTGGGAGTGGCATGCTTCCTTCATTCTCTTTCTATGTTGGTGGCTCCAACTATTTCTTCTACGAATTCATTTTCAGAGACAGGATTTATCCTTTGTCTTTTAAATAAGCTGGTCTCTTCATAGGTCTGTGATGTTTGTTTGCTTGATGTAATGGCCTCTTCCATATTTATTTTGAGTTTTTTCTCCTCATTTAATGGAGTTTGAAAGACTGGGGGAGTACTCATGATGGGCTCTGGTATAACTGTTTGAGTTAGCTCCTCTGATAGGTCTGTTTGTTCTGACTCTTCTTGTACCTGGGATTTGTCTTCTACATTTGATTCACTTTGTGCCTGTGATTATCCTTGTGGCTGTGATTCACCTGGTACCTACAGGAAAGAACCTTCATCAAGCTGTTTCTCTAGATCAATCAGTGTGTTTTCCACAGCAGCTTCAGTACTACCCCTGTCCTCTAAAGTGTTTTCCACCGACTCCAATTGGTTGGCACATCTTTCTATTTCAGGGATTCTATGATGAATATAAGGAGCCATCTTGCTTTTTTGTATTCTATTGTAGATGAAGTCCAAGGGACCATATCTCTAAATGAAGCTTTGTTTTAGATTTTGTCTCTAAAGGATTTGCTCTACTTCCTTTCCAGCTTCTCAGCTATTACACACAAAGGGGCCTAGTTGATATTTGATTATGAGTTGGGCCTTCTTTTGGCTTTGACAAAATGTACCTCATATGAATTGATTATCTACCTATAGTACTTTAGAGAAAATAACCTCATTAGGAGGTATCTAGGTAGTTTATGTGGGGCCAACTCACAACCATAAATCCTAAATTCAGTGTGGTTTTGGTACAAGTACCAATCTCCCACTTTGTGTTGTTTTGAAAGCTACAGGATCCTCATGATATCTAAACTGATCCTTGGAGGAGGGTTGCCTATTAGCATTGTTACAATGGGATGTACAAAAAGATCTATGAAGTTTGTGTATGGATATGGGGAGTAATACTTATGGATGAAAGGAGTCTAGAAAATCGCTGACCTAGGGTGACCTCTTGTATCAAGCTTTTGGAGAGTAAAGGGGAACTTGTCAGCTTGGTAATATAGAAAAATTTGGTACAAAACTAAGGAATACTTGAATACTCTCTCATTGCTAATCCTAAGAAATTGGTCATGCATCCTATCAGCTATGAACTTGGCATAATTATACATGATAGCAGGAGGCTACCCTGGAGTGAAAATGGACATGAAGGCTAAGATGACTTCATCTATATACTCACTGGTGGTACAGCCTAGGATACTAGATATCATTGCTACAATGTCCTAGCCAAATTTGGAAAATATGGTATATAAATATGGGGGAGGATCTTTTGGAATATTTTTCACTTCTACAATAAAATTTTGGAACATTTCAGCAAGCTTTGGAGTGGTTAGCTTGGGGAATCAATCCAATAGGTTTCCAATATAAATTGGGGTTAGGTTTTGACCTGGTTGTAGTTGCAGCATTTCATTGATTGACTCAGCAGTGATGGTGAAAAGTATGGTTTGGTTAGGGGACATCACTGCTCTTTGACTGTGGATGTTGTTTGCATGGTAATAATGGACAATTTATGGAAATATGTGCACCTTAGGGAATTGATACATGGGCAAATTAGACTCCCAAGACCTATTTTATCAACATGGTTCACGTATTGGTATCTGTATTGACAGTATAATTTGAAAGGGGATTCATGGACAAAGGTGTCCTTCATTTGGAAATCTTTATCAACAAGGTGAAGGTGGTCCATGTCTAGGTGAGGACTGGAAGTTGTTCTGACATCAATGGCAATTGGGGCAGCCATTCTCAATTCTCGTGGAATTGAGAATGGGGGAGGTAAATTTTCAGTCTTTTAGGGAAATGGTGGTTCAATTCTAGGTGGGTTTAAGTTATTAGAGTTTCTCTTTAATTTCAATTAAGAACGCTCATAAATTGGCTCTAAAATTGACAGGGTTTTCAATGAATTATGATTTAAATACCTAGAATTTGAAGAAAATTGGGTTTGAACCAGGTGAGTGGCAACTGTGAACAGTTGAAAGTGCTTCGAGCAGGCTGGAAGCTAATTTGGGAGCTTTGTGGTGTCTCTAGGGTGCAATTGTACGTGGGTTGATAGCTTTGACATTCACATGTGTGTGCATGGATGTTTACAATTGAAAAATGATAAAAAAAATAATTTAGGGATTTTTTGGCTTTACGCGTGAAAGTCAATTTGGTAGGTATGGGTAAACAATGGTCGTTTGTAACATAGTGGGGTGAACAATAGTTGTTTTGGCATGTAGCAAGCTGGTGGTAAGTCGTTTTATTTTCATATCTTTTGGGCGATTGGCGGTATTGGGGGGAGGTCGCCCGATTCCATTCATTAAGCGCCACATCGCCTCAGGGGACCAATGGAAAACAATGCTTTCCGGGCAGGTAACGTTCGGATCTTGGGCCCTTCCGAAATCAACACGGGCCTTTAGATGGGGAGGGGAGAGATTGTGTCATGGTCGGGCGATGGAGTTGCACAGAAGGTAATGGGGGGGCCGATGGGTGTTTAAGCCTGGCGGTTTTGGTTTAATGTGAGATTAAGGTGGGAGTTAAGGTATTGGGCATGATTTAATTTGGTTTTTTAACTAACTTAATCGAGGATCGATTAGTTAGTTCTTCCAGGGTACAAAACCTTAGTTTATATAATTAAACTACAGTGGGATTAATTAATATTGCGGGAGTTAATATATATACTGGAAACGGGTTTTTATTGGGGATTTAATAGATAAATTATTAATTTAGTCAAATAAATGGAAAAGGGGCACAATATCCCAAATATATGATATCTCATGTTTCAATGCTTTCTGATAATCATATAAAGACTTAGGATATAGTGTTTTTATGGGTTTTTGATATGAAAATTAGTTATGTGGGGGAACAAATACTTTTCCTAGGTAAAAGTGATTTAACCTTAGGGAAAGAGTATTATTAGGTAAAAAGAGGGGGAATGGAGGGAGATGAATTTTTATGAGGGGATTTTGGTACTTATTGGCTATAAACCATTGATTTGAGGGTCCAGTCCCTCGAAAAGTCAAAGAAATGCTCTAAGCCTTTTTGACTTAAGGTTTTTTTTTTTAAGTACTTTGAGCTTTATTGTGGGAAATTAGTTAAGTAAGAAGTGAACTAAATTAGAGAAGTTACTTAATTGCCTTTGATATTCAATTTCCTGCTTAATTGTCTGTTTTCCATAGGACTTTGATGATGGAGAAGATGATAAACATGATTTTGTCTAATCAATCACCATATTTTTGAAACCTTTCTACAACTTACCCATCTACTCATCCTACCATTTTTACTTCCCTTTATTAGGGTGAATTTAAGCTAGCAAACCCTTATAAAACATTTTTCTTTTTCTTTACAATATTAAACTATCTAAATCTAACCTTATTACATCTAAGGGCTCAGATTAAATAGTTGAGCTCCTTTTATTTACTCTAACTATCTAATTATTTGCAAGATTAAACAATTTGGTCAAATTTTATTTTCTATCTATAGACATGAAATTTAAAACATGAAATAGTCAGGTTCAAACATTTTGACTATCATTGATTGTGGAAAAGATTAGGAGCTACACACAATCATTTATTATACACAAGAGTAAATAGTAGTTTCATTTTGGCTTTCTCATATTCATGGTCTTTTTCTTTTCTTGGGGTTCATATTTTTCATCTTTTTTGACCTTTTTGTTATTTTTGTCCTTTGATTATTCTTTTAAGACATACCCTCTTCACATTTTTTAATTTTTTGAATATGGAAAACATTTGTAGAAAGCAAAGGTATGTACATATTACAGGTTTTAATCTCAATCATTCAAAAATTATGACTCCTATTGGTATAGGAACCTAACAGTGGCTCCACTTGGGGATGGCATTTCCTGGTGAAATGTCAAGAACTTTGTAGACCAATGGCCTTCTGAATTGTTGTGATGTTACTCTTCAACTTTTCCATTTTAACTTTTCTGCATTATTACTATTTATGACAGTAAAAGTTTTGAAGCTTAGGGCCTTCTCTTCGAGCTTCAACTCCAAAGATTACCATCGAATCAACTGTAGACTTTTGAAAAATAAAATATTTACAAATGATCAGTGGAATTAGTAACTAGGTTCAACGTAGTGCTTAAGCATTCGACCATTAATTGGTCCTCCTTCTGCTTCTATGCCATCCATTTCTCTGAGGAAGAAAACATTATTACCCCTAAAGGCATAAATGATATATCGGCCTTTCCATAGGAAGTCAAACTTCCCATTTTTAACTTTATCCTCTCTGCTCGAATCCCATTTTAGAACATTGTGCCCTAGGTAAAAATCTTCTACCTTAGTCCTTTTATCAAAATCCTTCTTGATCCTTTCCTACACAACTTGAGATATGATATACACTTCTTCTCTAATTTGCTGTAAGTGAATTGTTTAGTTTATTCTTCTTTGGATGTCATTTGGTTCAACCTGCAACTCTTGGAGCAGCTTCATTACTAGTGTTCCCAAGGAAGATGGGAAAACAACCTCCATTCCATAAGATAATTGATAAGGACTGGTACCAATGGATTTCTTTGTCATTAGCCTATCTTCCTAGAAGGTATTTACTAGCTTTTTGTTCCATGTTTTCTTGTTATCCTCCAACAATTTTTTGATCATATTCACTAAAATTTTGTTTGAGGGCTCGGCTAGTCCATTTCCTTGAGGGTAATAGGTTGTGGAGTGGCCCAAGGTTATATGATACTTATTACAGAAATCAATCATTCTTCCGGATTTGAAAGTTGTTGCATTATCAGTGATGATTTTGGTTGGGTATCAAAATCTAGATAGGATATTTTCCCTCAAGGAAGGTTATTATGATAGTGTCAGTGGCTTGCCTTGATGGTATGGATTCTATCCATTTGGTGAAATAGTCTGTAGCAATGAGGATCCATATATGTTGGGCAGAGGAAGGTGGGTGGATCTCCACAATGAATTCAAGACCCGATTGTTGAAAAGGTGCTTTGGCAGAAATTGGGTTTAGGGGTAGGGGTAAAAGCTTTTTCTTTCCTTCAAAAATATAACATTTATTACATGAGCTTACAAATTTCTTTACATTAGGAAACAAAGTGGGCCAATAAAAACCAACTCTAAGAATCTTGACAGCTGTGGTTTTCCAGTAAATATGTCCTCCAGAGTCACCTGCATGAAACTCTTGTAACACTTTGTCGGATTCTTCTTTCAATAAACAATTAAGAAGGATACCTTCATGATTCTTCCAGAACAAAGAGTTGTCAATTATGCAAAATTTTAAAGATTTCATTTTTAAAAATTTGCTTCTGGTCCTGGATAATTTAGGAGGAGATTGTAGAATTTGTAAAACATATATGATGTCAGCATACCATGGTGATTCAATAAAGGCCTGGCTGATTGGTGGAGTCGCCATCTCCTCTTCATTATCCATTTCTATAATAAAATTTATATATAAGGCCTGGCAGTTCAATTCAACCATAAGCTTGGCTAAACCTTAGCCTTTGATTAACTTTGTTGGTTTGGTTTCTAGGTCATATTCTAATATAGTAGCTATCCATTTCCCTCTTTTTCCATCTGGACCTTCCTGAGTTATGATGTCCTTGACTATTGCATTGGGAACATAGGCTACTATATGAGAATATAGAATGTAAACTTTGAAATATTTCATAGCTTTGACCAAAGAAAAGGATTTCTTTTCCATTATATTTTACTTTAAAGGGGTGTCCCTCAGGGATTTGCTAAGAAAGGAAATAGGTTGTTCATAACCCTAATCATTCTTTTGCAGTAAGACTACAACAATTGTATGTTCTGAGGCAAAGGAAAATATAATGAAATCCCTATCAAACTTTGGACCTATCAAAATTGTTGTTTTTCTTAAGGCTAGTTTAATATCTTCAAAGGATCTCTTAGCCTCGATGGTCCATTTTATTGTCGAATTTTTCTTCAACATGTTATTCAATGATCTAATTAACTCTGCTAAGTTAGAAATAAATCTCCTAAGAAAGTTGATTTTTCTAAAAAGGCTTGTAGTTCTCTAATGCTCCTAGGATGTTGTATTTGTAAGATGGCTTCAATTCTTGCAGGATCTATTCAGATACCATATTTTGAGATTATATGGCCTAGTAACGTTCCTTCTTCTAGTCCAAATAAATATTTTTTGGGATTCAATGAAATTCCATACTTCTTGCATTTGATAAAAACTCGCCTTAGATGATCTAAGTGTTGTTTACCAGATTTTTGAATACAGTGATGTCATCCAAGAGTATTACTAGGAAGTCATGAATTTCCTTAGCAAAAGCTATGTCCATGGCTCTTTGTAAAGTAGCCCCTACATTATTTAATCCAAAAGGCATTTTCACATATATGAATGTGCCCCAAGGAGTATAGAATGTTGTTTTAGCCTGGTCATCTAGGTGAACTAAAATCTGATTGTAACCAAAAAATCCATCCAATAATGATATTCTGGTTGACCCTACTACCATTTGTAAGATATGATCCATTTTAGGGAGGGGGTAATTTTCTTTGAGTGAAAATTTATTAAGAGTCATGAGGTCAACACAAAGTTTGAACTCACCAGTATTTTTACTTATGGGCACAAAATCTGAAACCAAATCATAGAATCTAATTGGTGCTATTATCTTGGCCTCATACATCCTTCAGATTCCCTTTTCAATAAAAGGTAATAGGATGGGAATAATCCTCCTAAGCTTGTGTCTAAAATATTTCTGGTTTTCTATTATGGGGATGGTGTGTTGTATTGTGCTGGTGTCATAGGACTTGAGGTCCTCATAACTCCAAGCAAAGACATCTTGGAATTCCTTTAGTAATTCAAGATATTTCACTTTTTCAGTAGGAGGTAAGGACTTTCAAAGTTTTATCAATTTTGGATTTTCCTCAGTACCTATATTACACTCCTCAATATCATGTTTTAAGGGTTCCATTTGTTTTTTCTAGGGACATCATTTGAATCAAAAAATTCTTCCAAAGGAGTTAATCCTTTGGTCAAAAAGTTGTCTTTGATATTAATGATTTGAGAGTCTTCATCAATTACCTCACCAATTTCAACTTGCTTTAGGTTTTCTACATCTAGATTTGTAAACTTAGTGGGATGAAATATATCTATTTTTTCATCTTCTATTTCGTTAATTTCTATTTAATATTTAAAGCAAGGATCTAATGATATGTCAGTATCTATATTACTATTTACAAATTCTTCTTCTAAAGTTAAAAAATTATTTATCTATTGGTCATTAGTGAATACATGCGAGTTTTTCAAGCTATCTGGGATATCAGGTTTGTGCCTAACCTCAATAGTGTACTAATGGTTAGGTTGAAATGGTAACTTGCAAGTGCTGGCAAAAATTGGTAAACTATGAGCCTACATATTATGTTTCCTAGGGATGACTGCAAGCTTAGTTTCTAGAAAAGTGTTCAATATTTATACAACTGTTCCTCTATAAAAACATAACCTAGGATCTCTGGTCATATATACAACGTTAATTTGTTTTATAGCCAACTCAAAATCTCCCATAATAGAAACTCTTATAGCTACCAACATTCTAACCAATTTGAGACCTAAAATAAGTGCTTCATACTCAGCCATGTTGTTAGTGCATTTGAAATTCAGTTTGTAAGCATGGCCCTCTGAGTGATCATTCTCTAGATTATATATCCACACTCCTACTTCTGCTCCTAATTTTTTCACTGACCCATCAAATTCAAGATGCCATAATATTTCATATTCATAATTTTTACTGTCTGGGGGAACAAAATTTTCATTGTTTGAGGTGTTTTGATTATCTTTTTCATCTGAAAATTCTTGAATTTGGACAGTTTGATTTTCAACTATAACTGCAATTTCTTTTGGTTCTGAAATAATGTTGTTTGAAGTAGTTTCTTGTGTTTGTTTAGCATTGTACAAAATAAAAGAATCAATGTCAGAATGCATGGAATAGATAGGAAAGTTTTGAGGCCTATCCTGGCTACTCACTACATATTTCATTAGGGTCTCTCTGTACAGCTTTTTAGGATGTCCAAAGACTGAAATTGTGGCATATGAGATGTCAAGTTGCAAAGATCCTTGCATTTTAGCGCCCCATGATCTAGACAATAGCATGCCATATTTAGGTGGTATATCAACAACAACTATGTCCATGAGAATGGTTTTAGCAGGATATTGTACTAGGGAAACATACAGGTCTTTAATTAACCCTAAACACTTTACTTGACTTGAGTCAAATGAAAATAGGTCCTTGTAAGGCCTAGTAATGTCCAAGTTTAATTTTTCCATAACAGATTTAGGCATTAAATTGTGTGAAGCCCCATAATCTAGCATTGCATTATGTAAGACTTTATCATGAATGTTAAGGCTAATATAAAACGGTGGTACTCGTCCTTCTAGTGGTTTGTCATTAACATCTGGACCAAAAATAAGCTTTGCCTCATCATCAAATAAGTTGACAGAGTCTTCATTCTCAACAAAGTTTAAGGTTTTGCTTATTTGAGATTTATAGGTTTAATTTTTAATCAGCTCTGTTAAGGGAACCGAGATTTTCAGTTTAGCCACCTCTACTCCCAAATTGAAAGACAAATGGGATTTCTCTATTTGAGGGCTTGGAATTTTCATGGCAGGAGTTTGGGTAGATTGATCTCCTTTTCTTGTGTTTGAAGTCTTTTTGTGTGGATTTTCTAATATAATATTTGGATATTGTTCCACTGTTTCCTTGGAGGGGATTGAAGTGGAAGGTTGATCATTAGGGGGTTGATTGGGGTTATATCTACAATGGTGGGACTAGGAGGGTTTTGGTTTGGTCTAGGGAGGATTTGGAGAGTTTTAATAACTGGAGCTGCTTTCATTTTCTTAGGTTGATTGGGCACTATTTTCTTGGATTGGTCAGGAGTATCAATGTTCTTTTTACTCCTCAAGTTATAATGTTTGTGCACTTTGAAGATAGCATAATCATACCCTTTCTTATAATCAAATGATTCTCTAGACTCGTGTTACAGGGAAAAGTGTCCACACAGAATTGCTTATCCCACTAAGGTGTGGTAGCTACCTTAGAAACAAACAAAGTAAAGCTACTTTCGTTTTTCCTTTATGAAATATAGATGAGAGAAGAACAAAGAAGACCAACCTCTATCTTGCGCTAATCTCCTAGTTTGATTCCTCTCTCTCTTGAGAGTCTTTCGCTACTTGCTCCCTTGTACGCCTGGCTTCACAGAGTACATGTAAGATCACAGTAGCATAGCACTATACAAGAACATGGATCTATAATCATAAACAATCTAGGATCAGATGTAAATTGACCATACAAATGCATAAAATGTAAATGAGACAAGAGTATGGAGGAAAACTTGAATAGCTTTTATTGATAAACAAGAAAGAGCCAAGGGAGTTACAACCAGTTGTTCTGACCCAGCATCATCCTCTCAGCAAGTAAGCCCCTCTTAACCTCATACAAAGCTTAGACCACCCAACACTCTGATGTTGTCTCAAGAAACCAACAACAATTCCTTACAATATGCAAAATTCTAGCCTCTGGATCTCTGGGATGAGGGATCCATATATAGATATCTGTAAGGGAGATGAGTCAGCTTGTGATTTGATTAGTGTCTTCCCTCTGATAGTGCTTGCTTCCACTTGGAGATTGATGATCTCTTACTCATCCTTGGTCGAATTCAGAGAGGCAAGTGTCACAGGAGAAGTTTCTAGAATATTCCACGCCTCTCCACCTCGTGGAATGACACTGCCATTTGTCACTTCTCGCCCATCGTACCCCATAGAAGGGATTTTTGAAATGCAACGCACCCACACAATGTATTTAGGTGAGATGCAATGCACTTTGCCTATGGAGCAGCTGAAATGATCTTGTTTTGACCAGTTCTGAGCAGTTTTTCATGGAGAACTTCTGGGAGAAGCTGTAATGAGTTGACCTTGTTCTTTTAGGGGTTAGAACAACACTTTTAGGGACTTAGGAGCCCTTGTTTTATGGAATTTTCATGCTTGGGGTTGTAGTGCCCAAAAATTTATGTAATAATTGCCCCCTAAAGCATGAGGTCGTTAATCTTTTGATGTTTGGTGAAATGCTTTATTATGAGGATACAAAGTTCTTTTAAGCTGAGAGGAGACCTGTAATAAGATACAATACAATACATTATCTTCATAATATTTTCATGATCTAGATGAGGCGGGCATTCCCATGCTCAGCTTTATAAATTCATTTTCATGTACATAGGACAGACAATCGTCTGAGTGTAGACTGATGATTCTGGTAGAGTCATCATCTCTTTGATTGGATGATTGTCTGTGAAGAAGTAATGTACATTTTATGTCTTTATTTCCATGAATATATATCGTAGCCCAGATGGATGAAACTAGATCTGGGGTCTTCAATCTCGTTTGATCTTTACTCGAAGTACAAGTCTATCCATGTGAGAGATGTTCTGGAGTCGAACATGGAAGGACATCGCCTGATTACCAGCCAATGATGTAAGCTATTAACAGGCGCGAGAGGAATCACCAATAATGATAATGACCCTCAAGGTACTGCAGTACAATTCACGTGGTATGAATAAAGGACTTGGTGTTGAACACCACGCAAAATCTTTCGGTCGAAGGCCATTGATGTAAACCTGTCACTAGAAGTGAGAAACTTGCCATTCAGGCATGCAAGCTTCAAAGTACTGAATGGGGTGTTCCTAGATCGGCTTCTTGGATAATGAGCTGATGTCGACAAGAAGCGATCTGTCACAGGAGGGCCTTAATGAATCCCACATCAATGACACGGAATAGAACAAATGATTTTAATGGAGGTGAAAATGATCTGATGACATAAGGTTCAGGGTGGCGGTCATGAAAGAATGGAGTGTAAATGTATTGTAGCGGGTGAGACACAGGTGAATTCTCTGAATGACTTCTCTTGAACATATCAGTGACTCTGACGTGATGGATTGGTAGCATTAACCCCAAATGTGGATGGTGTGATGGGACCATGGTGATGTGACCGGTGAATGAAACAACCCAACCCGACTTGGATGCGGAGTGAAAGTGTCATGTTCAAGAGCGACTTGCTACCAAGAAAGTTTCTTCAAGTTTTCTTCCCAATTTTTCCCCAGTCATTGCTGACCAGTACCTATTTATTTTTATCAAGCCTGAGGAGGATAACATATGCTTGTTCTATAATTTTCCCTTCGGGCAAACCCATCGCTATGTTTTAACGAGCCTAGCGATAGTGAAACTCGTTCTTGTCTGCTATGGACAAGTTTGTCGCTATTAAGTTTTAAGGAGTTTAACGACAAAGATAACTCGATCCTTTTCAATTTTAGAGAGTCTGAAAAGGAACGTAAAGGAAACTCCAAAATTCCTTTTTCGTCATCTAATCCCTTAAGTATGAGAAACTATTAAACAATATAGAAGGGATGAATTTTCGATACTTTTCATGAGCCGAATAAAACAAGCGCTCGATCTTTTTGTGTAATAATCCCTGAGGTCCAAAAAGATTCAAATCTACTGGAGGGATATCACTTCCGGTCCCTTTAACGAGTTGGAGAGGCCAATGGCTCGGCAATCTTTTCATATTTTACAAGTCAGTTGAAAAGAGCTTAAAGGAGACTCGTCTTTTGAGGAACGAGTAATAAAATTGGGTAGCAGCTGATTCCAGGTAAGGTTTGGAATTTTCCAATCACGACAGTGTTACAAGGATGGCTAGTGAGATCACTCTTCGCAGTTGTTCCTCAAAAGGGGTAAACAATCAAATAGAGGTGAATGATCGACCAATACAGAGTGGAGGTGATGATGAGAACATGACCAAGGCTTTAAAGGCTGAAGTACTACATTCACGATGGTTATTTTCCAAGAATTGGTTCATTTTTTTATTGAGCTTAAACACTGGGGGAAAAATTTGCTCATGACTTATGTTTATTTTTTAACGAGCTTGAACTATGTGCTAAAACTGCTCGATTAATCTAGTCATATAATAAGAATGTCTCATATATGAAAACGGAAATTTTTAGAATTTTGCCCCACTTCCTTTCTTTATGCAAGTTAGGAAACGACTAATCCTACGAGTTTAAAGGGTTAGAGGACCTACAAATTTAAAAAATAAATAGTCGCTCTTCGCTTGCACGCCAAAAGGTTTGCATGCCCCCAGGTATAAAACAGAGTTTCAAGGTCACCTTTCAAACCTCCAACAAAACATTTGTTTTATCAGGGAAGGTCTACCTCTTTCAGGTTACCAAAGATTGTTCTATTCACAGCACAAACAAAACACTTCTCCGGCGATGTCTACCGAAATAGACAAAGGTGAGACAATCCACTCACATAACTTTGACAAGAGAATCTTATTCCAGTCCAACCCCCTCTTCCAATCACGGACAAGAGTACAGTCTAGTCATATATCTCTCGTGGAAACCTACCCTATACCCGAAGTTTTCCTGCCGAAGCAGACCTCGGTGCATGCCTCCTAGGTTTCAGTCATGTCTCCTGAATCACTCGCGCTCATCAGGTGGACAGACTGGAGACTGATGAGGCATTCCTTGTGTGAAAAGACCATTGAGGGATGGCATATGACTATTTGCTCTATGTGATCCGGGAAATAAAAGCTGGTCTACGAGCTTGACCACTCTTCCTTCGTGCGGAAAACACATTACTCTAAAGAGTGATGAGACAATTGCTCCCATGCAATAAATATAGTCTCGTCCAAGGAGTAGATTATAATCCAGGGGTCTGTGGACTATCATTACGTTCATTTGAACGGTTTTCCCTCTCAATGTTATGGGCACATTGGGAAGGATCCCTAATGGTCGACTGGTTCCTTTGTCAAAGCCTGTTAGATTTCTCATCTCAAGCAAAAGTGATGGAAAACCAAGCGCTTTCCAAGTAGTCGAGGAAAGGATACTCATAGAAGCCCCTTCATGTATGATGGTACCGGCCATAACCATTCTATATATTTGAGCAATAATTTGGAATGGTATACTAGCTGGTAAACGGGGTCTGCCTAGTTGATTCTAGTCGGAAGAAACAACTAGGTTGCTTGGAGGTGGGACCGAATAGATGGCCCGGTACGACTCTGACGAAATTCCTTCCTGTGGTAAAGGAACGGGTAAATTGCCCCCATGTTCATCGGAGTCTGTGTTTACGAAAAGAATTTGGACGGTGTCATCCTTATTCTCTTCTGTGACTGTATCATCTGAAGATGGAACCTTTGAAGGCAAGACCGGGTCAACTGCCACCTCGACCTTTTGAATTTCATCTGGTATGGGTTCAGATGGTTTGTCTTCAATGATAGATGCTTCGGCCGACCACCTGGGCGGGTCAGCCATCTTTTCAACTAGTGACGGACTCGGCAAGAGTTTTTTATATCCAGGAGGAAGTCGTAACGGTGAAACCAGACAATTGTCCAAAACTCTTTTAGCCTCGTCTAAGAAGGGAAATTGGTGGACGGCATGGTCGCCTTCACACAGTTTACAAGGAAATCTATATTTTCCTTTTTGTCTTGGGGCTTCACTTTCACTAGTCGACGGTGTGCTTTCAACATGATAATCAGAGGTTGACGACACCGGGTTGTGCAAACGAGGAGACCAGTCCCTTAAGATCTGAGGGATGCAGGGACAATCTCTATCATAGTGGTCTCCTTTGCAAATGACACATGGCGATTTAGGCTTGGTCGGTGCAGTGTGACGATTTTCGCTAGACGATTCTTGGTTGCCCCCTTTCACTTTTGGCTCCTTCTTCTTCTTCTCTTTCTTCCTCTTTTCCTTCTTCTTCTCAGATACTTGATTTTTGGCTTTACTAGCCCCATCAAGCAAAGAGGAAGGAGGAGAGGAAGAATTGGAGGAAGTAGAAGGTTGGTGGGTAACTCTGGATTCGTCTAGTTGCTAACTCAATTGTTCAGGAATTGCGGTGTTCTGAACGACAGAGGTTGAGAAGAGCCATACGGGCAAGCCGATTGTCAATCCTGGAAGCGACAATGTGGCCATATGGGGTGCACCAACATCTCCCCATGAGGAGAATGGACTAGGATTTCCCCCAAGGGGAATTCCTTGGTTGGTGGGTTCCATTTTATCAACCTAAGATCAACATAGGAAAGGGTGATGATTATTCCATTTAAAATAAATTTTAGACACTTTGACACAACTTGTTTTTGCAATTTTAAAGAGTCGAGAAAAAACAAAAGATGACTCTAGTCGCCTTCGATTTTTAATGAGCCTGAAATGACAAGTGCTCAGATGGACCTTTTTCGTTAAGGAGTCTGAAAAGGAACCAAAGGGACTTCTCTGGAAATCTAGGTAGAGGGATTACCAAACCAATCACAAAACTGCAGAATACTTTTTACGGTACGGCAGTCAATCTTCCTGAATGTTGTGTTCAGTGCATTGCGATCAATAGGGCGGCAGACACGACTTCCTATGGATAAAGGATTAAGCGTATTATGGTCTCCCAAAGTATACTCAATGGTACATGGAAGCACAAGTCCGTACTGGAACTTATCATCTCAAAGTGGAGGAATCACCCAACCATCAGTGAGAACAACAGTTACCAGGCTTTACGATGCCGGAATACGTCTCTAGCCTAGACTTCTAAATGTTGTGCATTAGGTTCCAAAGTGTTGTTAGATTCATTGAATTTATTTTATAGTTGATCTTGTTTAAGAATTTTTCCTTTCAGGTTCACTACGAGATGTAGATGTATAATTCCTAAAATGCAATCTAAGATGATAAACAATCTTTTATCTTCTTTGTGCAGTGAAAATCCTAGCTACTAAGGAAAGAGAGACAATATTCTTCCACAAAGAGCAAAGAGCACACACTAAATGCACAGTCCTAAATCAAACCAATCAAACAGTCTAAATGCAAATGCACATGCATGTATTTGTTTTTGGATTTCTTAGTATGTGAATGGTAAAAAGAAAGCTAATGCACAAATCTGAATTATTTTCCAAGTGACAATTACTAACAAGTTTCTTTTCAAAATAAAAAATGGAGAGAATCACAACACTTTACGATTTGGAAATGAATACTTGCTTTCGACACTAGAAAAATTACAAATTCAGACCAAATACAATAGTAACAGGATAATTGACTATCTACAGTAACCAAACTCTTTCCTATGATTGAAAACGACACTTGCGACACTTTCAAATCAAAGGACGAAAATACGATTATGTTACTTTTTGCAAAGGAGAACTGAAAATGACTCAACAAATACACAAAATCATTTACATTTCTTTTTCACAAAGGAGGCAGAATAACAACAAGGAAAAGGGGTTTCAAACAGAGATATACTAATTACAGGCAGCAGAATTCATGAATAGAACTGAAAAGAATGAATCACAGAAACCAAAATTGAAAAATTCCTAGTCTGATCAGCGCACCTGTAACACAGGGAATTTGAAATGCAGTGCACCTACTACACTCGAGAAGTGCTTTAAATTTCAGATTCACAGAACAGTACCGGCGCTGGGCCAGAGATGAGACTTTGCTTGGGTTCCGGGTCACAGTTTGCAGTTCATTTCATGGGTTTTGTCCAAGCAAATGGTAATCAGTAATGCAACAATCAGGGGTAGATCTAAGGAGGTTATAAGAGCTACCACAAGGGGTAATCAGAGAGTTTGTCAATTAGTTGTTTAATTTATAAACAAATCCCGGAGATTGACTGAAGCAGAATTTATCTACTTTGCATTTGCATAGCAAATGCAGTTCGAAAGCTACCTGGCTCGACTTCAGACTCCGTCTGTAAGTTTATAAAATAAGCAACAAGGAAGATAAACAAACAAACTAATTTGTCCCCAGTGGAGTCGCAATTTTGTTACAAGGAAAAGTGTCTACATAGAACTACTTATCCCACTAAGGTGTGGTAGCTACCTTAGAAACAAACAAAGTAAAGCTACTTTTGTTTTTCCTTTATCAAATATAGATGAGAGAAGAACAAAGAAGACCAACCTCTGTCTTGCACTAATCTCCTAGTTCGATTCCTCTCTCTCTTGATAGTCTTTCCCTACTTGCTCCCTTGTACGCCCGACTTCACAGAGTACATGTAAGATCACAGTAGCATATCGCTATACAAGAACATGGATCTATAATCATAAAAAATCTAGGATCAGATGTAAATTGACCATACAAATGCATAAAATGTAAATGAGACAAGAGTATGGAGGAAAACTTGAATAACTTTTATTGATAAACAAGAAAGAGCCAAGGGAGTTACAACCAATTGTTTTGACCTAGCATCATCCTCTCAGCAAGTAAGCCCCTCTTCACCTCATAGAAAGCTTAGATCACCCAACACTCTAATGTTGTCTCAAGAAACCAACAACAATTCCTTACAATATGCAAAATTCCAGCCTCTGGATCTCTGGGATGAGGGATCCATATATAGATATATGTAAGGGAGATGAGTCAGCTTGTGATTTGATTAGTGTCTTCCCTCTGATAGTTCTTGCTTCCACTTGGAGATTGATGATCTCTTACTCATCCTTGGTCAAATTCAGAGAGGCAAGTGTCACAGGAGAAGTTTCTGGAAGATTCCATGCCTCTCCACCTCGCGGAATGACACTGCCATTTGTCACTTCTCGCCCATCACACCCCATAGAAGGGATTTTTGAAATGCAACGCACCCACACAGTGTATTTAGGTGAGATGCAATTTACTTTGCCTATGGAGCAGCTGAAATGATCCTGTTTTGACCAGTTCTGAGCAGTTTTTCATGGAGAACTTCTGGGAGAAGCTGTAATCAGTGGACCTTGTTCCTTTAGGGGTTAGAACAACACTTTTTAGGGACTTAGGATCCCTTGGTTTATGGACATTTCATGCTTGGGGTTGTAGTTCCCAAAAATGTCTATAACAACTGGGTCTGCAACTGCTGCAACATATGTAGTTCCTGCTCATCCTCGGTTAAGAAGACAATTTCCTCATCATCTAATCCCATCAAGTTTATGTGTGTTTCTTGTTCAAGATCATCTGAATGGGATGTTTCAACATGGTTTTCTTGAAAGGGAGGCCTAATATTCTAACCAGGTCCATTCTTCCTAGTATTCTGATTCTGATTCTTTCTAAAGTTTGGGTTTCTAAGAGGAGGTGCCTGTTGATTATCCCATTGAGGCTTCCTCTCAATGTTCTCTATCCTATCCATCATCTTTTCCATTCCTTTTGTTAGGATATCTATTTTAAGGTCAAAGAGTGAGTCTTCATCTTTCACAGGTCCTCTCCCTTCATTCCTAACACTAGCTCTTTCCACTAGCAAGTTGGCTTCCACACTAGCTACAACACTCTGCATGTCTTCTAAAGTCAGAGGATTTCTCTCTCTAAGTTGGAATGCCATATAAGTATCAAACCCATCAGGAAACTTTATCAGTGCTAAGTCAGGTGGGGGTCTTAGATTGACTGGTATTGCATTGTATATATTGTTAAATCTGGTACAGTAATCCTGGACTGTTTCATTTGGTCCTCTTTTAATGTTTTCGTATTCTGAAAGGATCTGTAGAGGATTCTTTTTCTTTTCCCATCTATTTAAAAATTGCTGATAAAATACTTCTAAACTATCTATGCTATTAGCAGGCAATGCTCTAAACCATTTCCTAACATCACCAGCTAGAGTCTGAGCAAAAAGTCTCATTTGAACATCTCCAATATCAATTTCATACAATTCAAAATAATTTGTCATCTTGTTTGCATGTTGTTGTGCTGTATAAGGTCCTATGCCATCAAATTGGACAATTTTGTTCTGGTAGTCTTGTGGCATGTCACCCATTGGAGAAGGTAACACAAGAGGGGTATATCTATTTTCCATGGCTCTAAGTTGGGCAGGGCTAAGAAGTGAGTTGGGGTACCAGGGGATAATAGAGTAGTTGATGGAGAACTAGGAATAATAGATTTTTGATGTGTAATGATAGGTTGGTAGGGAAGTGAGGGTATGAATGGAGGTGAGGAATCAACTTCGGAGGTGGAAGGGAATAGTGGTGAACTAAAGGGAGTTGAAACTAGTTTAGAAAGCTCAAGGATCTTAACAGTAGTAAGGGATGACTAAGGGGAATTTAGAATATACTCATCAATTGACAGGTTTTCCTTCTAGACTTCGAGATCTGCAATAAAACCTAGATCTAGAACTATATCATCAAGTGCATTTTCAGACCTAGTTCTAAATAGGCAAAGGTCAAATGATTCGTCAAAAAGGAGGTCTTCTAGGAATAGCTACTCATTAGGACATGAACCTAATTTGCTTGAAGGTGTTGGAATTACTGAACATTCTTGTCTTCTGGGTCTTCTCGAAATTAGGTTGGGATTATCCATTACAGGGGCAGGGTTTGGATCTCGATTAGCCCTAGTATAGTGAGTTCTTCTTGAAGCTAGATTTCAAGCTTTTTCTAATTATTTATTTTTGTGATATCCTATAAATAAATTCTAATAAACCCTTCAAGAGGCTTGAAATAAATATTTGAAATTTTTCAAATTTTTATTAAGACTGAGGGTTTTGTTCCCCAGTATGGTCACCACTATGTCATCATTGAGATGTTTTCCCTAGAAGTTATCAAAAGAAGGAATAAGCCGAGGTAACCACAACCAATCTTTTAGACTCAGGTTCTAGCCAATCTAAGTCCAGAGAGGGATTTCTCTTTATAATTTAACTTTGTTTTTATGAGATTTTAGGCTAGTTCTTAGTGTTCAGGGGAGTTTTGATTTTAGATTGAGTGGTGCAATTCTAGGAGGAGATGGATAGAGCTAGGTCTTAAAGCCATTGGGATATGGAGTCAACTAATGGATTGCATAACCGGACGAGATCATTAAAGGGAGTGTTCACAGGGTAGGCTAGCAAATTAGAAGGCAAATCTTCAGGTCTAATTGTGGAGTGATTCTAAGTAGGGTGAAAGGGCACTTAAGAATCCTTGGACTGGGATCAGAATGAATAGCAGATGGTGATAATGAGCAAAGGGAAACTAAGAATCCTTTACTATAGACCAAAGGGGAAACTACAGAAGCTAAGGAGAAGTTAAGAATTCCCTAGCTAAGATAGTTTAGTAGAAAACATTCAAAATGTAAACAGTTAAGACAGAGTGGATTAAAGCAATTTCTGAAATATCATTCCTAGTTATACATTCAGTTTTTTAGAAAAACAAACATGATTATGAAGAAACATAAGAAAAGACAACAATAAACATGAGGAAATACTTATTTGTTTTCCGCTTTACACAAGAATCCTATGAAATGTCTGTACTTTATTCCTTGATCTAGCAAGCTAATCCAGTCATTAATACAATAGCACTTTGGTTTGAGAGAAAAATGTCTTTGAATCCACCATAAATACTTCGAAATGTGAAGTATTTATACAAAAAATATTTACAAAATATCTCATAACAATCTGAGATTTAATCTAGGAAATCAAAATATCTTCAAGCATGAAGATAGAGACAGATGGAAAACTGCATCATGTTGTCCCTTTTATTATGGTAGTGTTGGCTATTGCAGTTGAGTTGTAGCCCTTTAAGTTGGTTGATATTTGTAGCATTTCTATGCTGGAATCTTCTTTATCTTTAATCTTTCACTGATACTCTTTGACCTACTACTCTTTGACCTTGCTGATCTCTTTACCTGTTTCATCTAGTTGCCTTTAGATTTACTGTGGTAACTTTCTGATGTAAAATGTATAGGAAATCTGTCATGTTTTACCACCATTCATCCTCAGGTAATTTTTCTTTTCACATTATTCTTTATATATTGTCTACCTTTTTATATTTTTAAAAATTTGGCTTGGTGACAAACAAATGTTTCACCTCATGCTCTAGAAAAAACAGATTCTCCAAAGTATCATACAATACTTTTCCAGTTGGTAGGGATTTTATACCTAAAGTGCTCGCTTGTTCCTTTGCTAATTTCCTCAGTCTGTCAGTGTAGTCCAATTGGTTAATGAGTTTATCGTGGATGACCATAGGACTCGGAAGGCCTTTATCTCTCAAAATTTTAAATTTAGCCATGAACCTATCAATGGCAACCTGCATGTTATGGCATTTTTCTTCTAGGTTGACCATATGGTTTCTTTTGGAAAGAACCTTTTTTACTTCTAGGATGGCTTTAGTCCTATCCTCTATACCAATCTCATTTAGCTCATGTATGTTCTTGCTATTTAGGAAGTGGATGAGTCGATTGGCATCCTTAGGCATATCACCCAACTATTCCTTTACTTTTTGGATAGGTCCAGTAGCTATCTTTACTAGTTCTGTTTACTCAAATATAAGTCTAATTGATGGCTAAATATCATTGACAGAGTCAATGATATTGGCCCAGAGCATTTGTTTAGTCTGTCCTAGTGGCTTCTGCAATGTCAAATCTTTCTCTAGGACGTTAATTTTCTCACCCATCCTTAGGGCTTTATGTGTTTCTTCTCTTTGTTGAATTTGGGAAAGCTTACAGTTAGTTTCTAAGAGTGCCACTTTCTCCTTTAGCCTTTTGAGCTCTGTTGCCTAGATTGACATATCGTCCATGGATTTAACTAGCCCTGTTGTTTTCTCTGTTGATGTTCCTGCCGTTGTAGATTCAGTGGTGATTGGCAGTGCTATGGTAGGTGGAACTATAGGTGCCAATGGTGTTGCCAATGTTGAAGGAACTACAGTAGAAACAGTGCGAATGGAAATCCTAGAAGTGGTGGCCAAGTCACTTTGTTTGGACTGAATCAATGTGTCTAACTGCTTCTCTATTTCTTTTAGTTGGTCATTTAGCTTTAGGACCAAGTCCATGAGCTCTTCTTGTCCTTTTTGTGTCTCCAAGACTTCTGCTATTTGTGGGTGATGTAATTGTGGAATCTTGAGTTGCTTCTTCAAGGCAGCCATGTCATCGTTATTCTTCTTTATCAAATTTTTAGTGGCCTTTACATCTTTGGGATCGTGTCCTAGTTCAATGACTAAGTCAGTTAAGGACTTGATTCTGGTGTCTTTGGCATGTGAAGAGGCCTTCTCCAATTGGAACTGAGCTGATATGTTATTTAGGGAGTTTTGAAATTGGTGGGTTGCGATGGCTTTCCCTGTCAAGGTGGAGTAAAGCATCTTCCCTTTCTATTTGTGCAACTCAATCTCATCAATAGGATGTATTTCCTTTGCCAGTATTTCGAAGTCTATCTTTTTGAAGTCTACTGTTGTTCCTGGTTGCTGAGTAGTGGGCTTCATAAATGTCATCTAGATTTTGCCTTCTTTAACATCAAAGGCTGACATAAGCCTTGTTTGATTGGTAGGGGCCATATTTAAGTATTGTGCATAATTTTGGGCTTTTATCCTCTCATTTCTGGATTTTATGTCCTTGTATCTTTCTATGATGTCTTAGTCTCGGTCAGCTGGCATCTTGAATGAGGACACCTGAACACTATGTTGCCATTCCAACATCTCAGTGTGTGATGTGGAAGGTTCTAGTGTACCTCTAGAGGGAGTGGCGTGCCCCCTTCCTTCTCTTTCTATGTTGGTGTCCCCAACTGTTTCTTCCATGAATTCCTGTTCAGAGATAGGATTTATCCTTTGTCTTTTAACTAGGCTAGTCTCTGCATAGGCCTGTGATGTTTCTTTGCTTGAAGTAGTGGCCTCTTCCTTATTTCTTTTGAGGTTTTTCTGCTCATACTGAGGAGTTTTCAAGACTGCGGGAGTACTCATGATGGGCTCTAGTATACCTATTTGAGTTAGCTCCTCTGATAGGTTTAGTTGTTCTGACTCTTCTTGTACCTCAAATTCTTCTTCTACAAGTTATTCACATTGTGCCTATGATTCACCTGGTACCTACAGGAAAGAACCTTGATCAAGATGTTTTTCTAGATCAATTAGTGTGTTTCCACAGTAGCTTCAGTCCCATCCCTATCCTCTAAAGTGTTTTCCATCCACTCCATATGGTTGGCATATTTTTCTATTTTAGGGATTCTGTGATGAATATAAGGAGCCACCTTGTTTTTTTGTCTTCTATTGCAGATGAAGTGCAAGGGATCATATCTCCATATGAAGCTCTATTTTAGATTTATACTCTAAAGGATTTTCTCTACTTCCTTTCTAGCTTCTCGGTCATTGCACATAAAGGGGCCTAGTTGATCTTCAATTCTAAGCTGGGCCTTATTTTTGGCTTTGAAAAATGTACCTCATATGAATTGATTATCTTACTGTAGTACTCTAGAGCTAATAATTTCATTGGGAGGTATCTGGGTAGTTTATATGGGGCCAGCTCATAGCCATACCTCCTAATTTTAGTGTGGTTTTTGTACAAGTACCAATCTCCCACTTTATATTGTTTTGAAAGCTATAGGAACCTCCTAATATCTCGACTGATTTTTGGAGGAGGGCTACCTATTAGCATTGTTACAATGGGATGAGAAAAAAAGATATATGAAGTCTATGTATGGAAATGGGGAGTCATACTTATGGATCAAAGGAGTCCAGAAAATCACTGACCTAGGGTGACCTTTTGTATCAAGCTTTTGGAGAGTAAAGGGGAACTTGTCAACTTGGTAATATAGAAAAAGGTGGTGCAAAATTGAGGAATACTTGAATACTCTCTCATTGCTCATCCTAAGGTCATGCATCCTATCATCTATGAACTTGGCATAATCATACATGATAGCAGGAAGCTTTCCTTGAGTGAAAATGGAAATTAAGGCTAAGAAGATTTCATCTATATACTCATTGGTGGTATAGCCTAGCATACTATATATCATTGCTACAATGTCCTGGAAAAATTTAAAAAATATGGTATATACATATGGGGGAGGATATTTTGGAATATGTTTCAGTACTACAATAAAATTTTGGAACATTTCAGCAAGCTTTGCAGTGGTTAGCTTGGGGAATCAGTCCAATAGATCTCCAATAGAAATTGGGGTTAGGTTTTGCCCTGGTTGTAGTTGCAGCATTTCATTGATTAACTCAGAAGGGATGGTGAAAATTATGGTTTGGTTAGGCAACATCACTACTCTTTGACTGGGGATTTAGTTTGCATGGCAATAATGGTCAATTTCTAGAAATATGTGCACCAAAGACATATTTTATTGGCATGGTTCAGGTATTGGTCTCTGTATCGGTAGTATAATTTGAGAGCGGATTCACGGACAAAGGTGTCCTTGATTTGGAAATCTTTATTAGCAAGGGGAAGGTGGTACAGGTCTAGGTGAGGAGTGGAAATAGGCTTGACATCCATGGCAATTGGGGTAGCCATTCTTAGTTCTTATGGATTTGAGAATGGGGGAGGTAAATTTTCAGTCTTTTAGGGAAATGGTGGTGCAATTCCAGGTGGGTTTAAGTTATCAGATTTTTTCTTTAATTTCAATTAAGAACACTCAACAATTGGCACTAAAATTGACAGGGTTTTCAGTGAATTATGGTTTAAATACCTGGAATTTGAGGAAAACTAGGACTAAACTAGGTGACTAGAAACTATGAATAGTTGAAAAGACTTCGAGAATGCTGGAAGGCAATCTGGGAGCTTTGTGGTGTCTTGAGGGTGCAAGTGTACGTGGGTTGACAACTTCGATCTTCACAGGTGCGTGCATGGAAGTTTACAGTTGAAAAATGATAAAAAGAATAATTTGGGGCTTTTTTGGCTTTATGCGCGAAAGTCAATTTGGCGGGTACGGGTGAACAATGGTCGTTTGTTGCATAGCAGGGTGAACAATAGATGTTTTGGCATGTATCAGGTTGGTGGTAAGTGGTTTTATTCGCACAGCTTTTGGGCGCTTGGCGATATTGGGGGCAAGCTACCCGATTCCATTCATTAAGTGCCATGTCGCGTCAGGGCCCTAGTGGAAAACAACCCTTTTCGAGTAGGTAACATTCGGATCTCGGGCCCTTCAAAAACCAACACGGGCCGTTAGATGGGGAGGGAAGAGATCATGTGGTGGTCAAGCGATGGAGATGCAAAGAAGGTAATGGGTGGCCCCAGCAGGTGTTTAAGCACAACGGTTTTTGTTTATTGTGAGATTAAGGTGGGAGTTAAGGTATCAGGCGGGATTTAATTGGGTTTTTTAACTAACTTAATCGAGGATCGATTAGTTAATGGGTCCGGGGTAGAAAACCTTAGTTTATATAATTAAACTAGGGTAGGATTAATTAATATTGCGGGTGTTAATAATATACGGCAAATGGGTTTTTATTAGGGATTTAATAAATAAATTAGTAATTTAGTCATATAAGTAGAAAAGGGGCACAATATCCCAAATATATGATATATCGTGTTTTAATGCTTTTCAATAATCACATAAAGACTTAGGATATAGTGTTTTTATGGGTTTTTGATATGAAAATGAGTTATGTGGGGGAACAAATACTTTTCCCAGGTAAAAGTGATTTAACCTTAGGGAAAGAGCATTATTAGGGAAAACGAGGGGGAATGAAGGGAGAAGAATTTTTATTAGGGGATTTTGGTACTTAATGCCTATAAATCATTGAGTTGAGGGTTCGGTCCCTCCAAAAGTTAGAGAAATGATCTGAGCCTTTTTGACTTAAGTTTTTTTTTCTTTTTCCAATTAAGTACTTTGAGCTTTACTATGGGAAATTAGTTAAGTAAAAAGTGAAATGAATGAGGGAAGTTAATTAATTGCCTTTGATATTCAATTTCATGCTTAATTGTCTATTTTCCATAGAACTTTCATGATGGAGAAGATGATAAACATGATTTTGTCTAATCAATCACCATACTTCTGCAACCTTTCTAATACTTACCCATCTACTCATCCTACCATTTTTACTTCTCTTTATTATGGTGAATTTAAGCTAGAAAACCCTTATCAAACATTTTTCTTTTTCTTTACAATAGTAAACTATCTAAATGTAACCTTATTACATCCAAGGGCTCAGATTTAACAATTGAGGTCCTTTTATTTACTCTACCTGTCTAATTATCTACCAAGATTAAACAATTTGGTTAGATTTTAATTCTCTATCTATAGATATGAAATTGAAAACATTAAATAGTCAAGTTTAAACATTTTGACTATCATGGATTGTGTCTAAGATTACAATATGTACACAATCCTTTATTATACACAACAATAAATAGTAGTGGCATTTTGGCTTGCTCACTTTCATGGTCTTTTTCTTTTCTTGGGGTTCATATTTTTCATCTTTTTTTGCCTTTTTGTTCTTTTTGTGCTTTGATTATTCTTTTAGGACATACCCTCTTCACATTTTTTAATTTTTTGAATATGGAAAACATTTGTAGAAAGCAAAGGTATGTACATATTACAGGTTTTAATCTCAGTCATTCAAAAAATATGACTCTTATTGGTATAGGAACCTAACACACAGCAAAGCACACAACTTCATCTAGTTTAGAGCTAACGGCGTAGCCTCACGAATTATTCACCAACCTGAAGTCACTCTTCATCTGAGCCACAAGATTTTTCTCCTTTTACTTCTCCACAAAATCATCTACGAGGTTCACATCTTGATAAGGTAGCGCTGTGATTCTATGGACCGACATATCGTCAGTTGGGATGTGCCCTCCCAGCTAGAGGCACCTGTCATGAGCCAACACCAACAATTAATGTAAAAAGATCATATTAATTATGTTACACTAAAATGTCGGACATACAACATGTTGAGAAAACCTATGCACTCAATAGTGATGGCTCATTTCATTAGTTCAAGACTTGTGATGCCTGGCTCCTTGTAGTAGACCGATTTCAAGAATTTGTTGGGTTCTAACTATGGAAAATTTGCATGAATGCCCAAATCCAGATTCTCCATCTTTAGAAATGTTACCCAAGCAAATAATTCACCCTCAATAGGTACCTCCTCCGATAGAAATGGTGTGAACACATTGAATTTCAATGAGTGAGGGTCCTTATTTACTTTGGGAGTTTATTTCCTAGGGGGTATATATGGCGGCAGCTAAGAAATTGGTTATGCGTCCTCTTCGCTGATATTTTCAATCCCTATAGTAAGATATTCTTCATCTAGGTTCTGGGGTTTTGTAGGCTACCTATTTTTATACATACGACCATTTTTTCTAATCTCAGTTCAGAACTTGCAAGGCAATTGTCGAACTAGGGCTTACTGTGGCTTTTTTTCTTTTTCTTTCTTGTCGCGAAGGTAGCAGGTTTTGGCCTCGATGACCTAGGTCTTGTGGTAGGGATTGGTGGTGTTGCAGTCATCTTGTCAAGGCTTTCCCAGAAGATTTTCGTCTACCACTCAAAGAAATCTCCCTCAAAACTTGGCCCCTTTTGCAAAAATTCGAGCTCTACCTCCTGCCAATCTTGTCTAGACATACAATAGCTCAAACTTAGGCACAAAATTTCAAAACAATCTTTCTATAAGAAAAATGTTTGAATGTGGAGTGGAATTCTTTATTTATAACCCTTTTTGAATTCAAATCCATCGATTCCCTCTAGATCTCCCTCATTAATTCTCTTGTGGCCCTAGATTTGCAAAGATATGATTCTTAAATTATTTTCCCCCTCTCCCCTTAATGGAAAAATAGGTAGCCAATCATCTACATTTCTTCCAATGACCACTTTTTGGCTGATTTGTGCGCCACCCACCTCGCAAGAATAGATCCTTTGTCATAGCTCCCATTTGCACCCTTCTCCTAACCATCGCACAACCCATTATTTTCGCCAAACTTTTGTCCTGGTAAATTAGTTTAGAGTCCTAGACTTCCTTCTAGCTTCCTGAAGTACTAAGACTGTCTTGCATCAATGTAGTCATCACGCATGGGTGTAATTTTCCTTGTACAACTTTAACTGACTCCCATTGATTCTTCATGTAAAGAGATCCCCATTCAACTTTGCGAGTTGAACTGCACCTCCATTTGTAATCTCCTTCACAATATATGATCCCATCCAGTGCATATGAAACTTTCCTAGGAGCTTAGTAAACTTCCTATCATATGTCGACACTAAATCACCATTTTAAAATTGCACTTCTTAATGTTGAAATAATGCCACGCTTTTTCTAGAGCCTTTTGCACCTACTGATGAGATCCTACCAAGAATCGATCTTCTTCTAACTCAAGTATTTGTCCGAGGCATTATTCCATTATATCTTGATCTACCATCTCCTTGACTTCACCAATCATCAAACTTGGCACTATGTACTCCATTGGCATCACCGCTTCTTGTCCATAAACTAGTCGAAATGGTGTCTATCTAGTCAACTTCGTACATGTAATTCTATATGCCCAGAGAATAGCTAGTATGTGCACATCCCAATTGTTCCTATTTGCATTACAGGTCTTCGTCAAATCATTCTACGGGATATTATTGAAAGCTTCAACTATTCCATTTGCTTGAGGATGTTATGGTCTGCTTTTATGATGATACATCTGGAATTCTTCTAGCAAAGCAACAATCGTTTCATTTAGGAAATGTTAACCCATGTCGCTCATCAAAATATTAGGACAACCAAACCTAGATAGAATGTACACAAATATAAACTTTTCAGTTGTAGATGCACCACAATCCTTCACAAGTTGTGCCTTAGCCCACTTGGTCAAGTATTATGTCTCCATGATAATGTAGTTTTCTCTTGCCTTCCTTCTTGGTGGCTGAATAGGTCCTATAAAATATATTTACCATTTGTCAATACCTATAATGATATATGCAAGTTGAGAGGAAATTCATCCTTTCATGATGGATTCTCTTTCTTTTGATAAACATCATATGCCCTACAATACTCCTTTGAATCTTTGTGTATGGTTGGCCACGACAACCCAGTTTGTAAGATCTTCTAGCATAATTTCCTCCAACAACTCCTCCATGTGCTTCGGCAATGATAGTTTGCCTTTCCTAATCTGATATATACCTGCACATAACTTCATTCATCCCCATTTTGTACAAGTGCCCTACAATTATGGAGAAATTTGTATCCTTGACCACTTGTTCCTTCTTCTATTGCATTGTATATCCTTTAGGAGCTATACCTGTAGATAGGAATTGGATTATATCTATAAAATATTCATCTACAATGTGCACAACAAAGAGTTGTGCGTTAGGAAATCCTTAATCAATACGTGAGGGTTCTTTTCCATTCTCAATATTCGAATGGTGATCAGATCTAACATTTAATCTTCATGAATTCACAATTACATCGAAGTCATACTCCTGAAATAGTAGTAACCACCTACAAATTTTCAAAGTTGAATGGTCTCTATACATTTTCAAGTGCACACCCAATAGATAATGCTTGAACTTCTGGAGCGCATATACCATCAACAACCTGTCACACTCCATGGTTGAATAATTCTTGTCCACCTTAGAAAATTTTCTACTCACAAATGCAATCTGATGGTCGATATTTCTTGTGCCTGGTTGGGTTAAAATGACTCCTAATGCTATGCAAGTTGCATGCACATGCACATTAAAATATTTCTTCCAATCAGAGAACACTAGAATAGGTTTTGTAACCATGTTTTCCTTCAAAACATCTAAGCTTTTCTAGCAATCATGGTCCCAACAAAATGTCACATCGTTCTTAAATAATTTCTCCATCGATGCAGTGATATGTGCATATACCTTAATGAAATTTCTATAGTATCCTGTATGGATCAATGTTGCACGCAATTGTTTCACATTCCTTGGGGGATCCAAATTGATAATTACCACAATTTTAGCAGGGTCCACAATCAACCCTTTTCTTGCAAACAATGTGGCCAAAAATTATTCCATATGGTATGAAAAATATACAATTCTTCAGGTTTAGGGAGATCTGATACATCCTACAAGTATCCATCATTAGGTGAAGACTTGAAACATGTTCTTTAACTAACCCGAATACCGTTCAATCATCAAAGTATACCTCCAAAATCTTGTGAATAAATTCCTTAAAGGTTGCGACTACCACCCTAGAAAAGATTGCAGGGGCATTCTTAAGTCTAAAGGGCATAACTCTATACTGAAAAGAGCACCATTCTATGGAGAGGGTAGTCTTATTTCAATCTTCTCGCGTGATATTGATATGGTGATATCTTCAGAATTCATCTGTAAAATACTATTCTTCTTTACCACCTAAATTTTCTCAGACTTCATCTATGAATGGTGTAGGGAATGGATCATGTACAAAAGCATCATTAAACTTCCTTAGATATACATAGATCCTAATTTCACACTTTGTCTTCTTCTCCTAAACCACCATAGGACTAACCCAATCTCATTCTTCTATAGGATCAATAATTCCTACTGCATGCATATTATCCAACTCTTTGCACACCCTTTCTTTGTATTTAGGATTCAATCGGTAGGGGTGCTTCTTTACCGGCTTCACATATGGCTTCAGATTGATCTTCATAACAACTATATCACCTACTATCCCCTTCATATCAGAGAATTTGGTTGGAAATAAATCTTGATATTCACATAAAAACTCTCCGACCTTGTCAAAAGTGTTGTTATCCCAGTAATCACCTATATTCACAAAATTCGGTTGTGCTTCCGACTCGATGTTCACTTTCTTGGTCTTCGATGGTTTTGAAATGTCAAGCACCTCTACATCAGGCCCATCGACTTCGCATTGTCCCTCTAACTCAGGGATATTGATATTCCTAGGATCTTCCTCACCTTCTTCTGTGGCAACTTTGTAGCACTTCAGAGCATGGCGCGGCTACATGCTCCAATCAGGTTGTACCCACGCAATAGGCTCTATAGTCATTTTGAATATAAAAACCTTGATCTCATATAATTTTTCATCAATACATTCGAATCCATCCTCAAAAACGAATGTTAGAAACAAGCTCTCCTTCATAACATCCCACTTTGTGGTTCCATGTTGCAACTCTATTTCTAGGTACCAATTCATCGGAATAGTATCCAAGGTGTGGTAGAATATATGTACCCATTTAGGTTGTGGTTCCTCTCCCTGTGCGCGATCATCTTTCCCTGTATATTTTTCAGTAATGCGGGTATTTTTATAGTCAAAGCCCAACTTCATCATCCTTCAGTACTCCTTCCAGTATGCAAAATTGTCCTTATCTATACCCCACCATCTAGTAGGCATAACTCTCAGTGTGATGTCGACTTGATAACTGATGTTCCTCCGGTATATCCCTTTCAAATTTATCAAGAAATAAATTTAAATCTTCTAAGCCATCACAATATCGTAAATTACATACCTCAGTGGATATACATTGGATTGATTTAGTAAGTATGTTGCATCACCGCATTGACACTTCATGAAATTTATTTTGCTAATGCTCGATCTCCTCATCTGAATCCAAGTTATAGGAGTTGTCCCTTTCCCAAGTAATTCTTCCATCCGTCATAGGATTGATCTAATCCTCGTTCCATGCAGTAAGCTTATATATCTATTCAATATCATCCTCCTCATAGTAATCTCGGATTGGTTCAGTATGTCCTACACACTTAGGTAGATCCATTGGAATAGTGACTCTTAGTTTCTTCTTCTCAAACATCATGTTGTTCTCCTTTAGGTTCATGACCACATTCATATCAAATGTCCAATTTAATCCAACCAACGTCAAGTAAGAATTACTATCATCCACTATTTTGATTACCTCACAATCAACTATAACATTCACCCCTTCAATATCTATAGTTACTCCACATAGGCATCGCATAAGAATAATCTTCTATTGTTTCATCATTCAAAACTGAATTGGGGACCATTGTAGCACCATATTTCTCATTCTTTCCTATGTTTGTTTAGGCAAAAAATTTGCATCAGATCCCAAATCTAAGATTACCTATTCCATTTCAAACTCTCTAATCTTTGCAGTCAATCTCATCTCCTGGCCAATCCTTTTCTTACTTTTGTATACTTTATGCATTGTGTTTTGTTTAGGCAACGACTTACCCTTTCCAGTGCAATTGTCTATTAACTATTGTAGCCCCTCCACTACTTTCTAGTGGCTTAAGAGATTCATGTAGGTTTGCAAGAAGGATTTCAATACCGAGGGATCTATTTCCTGTGCAGAAATGACCTCCTTAGGCTTCTCTACTCGTGCACTCTAGTTCTTTGATCTAGAAGCCCCTAAATCCCCAAAGAACTTCCTCACCTCAACAAATGTTTTGTTTTACTTATGCAAATCAAATTTAGTATATCTGTCAGCAACCCAACACACTGACGACTTCTCTTCTAGTTATTTCCTTGCTACTTTATCTTCCCCAGTAGCTACACCGTTTCATGTAATTATATTAATGCTTGGGCCATATTTGCATGGTTCTGACCTCATCATCTGGATGTTCTAAGTGGGTTGTTGGTTCTTCTTTTCTTGGATCTTTGTGATGAGTATAGGAAAATATTCTATTTGTGGTCAAACTATCAGTAATACTGACAAGAGGGGTGTGTCGGGTTTTGAAAATATCGCCCATAGTTGTCTGGTTCCCCACAATTGTAACAAATCACCTATCCATGACCTATTCTAGCTCCCCCACCTCATCCTCTTCCTCATCCCTGGAGTCCTTTGCATGATGTAGGTGCGCCTTGATCCCACTATGGATGTGTCTCAGCTTGTACTCTATATGTCATATTTTTGTCCATCATTAACTCATTGTTTTGACAATTGTGCTCATCATGGATTACATACTTACATAAATTGCAAAATAGTTGTGGGGGAGTCTATACGAACTTCTGTAAAAAATGGAAATTGTCAGCTGAGTGTTTTCCTATTGCTTGGTGGATAATGCACTAGGGCATTAAACCATTTCTTGATCCAATAGAAGTTTTTGGTTTTATGGGGGTAGGGCCTACTGCAATTAGATAGTTCTAATATATTGGGAAATGATCCTTGTCATGACCATTTCCTTGGCACTTTAAGCACCACACTTCAGAATAGGTTTCATTTTTTACCTCTTTTCCATTTTTGAGATCCTGTAACTCCATATGTAGCCCAGTGAGCTCCGTCTAAATCTGCTACACTCCCAAATTCGTATCCTGAATAGGTCAAGCCTCCAATTTCCTAGCAATTTCTAGTGCTTCAGCCTATGATCCAAGCTTCTTATATGGCAATGGTAATCTCAAATGAGCCAACAATGTATAGTCCTTATGTTGGTCGTCGGAAATCTATAGATTAACCTATTGTAGCAGACATTGCATCCTTTGATCAATATCCCTTGCAGATTCATTAACCTTTCGCTTAATTTCTTTAACCTCAGTGACATATTGGGATTGAGACTTTGGCTTTCTGAATTCATTATTTAGCATATCTTTTGGGTTTTTTAATGACGTAGTTGGATTAGCCGTATGGTACTTAATATACCAAGTCAACACCCTATCTTGCAATCTTATGACGGATGCACTTTCTTCATACCATAATCCGTTATCTGTTGTGACTTCCACACAACATCTACTACAAACCAGAATTGATTAGGGTCTTGTGTCCCCAGACCCCTTAATATAGGAATCCCCATAGTGTTCTCCATATTGAATAGCAGAGGTGGAGGTGGACAAGAAAATTTTTAAGGATGGACATTTTTCTTGAAGTTTAAAAACATTGGTGAATCTCACTAATCCCTAATGAAAACTATAAAATGTTTATTGGTATATGTTTAAAATTATTCAAATTTATAATGATTTTATATATTATCTCTATATAATGTTGGAAATTTTTAAGATAAAATAATTTTATATTCTAAATATTTGGCCAAATGGCTTTCATAAAAATTGGAAATTGGCGAATCTTTTTTGTAGAAAAATCATGGAAAATTATTCCATTGGGCGAACATTAGCCCATAAAATTTCCATGGAGGTGGAGGCATAGGTGTGTGATGTGGAGTTTATGGTGAAGGTGGAGTGGATGGATGTTGTATTCCCATAGTCCACTGATCTACCGAATGCGGTGCACCTCGGGGTGCCTTCAGACTATTAATTTCTTCTCCACTATCAGAGGATCCCAACAGAGGACTGTACTCATCGACTGTATCTAGATCTTATCTTAATTTTTTCCCACTTCACGAATATCCTACTAATATTTTTCTAAACATCAATTTTGTGGCATAACCCATTTCTCACACAATAGAATTTTAATCCAGGTTTTCAGAGCCTTCAGATACTTACCTCTTGGTTTGTGTAAAAATCAATGTTCAACTTTGCTATAGCTGACAGATGAATCAATCATGAACTTAGTGATAAATCCACCCAAAATATTATCGATCTAGTAGTTGACAACCTTCCGAACCTTGTATTCTAATCCTTTTAGGTGGCTCACTAAATCTGGAGTCCACAGAATAGGTTTATCCATCTTCCATGTAGGTTGACCATCCACTAATTTAGCCAACAATTCATATACATCACAAGGAAAAGAGAAAAAGAAAAATTTATGTTCTTCTATATACATATATCTTTGTAACCACTCTTCTTTCGACATTCGCAGGCTCTTGTTTTCTTAAGTTGTAAATGTGTGCAACTTCCGATCTATCCACATTTCAGTCTCCTTCTTTTTTGGTCTCCATGGACCCCATAGCACAAGTCCCTCAGATAGATTTGGGTCTCGACAACAGAACCATTTGATGGCTTGATGGGGCTTGGAACCAAGTTCCAACTTAGCTGTGCTAACCAAAAAAATCCTACCCTACCAGCCCTTTCAGCAACAACCCATATAGTGTAGGCTGCAGTCTGATCCGAGGCAATATTGCGGGATGCTACAACCAGGTTTTTGCATCTAGAGGGCTATGTGATTTGTTTTCGACAAATCTAGGTCTTATCTTAACCTTCATGAACCCTAACCCTTGAAACCCAAAACTTACAATAAATAATAGTTAACATATTTATGTCTTTCCCTACTCATGCTAAACATGCATAACATTATAGAAATAAGAAGATCTATGTCTTCGCTAATCTGTTAAGTAATTTTCCTATTCAAATGCATTCAATATTTTTAATAAATCGACTTCAGAAATAAACTGTAATACATAGTTACACAAATATCACTTCAAAATATGTCTTTATTATGCTTCAGATTCTTAGTTACAACTCTTTTTAATCTTTTGCACACCCCTACAGGAGCCTACTTGCTCAACTGTAGACTTACCAAGCTCTCCGCGCACACAGTTACAACAGCCTTCGCCCAAGTACATAACAGAAAAAATTAGACTCAACTCATGCACTTTCTACTTAGATATTTTGTGACTATTTTATGACTTCCTTTTATACTCTTCTTAATTAGAATACCATGGTCCGTGAACCATGGATTGGTCTAAAAACAACTTGACTTTAACAAACTCAATGGTCTTTGACCTTCGTAAATCTCCTTTGACTCCTATTGACCTAAGCTACTCGTGCTTTGATCCTCAAAATGCAAAGACGTTACAATATCTTTACAAACCTAACAAAACATTAACAATATTTGACCAAGGGGACCCCATACCAATAGGGTTAGGTTTCTCATCTCCAAGAAAATGTCCTAAAGTGTCAAAGGTGTGCTTGTAAACTTGTTAAAAGGAAAATGGAGTGACCTTATTTTGATTATCAGACACTATATTACTTTCAAGGGCCATTACATTTTTTATTTCTTCTATCAATTTTGGTTTCTCATAGTATTTTTGGGTTCCAATTTGAATCTCCCTTAAATTATTTAAAAGTGTTACAAAAGGTTGAAATTTTGCTAGAAATGTTTCAAGAACCCTAATTAAATTTTTATTTCACTATGAGTTAATTCATACTTTGGTTAGTTTCGACTATCTCAAGTGGGGGATTCATGGGAAGCACTTCTTTGTGGAAGTAATTTTTTAAAACCTCCAGAAAATAGTCAGGAAAAATCTCGCCTAACGTCAAATAAGTTGAGGAGGGAAAAATCTCGCCTATAGAAAAAATAATCAAATATGAGAAAATTGTAATCACACCGTTTCAAGTTAGAAATAAACAACTTGCACAACATATTTCTTTGGGTAAAAGGAATTGGTTTAGTAAGAGTTCAGGAACAACGATCCTGATCCAAATACATATTCCTAAGGAACCTACACCTGAAGAGGAAATCCTAGAAACCAATCTTGTGGAAGATTTTGAAGATAATTTTGTTATTAGTAAATTCGATGATGCCAGACTTGGGTCCAAAAATGATTATAAGAGTAAAATGGGACTCTCAAAAATTCCTGTATCGTTGGTTCTAGAAGGAGAAGTACACAACCATAATTCCTTATCTCAAACATAAACTTCACGAATTACATGAAGCGAATAGTCAACTTAGGCCGCCAATAAAATATCTAATATAACAACAATATTTAAACGAGTTACTATGCCCAAGGAAAAATTACAGTTTGTGGAGAAAGAAGTAGTAATTAAATATGTTGGTGTTAATGTGATTATTACTTCCAATCTACCAAATCTTCCTGCTTCAAAACGACTGATGTTTAGGTCAATGGTTTTCTATTTTCATACATTTCAAAAGATATGCATAACTATTTGTTTGTTTGTTAATTTCGTTAATAGTGACTACTTGAGGTATATATTGTTTGTTTATTGTATCATGTGTATCCTACAGGTAATTTATGTAGTTGTGCGGCCAAGTATGAATTTCTAGATTCAATATTTTCAGTGGTTGCTTTCTGCTGACATGCCATTTTATTTATGATAGTTGTTTATTTTTTACAATATTTTTCAATATCACCTATGAGGTCAAAGTTTGATGGATAAACATTGATACCAAGATTCAGGGGACGGTGATCTCTCTTTTTGATATGTGACAATTTTGTATGTGTATTTTTATATAAATGTATGATTAAAACATGGATTAAGGGGGGATGGAATAAATTAAGTTTTAGATATGGCGAAATTGAAATCTTGTTATACAATGTGTTGTAAGTTTTTCATATTAAATGTTTTTAATATAAATAATCAATTACTTTAATTTTAATATTTCATTGTTATTTACTTAAATTCTAGTGGGCTTTTTTACTATGACTCAGGATGTCCTAAAGTTTAGATAATTTCACTCACTTGACTGTGTTTTAGAGAGTTGATGTTAAGATTAATTATTTGTTCATCATATTTGATTGATTCAATTTGTTTGGATTTCAAATTGTTATTTTCTCATGATTTCTAGATACAAGATTTTACTTGGATTCATCTAATGTTCATCTAAATTAATGGAATGTCTTACATGAATTTAGATGGTTACATCTACATTTAATTATGAAAAGAGGATTAGTAACAAATTATTTTTCTTTATTGGGCTTTTCTTTCGTCTTTAATTTTGTATGAACAAATGTCTCTTGTTTATATCGAATGAATGTTTTTTTTTTAATGCGGAAGTAGGACTATTCTTTTAGTTAATTAAATACTCTTGGCGAAGATACATTTATAGATGTTATTTTTAAATTTTATTTCCGTTATGATTTGAACATAAAATTCATTAAAATGTTTTTAAATTTAGTTTAGTTATTTTAGAGAAATCAACAATTAAAATTGTGTTATTTTTCATTTTTCCTTCAATTTAATTTTACATTTAAATCTAGTATTAATTACACCAATTAGAGTTTTCTTCTGGTGATTCTACCTACTTTATATTTGTATATAGATGTTAGCCCCTAACCAATTGTAAATATTAAGTTAGGACACCTAGAAGAGAGTTAATGATTTATTTCCTGGAAGGGAAGGGAATATCCTGATAATTGAGCTTTAAAACATGTCAAGAAAATCCACACCAGACAACATGGGATATTTGAAGAACCTCAATCATGGTTGTTTCATCTTGTTGACGAGTGACCATTTTTTCATATCAAGAAATGGCAGTAGGAGGGGGCCCAATTAGATATTAAATGGCTAGAGGGAATCATAAAATCCCTCCCACCACTTTCTTCCATATTTTCACTTGTATTCATTCAATTCATCCTACAAAGACTACCTCTAGCTATCAGCCTGATTTAGTTTTAGTACCACATCATTATGAGCATACTTCCAATGAACCCATTGCTCATACTCATTCTTGAGTTCAATCTAAAATATTTGCTTTAATTCAAAAGGCCCAAGAAGTTTTATCAAAAACTCAATTTGGATTAAAATGAGTTAGGACTATAGAAGAATCATTGTCCCATGTGTTTCCTCACACATTGATTTGCAACTTGATGATCCTCTTGTGTTTGATCCTCTATCGGAAGGTTCTGAAATAATCAATACAATTAATCAAACATTAAACGATATTCTGAATGGTCACATTGAGCCAAATCAACTGACTGATCCTAATAAACAAACTAATCGTAATAAAGAAGGGAAATAATTACCCTCTATTGATCCTATTCCTATACAAGCATAACCTCATCTAGAAATAGGAGTAATTGGTCCAACACCTTCACCACCTAGTTCATCCTCATCTTCTAGTGAGGATTCCTCTGATGAATAAGGCTTTGAGCACTCTTCATGAAATCTTAAGCATCACATCATTCACCACGTATGGTGAATAATCAGTCAAACAACCAAGCCAGTAATAAGGAAAACAATCTTGCCACACCTTATATTGGCTTGGATGTAGTTTTTATGCCTGGTCACCAAAATTCTTTACCAAAAGATCCTCATAAGTTTCTTCCTAAATATGACCCTAATTTAAAATAACTCATGGATGACCACATCATTAATTTGTTGTCTATAAGTTGTTTCCTTATATGTTTGAGGGAAATTCCTCCACATGGTATTGTTCCTAACCACTTCAAAGAATTTCATATTGGGGTCAATTTGAAACAACTTTTCTTGAAAATATTGGTGAAGATAAAACACTTGAAGTATTGTTGATGGAACTACCTAACATGGAAATGATTCAAAAGAAATAAATAAATATTTCAATGGGAGATTCCTAGCTTTAAAAAATATAATTTATACCAACTCTATGCCTCCTCACAATATCATTGTTTACTATTATGTGAAATATTTATCTATCACCATTTCCCTGTGGGTGAAAAGAGCCAAAAAGTCAACTCTTTAACAATCTTTCGATGAAGCTATATCAGTTGAGAAAGATAATCTTAGTCCCGACAATAATCCTAATACGCAAAGAGCATGAGCCTCTTCCTCTTCTTCGAAGAAACCTAAGGCACCCCCTAAAACACCTGCAACTAAAAAATATCAATAAGCCTTAGAAATTTAATGTCTACAAAAGGTTATAAAATAATTATGAAATGAAATTGTTTATATTAAAAAGAATGTAGGAGAAGGATCCTCGAACAAGAAAAAAATTAAGCACCGTTTTTAGAAACCATTCTGTTATGAAACCAACACACAAAAAGATAGAAAAGATAGATGAACACCTTAGAAATCAGCCTCTTCAAGGGGGAAACCTCCTTTACATTACACAAATGATCAATTCTTAAATGATACAAATGACAAGATCTCCTTTCTATATATAGGAGTCTAAGGGGTCATAATATAATTAGAGCTGACATAACAATAATAATCTAGGGGGACAATAATAACAATATGGGGACTACATGCGTAGAACAATATAATAAGGGGGTTGTACTAATAACAATAAGGGGTTACACTAGTAGTATAGGGGCCTAACATGCCCCTCTCCTTCAAAAGGTGTTGTCTTCAATGCTTGAATAGTTCTTGATGCTTCTGTATAAAATTCTTATCCTCCCATATGGAATCTTCACAGGGTAAATTCTTCCACTTGATGAGATACTCTGAAATTGATCGATTTTGTAGCTGTCAGGTTCTTGTTTTTGTGTCTGCCCTAGCTTCCAATATGATTTTTCCTTCCTCTTCAAGTTCTGGCAATATTGATTGAATTGGGATATTCTGCAACTTTTGAATGAGTGGCGACACTTCTTGGTCCTTCTTACATTCATCCCTTGCTTCGTTTATATAATCTAGCTGGATAATAGAAATAGCACAAAACAATGCTTCCACATCCTCATCCTTTCTTGAGAGTGCATTTGCAACAAAAAATTTCTTCCCTTTTCTATAGATGATGTCAAAGTCATAACCCAACATATTTGTGACCAATTTTTTCTGTTCTTCTAAAGATAATATTTTTTCTAAAAAGTATTTAAGACTATCATGATCCATTTTTACCTTGAAGTGTCTGCCCATTGGGTAAGGTCGCCATTTCTTAAGTGCATGTAGTATTACCAGCATTTCCTTCTCATAAATAGCTTGCTTGAGATGTAGCCGTAAAATTACCAATCACCTACATCAAAACTTTTTTCAGTGCAATGTTGATCTACCTGTTGTTTCATTCGATTGTGTACCAACGTTGCGTTATCATTTAAAAGTTGAAGAACTTGTTGTTGATGCTCGATGTGATTTTTCACTGCTTGAACCTTTTTCTTCTTCATATGTCCTTCTATCTTGAGAGTTTGAGGAGTGGTAATTTCTTCCATTGCTTTACAAGATATGGTTGGATTCATTTCTTGATGCTCGATGTGATATTTCACTTCTTGAACATTTTTCTTCCTGATATGTCCTTCTATCTTGATAGTTTGAGGAGTGGTAATTTTGGCCAATGCATTACAAGATATGGTTGGATTCATTTCTTCTTTCTCGATGTGATCTTTCACTTCTCGAACCTTTTTCTTCTTGATATGTCCTTCTATCATGAGAGTTTGAGGAGAGGTAATTCCTGCCAATGCTTTACAAGATATAATTGGATTCATTTCTTCTTTCTCTGGGGTTGGTTCATGCCATGTATCCTCTTCTTTTGATGTTTCTTGATCCTTTTCTTCCTCCTCTTCATACTCTATGTAAAATAATTTATTCTCAGCACACTTATGACCTTTAGTGCATTTGCTATCACAATTGTAACAAAGCCCTTTTTATCTTTTTTCTTCCAATTGTTGTGGTGTAAACCTTGTAGGTTGTGAAAGGCTAGGAGAAGAAACACTTCCATAATTATATTCATGAGTGGTGGGATTCCTTGTTTCCATAATTTTGCTTTCAATTTTTCTTGCCCACTTCAATGCCTTCTCCAATGAATCAGGTTCCTAAAGACGATCCTCATGTTGAATGTTATCCTTTAAAGTACCTATGAAGACATCAACCCTTTGCTTCTCTGGAATATCATTTACCCTTATATTCAATTTTTGAAAGTCCTCAATGTGATCTACGATTGAACACTTTTGTTTGAGATTTATCTATTGGCTAAAGAAGGTGTTCCTCTTTGTATCCTCATAATGTGCTATCATTTCCTCCATGAAAATTGGCTACGTAAAAAAGTGGTTTACGAGAACAAAGTCCTTTATACCATAAAAATTGATTCGGTTCTAAAGATGAAGATGTAATACGTACCTTTTGTACATAGAAAATTTTAGGGGCGAATGTTCGCCCTTTGGCGAAATTAAGGGGTTTTAAATTTTTAGTGGGCGAATATTTTGTATCATAGTACATTTTTACAAATCACCTCAAATAGCCCACCTTATTTTAAGGGAGAGGGTAAAAAAGGTAAATTTAGCCCTTGAAATTAGGAGTTACAACCTTCCATTCGCCCATTTTCAAGAATAGGTTTTATTTAAGTGAATCCTATGGGACAAAGGCCCAAATACCATATTTATTAAAGAGATATGGTAAATTAATAAAAATATAAATAAATGAGAGGTATGGTAATAAATAAAACATTTTTTATATTTACTCCATAAGTCACCTTATATACATGCAAGGGTGTAAACAAATAAAAATATAAGTAAAGTGGAGGTATGGTAAATAAATAAAAATATAAATAAACTAGACGCATGGTAAATAAATAAAACCTCTTTTTTATATTTAGTCCATAACCCTCGTTCTATTTATGAAGGCTCAATAAAGAGGTTTTATTTAAGTGAATCCTATGGGCCAAATACCATATTTGTAAAATAGGTATGGTAAATCAATAAAAATATAAATAAACGAGAGGTATGGTAAAAAAATAAAACATTTTTCTATATTTACTCCATAAGTCACCTTATACACTCAAAAAATGCATTATATTTAGGTGAAACCTATGGGCAAAATATTATGGGACAAATACCATGGACTAGATTGTTATTAATACCATGCAAAACACATTATTAACCCTAGTATTAATAAAAATAAAAATGGCACATGGTATTGACCCATGGTATTCACCAAAATGGAACATGGTATTGACCTATGGTATTCACCTGGAATGTAGCCTATTTAAATGGGGGAATTAAACCAACATAGATCCATCTTTACTCTGGATCTACTAACCCCCGAGAGGTATCAAATATCGTGATATGAAAACTAGCATAGAGTGAAAAAATATTTGATCCGATCAACAGTAAAAATGGATGTTGTAATTTAATGTATGTCAAACATTTTAGTTTTTTTAAAATAAAAAATAAAATAAAAATCAACTATTAATTTTATTAATTTTTATAAATTACTAATAGTAATTTTTAAGCTCCAGGTTTATGATAACCCATGGTATTGACCCATGGTAATACCATGGTATTCATGTGATCATAGACTATTTAAAGGGGAAATTCTATCATCCTAGATCCATCTTAATTTTGGGTCTACCAAGTGCTCAGAGGGATAAATAGATTTCATCCCCCTAAGAGTGGTAGATGTGGAGTTAAGATGGATATAGGTTGGTTTTTATGATAATGAAGATATTAAATAGACTTAGGAAATTATATTGTAAAAACATCTTAAGGTGAATGGTTAAAGCATTGACATTGGACAAGTATATTTGTATACTTATGTTTTAAACTGAAACAAATCCAGGGTAAAAGGAATGGATTGATTGCACTAGTCATACTTCTATAACTTTCCAACATATGCTGGAGTAAACAGATTTTAATTTGGGTAATTTTTCTAATTGCAAACACAAACATACTTGTGTATTGGCAGGGTGGTTACGAGGTCCCTAGAAGTGATGAATTTGAATTTTTATTGGTTTTATATATAGTATTAGGTTTTTCCTCACGCTTTCTGTGAATGGCACGGGTGAATTTTATCCTACACCCACTAGGTTATCGATATGTAATTTAGGTAATTTTGATTTCAGAAGATATTTTAAAGAAATGCAATGATTTCATTTGTGTATTTAATAAACACAAGATTTTATAATTGTGTAAAATATTCACCATGCTTGGTGAGAGATTCGCCAAAAAATTATATATACATATCATATTATTGATAAAATTGCCTTCCATTTTTCTTATATACCATGGACATTCGCCCATTTATTATACATGTAAATTTCGGGGGGTTCTTAAAATTTTCCCTGCTTTTGTAATAGTTGCATCTCATGTAGATCAAAATATTGCTCCATCTGTAGTATCCAATTTCCTGGATCCTTACCATCAAACTTCCTCATATCGCCTTTTCTTGATTTTAGGAGCTTGATCTTGAAACAACTATAACTCTATAATTTCGGCTCTTCTAGTTCTCAAAATTGTGGCTTGCAGTAGCTCTCTATGCTATCTTTCCAATGCCACCATCTTGATCAAAATTTGATTCTCCAAGAAAGAGTTATGCACAATCTCCCAAGATGACCTGATTATATACCTTTTCGAAAGATTGAAATTGTATGAAGTACCACATCTCACTATTTTCACCTTTGGATCTAAAAAATATACACAAGAAACTATAGTCCGTCCTCTTTCTGTAACTTCTTACTAAATTTCAATATGATGCTCAAAGAGATAGTTATGATGATTTTCCCAAGGTGACCTATTGGGAATGTAACTCGGGGGTCTCCAAAAACCCTAACTTGCTCAGACTATATCTCCTAAACTATAGAGATACAGGGTCTAAAATTCGGAGCCAAGGTTCAAACTGATATCTTTTGAAATATTTTTTTGTTTAAGCTTCTAAAACTTTGTAGCGAAAGTGTAATAGTGAAAATCCCACAATGAACATTCTTAGTTGAAATTCTGGAGCTTGCAAAAACCCTAACTTCCTTAGATCATATCTCCACAAATATAGCGATACAAGCTCTGAAATTTGGACCGAGGTTTAGCACAAGTTCATCTCAAAGGGGTTTTTTCTTTCTCTTCTGAAACATCGCAGATAAAAAGTTATAGAAAAAATGCCACAATGACCTATTTGGAGCAGTGAAACCCTAGAATCCAAATCTCTGATACCAAAATCTATGAAACCAACTCACAAAAGGATAGAAAATATAGATGAATGCCTTAGAAATCAGCCTCTTCAAGGGGGAAACCTTCTTTACATTACAGAAATGAACAATTATTATATGATACAAATGACAAGACCTCCTTTCTATATATAGGAGTCTAAGGGGTCATAGTATAATCAGAGCTGACATAACAATAATAATATAAGGGCACAATAATAACAATAGTGGGCTTCTATGGGGCACAATAATAACAATATAGGGACTGCATGGGTACAAAAATATAATAAGGGGGTTGTACTAATAACACTAAGGGTTTAAGCTAGTAGTATAGGGGCCTAACACATTCCAGAACCCCCAAAATAAATCAACTCCTCGTACTGAAGGACTAATTTCTAAAGAATTAGGGAACATTCTTCAATCTTTAATGTTAGGAGATAACGCATCCTCAGGTGAGAAAATTGGTGAACTTGATGAAGTTGAAGGAAAAGAGGAAACAATTATTGATGAAAAATATTAGTCTCCACCTACCATGGATCATTTTGTTGATTTAATCCATGAGTTATTTGAGGAGGACAGTGAAATTGTTTTCACAAATAAACATCCCTACAATACTCATAGAAAAAATACATTTTATGATCCAAATCCTTCTACATCTATTGAAACTAATAATGTGAAGAAGCAGGTAGAAACTTCCAAAAATACTCCATCCCAGATTCAAATAATGATCTCATTGAATATCCAAAAACAATAAAAGACATTTTTTTAATGCTTGAATTGTTAAAATTTCGTATGCCACTATAGGAAGCTCAACGATCTCTAGGATGCATTTATGGTAAGAAAACAACTACTCTAAATAATTAATTGTCTAATTTTGACAAAAAATGTGATATTTCTAGTGACTATTAAATAATTCCCTTCATATACATCTCCCACACAAACAAGCAAGGCTAATGTTCCTCATATTTTTCTTACATTTGAGATTTATAATAGGAATGTACAAAATTGTATGGTTGATTTTGGAGCTTCCTCCAATGTTATGTGTCCTTTTGTGTGTAAATAAATGATTTTGGAAATTAGGCCATCCAAATTAAAATTTTCAAGCTTGATCTCACAAACTTCAAGGTCATGTGAGAATTAAATGATTATCCTATTAGAATGTCCTCTGACCATAGGATTTATTAGATAATACACAATATTTTTGTTTATATTCTTGAATATTATGGTTTATTTTTTAGTAGAGATTGGTCACAACATTGGAGCAATTGCTTCGCTGCTAATTGGTGACATTTACTTCCTTGGAGAGGTCAACCAAACAAAATAAGGATCAACGGGGAATGATACATTCAACATCCTTTTATTTTGTTGGATTTAGATAAAAGGAAGGTGCTAGTGCTAGTTGCTTGTTACTCATTCCAAATGGAAATAAAATGTTAATTGGTTAGAGGATAGAGTTTAATTGTAGTGATAACATTACATAGTACAAATATTTCACCCAAGGGCTTAAAAAATCTCACTTATCTTAATGTTAAAGTTTTAATTATATTTGGCGATTCCGAGATTATATTTAAGTAACTGCAAGATTTTATTCATTGTATCTTTTCTCATTTAAAAAATTACCAAAGTGATGTATGGAACTTCCTTTCTAACATTTTAGATTTTAACATTACTTCCATTCCTATATGTAGTAATCAATATGAAAACTTATTAGTAAATGTTGTTTCTATATTGATACCTACTAAAGGTTTTGAGCCTAATTAATTTTTTGTTTAGTTAACTTTGAAACTGTCTATTCTTGATAAACTAACTAACTAGAAGATATATGATGTTGACCAATATATCATTTATTTTCGTCCACATGGAAGACAACTTGCAAAATCTAGTGATTGACAAGGTGACTTCAGAAGAAGATCTTTGAAAGTTCTCAGAAGTTTATCAACAATAGTTAGTGAAAGATTTATTTAATATGGTAAACACTACTACGAAATATCTTACGTGGTTAGAATTTTTTTATGATTTTCATGATAAATTTAAAGGGTTGTTAAATTGAAAAACTAAGAGTTCCACCATGAGATATGAATTTATTAATTTGGGAACTCAATCTAATCCACATAACGTTAATTGTTGGATTGATTGTGCACCAAAATAAATTCATATTTCATTCGTTTGTTAAACAAATACAAGGATATGTTTCCTTGGACATACGATAATGTGAAATCTTTTGACCATAATGTAATGAAACTTGTCATCCCAATAAAACCCTAGAATAAACCCTTTCAATAGAAATAGAGAAAGATGCACCGTAGTCTTGAGCCTGCTATTAAAATTGAGTTAAATAAACTTCTAGCATCTAGAATAATTTTCCCTATCTGTCATGCTTAGTGTGTTTCCAACTTGGTACCTATGAGAAAAGAAAAAGGAGGCATTCAAATTTGCATCGATTTCCACAATCTCAATAAATCCTATGACAAGGATAATTTTCCTATTCCACCCATGGAGCATATCTAACAATGCCTTTATGGGTTTCAAATTCTACCCTTAAGGGATGGTTTTTCAGGTGATAACTAAGCCATGGTATCCCCAATTGTTTAGCTTAAAACAAGTTTTAGAACTCCATGGGGCACTTTTTCTTATAGGAAGATGCCTTTTGGGATGATTAATGCCTAGGAAGCCTTCTAAAGAGCAATGTATATTTCCTTACGCTGTTTAATAAATGAATTATTTGTGATTTATTTAGATGATGTAACTATGGATTCTAAGAAGGACTTTGATCACCTATCTCATTTGAGAAACATATTTGAGAGATATAGACAATTTAGTATTTCTCTTAACTCAAAAAAGTACATTTTTCTATTATAGAGGGAAACTACTTGGTTTTGTTGTTCCTAATAATGGAATGATTATTGGCCTTGATCATAATCAAGCCATTATAATCTTGTGTCATCCTACTTCTAAAAATGTTAAGAAATCCTTTCTTGGGAAACTTTATTTTGTTAGAGTGTTCATCCCTAGTCTCTATGAGATTGTGAGATTGCTTCGAAACATGGTGAAAATAACTCTATATTTAAATGGAGTGATGAGGGAAAAAATTCCTTTAATAGGATCAAACAATCCCTCTTTGAATCTCCTGCTTTAATGAGTTCTAGTTTCAATAAGGACTTCACTATCTACACCTTTTCCTATGATAATTCATATGCTACTGTTCTCACCCAAAAGAATGAACAAAATGATGAAATCTCTATTCCATTTATGAGCTATTCCTTCAAAGGGGTAGAACTAAATTGTTCACTAGTATATAAACAATATTTTTTTCTCTTCAATGTAGTGACATATTTCATGTCCTATTTGTTGAAATCTAAAAGGAAAGTTATATTTCCATATATAGTAGTTAGAAATCCACTAGTCCAAAAATATCTTAATGAGAAAATATGAAACTAGATGATAGTTCTTCAGTAGTATGAGCTTGCGATTAAACCTTCCCAAATTGTAAGAGGAATAGGTGCCAATAACTTAGATGTCGAAACTATTAATTTGCTTGATGAATATTCTTATTTAAACATCAAATCCTTTATTCAAAATGAAATTTCATTTCATTCTGTTAACTTTGATTCATAGTATGTAGACATTAAACTATGCCCAATGTATAGTACTTCTACTTTAGAACTAGATGAAAAGAAAAGAAGAGAACCAAGGACTAGATCTACTCCTTCCCACCTGATAAATAATATTATTTTCTGAAAAAAATTGATGGAGTCTCACATTATTGTTTGGAACAGGAAGATTTCCAATTTTTTTTTAAATAATTATATTCAAGTTTCGTTGGTGGATATTTTTGCAGATACACCACAACACATAAGGTGTTAAGGGTTAGGTACTATTGGAAAGCACTATTTAAATACGCCCACGCCTTGACCTGTAAGCGTGAAATCTGCTAGAAAGTTGTTAGTAGGGTAACAAAGCTTGCCTTTCCCCAACATGTCGTGACAATTAATGCTCCTTTTCAACAATGGGGCTTAGAAATTGTTGGTCCTCTAAATCCTATCTCATCTCTTCAACACAAGTTCATTATAAGGGAAAATTATTACTTTATCATATGAGCAGAGGAAAATCCTCTTCGAGCAATAAATATTAATTTGGTAATATCTTTCCTTGATGAAAATATTGTCACTCATTTGGGTGTTCTAGAATCACTAGTATTTGACAATGCATCATATATTTCTTCTCTTTATCTAATTACTTATTCTTTATAAAAAATAATCAAAATCAAATCTGATGCAGAAGCATTATACTAAGCACGTGATAAAGAAATGGAACGGGCTCGAAAATGTTGCAGATTAGCCACATGTTGAGATGGAAAACTGGTTTTATTACTTTTGTTGGAAGATTAAATACTTAATGTAAATACAAAATTAAAATAAGTTGAAGAATGTACGAGTCATCTCTGTTGTAATGAATAGTCCACGTGTTCATATTTTCCACTTCCCTCAATTAGAGAGAAAATAAAGTCAACCATCTACAAATATTATGCACAAAAGGAGGCATTGAATGGGGAGGAGAGAAGCTCTTCTGCTGCCTCCCAGTCTGTATAGTTGAACTAAATAGAAGAGAAGTTGTGTGTAACAAATTTTCTCATAAATGTCTTCAAAAAGATGTTTTTTCTTACCTCCTGTGTCTAGTCAATCTTCTTATCAATTAAAACTATATATTAGAATTTGAGTTACGCTGACCTCCTAATTGTATTTGCAATGTCTCTATTTTTCACATATAATTTATTCTTTCAGCTAAAACTCAAACCATTAAAGATTGAGTGCGGTGAATACTGGACAAGGAGATAGGGGAGGTTAATTTTATTTGAGTTATGAGTCAAGTTAGACCTTGGAGGAATCGAGACTATAGAGGAATGAGTCATTTTTCCTTCCCAAGGGCCCAAAAATTGAGTTTTGTAGCACTACAAAAATATCAGCAGCTTTTTAAAGGACCACTACAAAAATATTTCGGAACACTTACAACTAAAATTCTTGTGCTATGTTTTGGAGCTCAGTTAGCCTTCAGTTTACCTTGTGCCATCAGTTTTGGTATCAGAGTAGGTTTGAGGTAGAGCCACATTTGTGGTAATGTTGTGTTTGACATTGGCAATTTTTTTTATGGAAAAGCGAATTGGAAACGTGAGTAAGGAGAGCGTGAGGTCGAGGATGGAGACCTATAACTAATGTAGCACTCGAAGAAGAGCTATAGAGGATACAATCCATTTTAGAGACAATGGATACAAGTAGGTAGTGAGATAAAAAGGTTGGGGATGATAGTGGATCGGAGGAAGAATATACAACAAATAGAGAAACACCTCTGGATGAAGCTACATATGTTTAACTATTGAGGTCAGTCTTAAAATCAAGTTCAAGACCAAAACCTATTTTTTCTAACTATGATGTCGGTCTGGTAGATGATAATTTGTTGGATTAGATAAGTGAACTAGATAAGTATTATGATAATGACGAAATAGAAGAAGATAAGCACATAAAATTTGATGTAAATAGGTTGAAAAGCCATGCTACATCGGGATGGTGCAATGTGTAGGATGAAAGAATAAAACATGGGAAACCATTGACTAAAATTTAGCATAAGATGATATAGAAGATGAAGATGAAGTTTCTACCAAAATATTATCAACTATCTCTCTACATGCAGGTGCATAACTTGAAGCAAAGGCAGGTGACAATTAGAGAGTATACCGAGGAATTTTATAAGGTGAATTTTAGGGAAGGTTATGTAGAAGGCACCCAATACAAAATAACAAGGTACATGAATGGATTGAAGCTAGAGATTCCATATGAAATAAACATGCTTTCTTCTGGAATGATGGAAGAAGCATTCCAGTTTTCCTTGATGGAAAAATAGAAGATCACAAGGAAGCATAATTAGTGTAGAGGTTGTGGTTTTTATTGAAGAAGATAACATACAAATAGAAGAGGTAATCAAGTCTCCAACTCAATATAATGATGCAAGTAACCCAAGCCAATGAGAAAAATAAGGGAAATATGGCGACTCTAAAGGAGGAAGACCTTACAATAGGGGTAGAGGTAAAGAGACTTTTTATCCATGTTATACATGTGGGAAGTTGTGTCACATATATTTTGAGTGTCCTAAGAATGAGAAAGGAGGATAGAGAGATGCATATATAGCTTAGTGAGAAGCAACATAATTCCATGTACTAGTGGAGGAAAATGCACCAGAGATAGGCAAAGCTTTAATGACGAATAAGGCCTTGTTCAAACTAGCCAAGGAGACTGCTCAACCAACACAAAGACAATACTTGTTTAGGACTGTCTACAAGGATGGAGGAAAGTTCTATAAAGTTTTGATTGAAAGAGGAAGCACTAACCATATAGTTTCCACAAAAATGGTGGAAATACCTAGATCGAAAAGGTTGAAGCATTAAGCGCCATATAAAGTGTCATGGCTACAAAAAGGTCGTCAATCTTTGGTGAGTGAGGAGAGCGAAGTGGAGTTCTAGATAAGCAAATATAAGGATAAGGTAGTTAGTGAGATCATTCCAATGGATGTCTTCCACCTTCTTTTGGGATGACCCTGGAAAGTTAATAGGAAAACGTTGCATGATGGAGAGAAAAACACCTATAAGTTTGAAAAAAATGATATCGTGCACACTCTTGTACCATTAAAGGAAGAAATTATAGCTAGGAAAGGTATTTCAATAGCATTGTTATTAGAAGGGAAGGAATTTTGGCAACAAATGGAGAAATAAGATGTTATATATGTAGTTGTCTACAAACCAAAGGTAGTACCTCTGCACATACATATTACAAACTTACCCATTTAGATTCAAGTGATGTTACATGAGTTTAGTGATATCATTGTAGGTGATATGCAAAGTGAGTTGTTGCCTAAGAGTAGTATTGGCCATCACATAGACCTACTAATAGGAGTAAACCTTGTTAATAAAGTTGATTACCAAATGAAACCAAAGGAGAATGAAGAGATAATGAAACAGGTTTAAGGACTGCTAGACGAAGGCTTGGAAAGGGAGAGCCTGAGTCCATCTGCTGTACCTTTGGTACTTATTGCAAAGAAATATGGAGAATGGATTATGTGTACACATTCCAGAGAAATAAAAAAGATTAGAATCAAACATATATTTCCATTGGCACATATGGATGCCGTGATAGATTGTTCAAGTGGGAAAGATTACTTTTAAAAGGTTGATTTGAATATTGGTTTCCATCAGATCTATATTAGGGAAGTGGACGAGTGGAAGAAAAATTTAAAGACCAATAACGTACAATAGGAATGGCTGGTCATGCCATTTGGATTGGCAAATACACCAGGTACATTCATGTAGTTAATGAACAAGGCCTTGAAAGAGCTCACGGGTAAGCTTGTTATTTTTTATTTAGATGATATTTTTATTTTCAGTTGAAGAAAGGAAGAACACCTTAGGTATGTAAGTATGTTCTAGAAAGGTTGCAGTAATAGAAACTATTGATTGACCGAAATAAATGTACTTTCATAGCATTTTAGTAGCTATATTTAGTCTTTTTCATTTCGAAGGATGGAATGAAAATGGATACATAGAAAATAGAGTCGATTTTAGGTTGGTGTTCACCCAAGAATAGTTCTGAAATTAGGATATTTCATATATTAGTTAGCTTCTATTGAAAATTCATAATGAATTTCAGCGATATTTGTGCACCCATCATTGAAATAGTTAAGAAGGATAACATTCATTTTATTGGAAAACTATAACAGAGAAATGAATTAGAGTAAATTTCAGCCTAAAAGTAGGCTCCTAAGGAAAAATAATAAAATAATAGTTAAAAAAATTAGATAAGAGTTATGAATTTTTGAGGGAAAAGAAGAAAACAACTTTTTTAACTCTATTTTTAGCTTATCTCCTTGCATGTTTCCTCAAATTTGTAGTGTAGGAAATTATTGGATGTGGAATTAAATTCCACATCCAATGAGTACCCATTATATATACTTTTGAGAAGACCCACATTTATAAAAAAAATTGAGATACATTCAAACAGTGAGTTGAACACGTTTTCTTAGTGCATATTCAATTTTTATCAATGTGATTTTTCTCAAAAGTAGGCATAAAAGGTACTCATTGTATGTGGAATTTAATTATGCATACAATGATTATAAACACTTGAAATTTGAGTAAATAAATAGGGACATAAGTAAAAAATAAAATTAGAAAAGTAGTTTTTCTTCTTTCCCCTCGAAAATATTTACATGTACCTCCTTTTAAATTTAAATTATTTTGATTGGTTTACATATTATGACATTGAAAGTACATGAAAATTCCATGGGCACTTTTACGATAAAATTTCGTTGAATGGTTTCTAGCTCTTGAAGAAGAAGATCATCGAGAAACCTGTGTTAAAGCTACTTGACTTTAACCAAAATTTTCAAGTCAAATGTGATGCTAGTGGTATAGATATTGGAGCAATATTGAATGAAGAAGCCAAACCTGTTGCATATTTCATTGAGAACTTGAATTATTCAAAACAAAAATACTCCTATTATGAAAAGAAACTACATTGGTGGTTCAAGCCTTGAAGCATAAGAGACATTATTTGGTGCCTAGAGAGTTTGTTTTGTTCTCTGATAATTTTGCATTACAATATTTAATGTAGCAATACAAGTTGAATCATCAACATGCCAAGTGGATGAAATTTTTATAAAATTTCACCTTTGTTCTGAAACATGTGAGTGGACAAGAAAACAAGGTAGTAAATTACTTGAGCATGAGGAGTTTGGTCATGCAAGAGTTCCATGTACAAATCTTGGGCTTTTATTACTTGAAGGAATTGTATGAGGATGATGTTGATTTTTGACAAGCCTTTGAAGCATGCAAGAACCCCGTGGGTAGAGACAATAGTCCATGGGGGGAGTCTATGATGGAGGATGGTTTTTTATTTAGGAATAATAAATTATGTATCCCTCATTGCTCAATGAGATATATTTTTTTGCAATGAAATCAAATCAAGAGTTGTCATGGAATTTTGGTGTGGAGAAGACACTTGGGCCATTGGAACACTTTCATTTCTGGAAAAAAAAGATATTTGATGTGTAAAAATATGTAGGAAAATTTAGATTATGTCAACATACGAAAGGAAGGAGTCAAAATTTTGAACAATATACTGATTTTCCCATTCCTGGCAGACCATGGGACTCGGTGAGTATGTACATTGTTTTTGGTTTACCAAGAATGCAACAAGCTAAGGAATCTATACTTGTAGTTGTGGAAATATTTATGAAGATGGATCATTATGATTGCATGGCTTTCCAAGGAGCATAATTTGTAACAAGGACACCAAGTTGACAATATATCTTTGGAGGTCCTCTGGAAGAAGATTATAACAAAATAGAACTTCAACTCAACCTATCATCCACAATATGATGGGAAAATTGAAGTTGCAAACATGAGTCTCATAAACATATCGAAGAGCCTTGTGGGTGAGCATCTCAAGCAGCATGATCATGTCTTACTCAATTTGAGTTTGCATGCAATGATTCACCAAATAGGAGAATATGGAAGAGTGTGTTTCATATATTTTATGGAATGCATCCTAGTTGAGTTTGTGAGCTGAGAGATTCGGGAAAAATTGTGCAGGGGGAGGATTTTGTAGTAGAAATGAGTCACTTACATGAGGAAATAAAACAAAAGCTAGAGGACATCAACCACATTACAAACAAGGAGAAAATTTAAGAAGAAGAGAGGTAAAATTTGAGGTAGGGGACATGGTATTAGCCCACATGAGGAAGGACATATTCCCAATATGAGAATATAACGAACTCAAGATGAAGAAAATAGGATCTTGTAGAGTACTTAGATTTTTTTTTACAAATTCTTATGAGTTGGAATTACCTATGGCCATAGGAATCTCACCTATCTTGAACATGGATGATTTGTATACCTATCAATCTCATGATGAAGGTGTATATACAACAAAGGAGAGTAGTGTAGAATTTAGTGAACATATTTGGATGAAAAGGATGCTTATGGTAGAGGGTTTGGAGGTTGAGATAATCTTGGACATCAGATTTGCAAAGCACGCTAGGGAGAAAGAGTATCTAGAGTTTTTTGTGAAGAGGAAGGACCATCTGATGATGTATTATACTTGGATGAGTGATGCAACTATACTGGAGGAAACTTTCTCAATAAGGGCCCTTATAAGTAGGATCTTGTGAGATTTCCCTTCACAGGGAGTATGATGCAAGAGCATTAGACCGATCCCGTGATGAAGAAATGGAGGGGACTTAACAATGTGGTGGACTGCCAACATGTTGTGTTGGCAAATTGATTTTGTTAATTGTTTTAGAATTTTAAATACTTAATGTAAATACAAAATTTAAATAAGTTGAAGAGTCCAAGAATGTAAGAGTCATTTATGTCATAATCAATAGGCCACGTGGTTGTCTTTTCAACTTCCCTCAATTAGAGAGAAAGGGAATCAAAGCATCTGCAAAGATTATGGATTAAAAGTGGCATCAAATAGGGAGGAGGGGATATCTTCTCCTACGTTCAAGTTTGTATAATTGAATTAAATAATAAAATAGCTGCTTGCAATATATGTTCATAAATATGTTCATAAAACTATGTTTTCTTTCCTCGAGTCTCCCATCAAACCGCATGTGCGTTTCATCTACATTTCAGAATCCATGCTACCATTTTTGTAGTGTTATATGTCTGTAAATATCTAATTTGTGAGAGAAGTGGTTTTTATGCATCCCTCCTTTTACCGTGACCTTCGTACGATATTTGTATCACCTCTATTTTGCATGCATAATTTAGTCTTTCAATTGAAATTTAGACCATTGAAGATTGAGTGAGGTGAATGTAGTTGAGGAGATATAGGAGGAGAATTTAATTTGAGTTAGGAGTGAAGCTAGACCATGGAGGAATCAAGTTTGTATAGGAATAATTCATTTTTCATTCCCAAGAGCCTAGAAGCATAGTTTTGTAGTGATACGAAAACATTTTACAATGCCTACAAGTTTTTAAAAAGAGGGCTACGAACATATTTCAAAGCATCTCCAACAAAATTTCTTGCACTATGTTTTGGAGCTCAGTTTACCTTTGGTATACCATGTGCAATCAAACTATTCACTAAAATATAACCCTTAGGGCAATGGACTTGTTGAATCTAGAATCAAAATTTTGATTAAAATCTTGAGAAGATCCATATATGCTAATCATAAGGATTCCACATTACCTTATTTAATGCATTATGTGCTGGTAGGGTAACCCCAAAAAAATTGTTGGAAACAATCAATTTTTCCTTGAGTATGGGAGAGAAACCTTAGTTCCTCTTAACATATTTTTTCTTTCATTAAAATTGTGCCAAAAAAATCATGAAAGTAAATGTCCTACCATGCAAAATAGAATTAATGCCATACTTAAGCTAGAAGAGGAAAGATTGAAAGCTAAGAAAAAGCTTAATCAACATCAACAAACAGTTAAACATTGGTTTTATGATAAATCCCCTCCAATAATAAATTTGAAGTAGGAGAGTACTTAAATGGGATAAAATGCATGAGGTAAAATGAAAGCATACAAAGATAAATTGTGGCTAGGACCATTCACTATTATAGAAAATATTGGTCATAGACATTTTCAATTGCAAACTTTGGAAGTACAAGATGATTCCCTTCTAGTCAATAGGAAACTTCTAAAAAATGTAATTTTCTTTATTACCTTTAGGGAATTCTATTATGTAAATATTTTAGTTTAATATTGCAGTTTGTTCTATCTTGATTTTGTTTGGATTGATTTTTCTTTCTTTTGAATAAGATTTTATTTGATTTATTTATCGTAATCACTACGGAGAGTGGAATTTCTGACTAAAGACAATATGTTATAGGAAATTTTCTTGGAAACTATGTTTCTCATACTTGAATTATCTGATTGGTAATTAGTTACCTAATCTGCTGAAAATTATCTGTATATTATTGTCCTTAATATTGAATCTTTTCTTTTAATCTCAAAGAATACATATTCTATTAGGAAATTTACTTTGCAACAATCATGTTTTTGAAAGTAGGGTTGACCAGTGAAAGGGAGATTATTTTCAAATTCGTATGCTATCCTTGTTGTTAAGGAGTATTTCAGATATGCTTCCCTTTCCATTAGAAAATTTTCTTGAAAATTAACTATTAATAAAATACAATACTTTTTAATGGATTTCGCTGAAGGATAGGAGGTCTCATCACGAGCTGACCTACTATGAATATTTCACATAAGTCTCTGGTATGTTACCCTATTGACCTTCATTCTATCATAATTTTAACCTCATTTTTTTTGTTCTATTGTGAGTAACCTCTGAAGCAGTTTTATCCCGTATAATGGCCCTAGTTGTGAAAATTGAACCCTCTAACATTGAGACACTAGAATCCTATGAAGAATATTTTGCCTTGTTTAAATAAGTGAGTTGGTGGGAATTTATTCATGATTCTCAAGAGAACAATTTCAAGGTTGTTAATGATTTTTTGCAAACCTACAATGGCAAGGCTATCATAGAAGGAGATGTCGAAATTCCTATAAAGGAAGCTCTCATTTCCGAAGCTACTCATCTTGCTAAAGAAGGAGAGATATGGTCTAAGAATTGTATGGTAAAGAAAATTCCATGGGATAAGTTCCTCATCTCCATGAAAATGTCCTACAATGTCAAAGGTATGCCTGCAAACTTATTAAAAATAAAACAACATGACCGTGTTTTGATTATCAGATGTTATATTACTTGTGAGGGCCCATATGGTTTTTTTTTTCTACTATCATTTTTGGTTTCTTATGGTATTTTTGAGTTAGAAGTTGAATCTACCTTATAAATATTTAAAATCCTTACAAAAATGTTGAAATTATATCACATGAGTTTCAAGAATTGTGATAAAAGTTTAGTTTAGTATGGGTTAATTAAGAGTTTTCTTGAGTTTCGATTGTTGCAAATGGCACGTTCATTGGAAGTTCCTCTTTGTTAAAATATATTTGTAAAACCTTTCGAAAATGGTGAGGAAAAATTATTGCTAAAGGCGAAGAAGCTGAGGAGGGTTTTCACAAAAATTCTTCACAAACCTTGGCTTTCCCAATTCATCAAAGTTCATTTCCTGAAAACACTAGCAGGCAATCTCAATTGAGCATTCTAAATGACACTTATGAAGAGCCTATAGATTTGTTCTTCACTTGAACGACTCAAATTATTTCCAAAAGGAATAAAATTAGTTTTACGGAACAAAACCTTGATCCTACTCTTTTTGAGAACTCTAAATTCAAGCTTTATTTCTTCATGTTTAGTAACCAGTTGGAACATATAGGCAAAAAAATCAAATGTCAGTGTTTGGTCCCTATACTACTAGTGTAACCCATTATTGTTATTAGTGCAACCCCCTTATTATATTCTTGCACCCATGTAGTACCCATATTGTTATTATTGTGCCTCATAGAAGCCCACTATTGTTATTGTTGTGCCCTTACATTATTATTGTTATTTCAACTTTGATTATATTGTGGCCCCTTACAGTACTATGTATAGAAAGGAGGTCTTGTCATTTGTATCATCAAAGAATTCTTGATTTGTGTAATGTAAAGGAGGTTCCCCCTTCAAAGAGGTTGATTTCTAAGTCATTTCTCTATCACTTCTATCTTTTTGTGATCTGGTTTCATAACATTTGGTATCAGAGCTTTGGATTCTAGGGTTTCCCTGCTCCAAACAGGTCATCCTATCATTTTCACTATAAATTTTCCTCTACAATTTTTCAGAAGCTAAAAAATACCCATTTGAGAAACAATCATTCTAAACCTCTGGTCAGAATTTCAGATCTTGTCTCACTATATTTTCAGAGATATGGTCTGAGGAAGTTAGGGTTTTTGTAAGCTCTAGAATTCCATCTCAAACAGGTCATCGTGGGATTTTCACAATAATTGTTTCTCTACAAAGGTTCAAAATCTACAATTAAAAGCCATTTGAGCCAAAGTAATTTTGAGAATCAGGTCCGAATTTCAGATCTTGTATCACTATATTTTAGGAGATATGATCTAAGGAAGTTAGGGATTTTGCAAGCTGCCAAATTACATCCCAAACATGTGACCTTGGGAAAATCATTATAATTGTCTCTCTGAGTATCAGATTGAAATTTCATTAGAAGTTATAGCAAGTGGATGGACCATAATTTTATGTGCAATGTTTTCAGGTCTGAAGGTTGAAATAGGGACACGGGACACTTTGGACAAGTTTGCTCTACTGAAAAAGTGTATAATCATGCCATCATGGGAGATTGGGAATAACACCTTCTTGGAGAATTCAATTTCAATCATATTGGTCGCATTGGAAAGAGGATTCATAAGACTACCATAGTTTGTAATTTTATACCTTGGAGATCGGAAATTTCAGAGATACCTCAGATTCAATATCGAGCTCCTACAAAGTGAAAAAAGGTGTGTGGTTTTTTAAAATTTTGTATAAGTTTGGTTCGAAAATTTAGTTTGAAGGAATTAAAAGGGCATAATGAAGAACAATTATCATTAATTGATGCCCCGAAGAAAGAAAATGGAAACACCTAGTAAGTAAACTAAAATCTCTAGCATGACTTATGAAGAAGATGAAGAAATGCAACATGATATATCAACATTACGAGATCAAGTGCAACGAATTTCACTCTGACAAAAAGTAGAAGAAGCTACGATGGGTGGTTTAAAGAAAGAAGTTGAAGATAACATGTATGGTTTAAATAAAGGCATGGAAGCTAAGATGGATGGTATGAAAGACAAACATGCGATTTTGTAAGGGAAAAGTCACATATAGAATTGAAAATATTATTTTTTAATAAATGATCAAGTCTGAATGGGAAGGTTTTCTCCAAAAACATATTAGAGCATCATAACTACAAGAGTGTTGAATGATTATATAACAAATACCCCCAAATGTATGAGGTCAAAAGGGGTACATGATGGCCGAAATATATTAAGTACAAGGAGAGGTTATTTGAGAACCAGAGAGGAAATCACCAGATTCGAGCCCGCTAAATACATGTAGAAGGAATCAGAAAGAAGACTCATATCTGAGGCAGGCATACCCATGCTCAAAATGGGTAAATCATGTCTATTAATAAAGTATAAAGTAGATCCATCTTGTATATATAAGTGTACAAAGAATATTGGAGAATACATAATAGATCGCTCGATCATGGCCCCTCACGAACATAATTGAGTTATGTATCAATATCACACATAAAAGAAAAAATGGTGAATGATGCTTGAAGAATGTATGATCACTGATGTTGCATAATTGATCTTCATAATAGTACCATGTCATATAGGTGGAATAATGGTACTGCATAAAGCTCAGGTATCAACATATAGAATGTTGTTGAGGTGAACTACAACATATAAGGGTGGATGATAGAATTGGCATAAACCTTGAGTAACTAAAAAGTGAACCAAGATGCTGACACAATCCGAGGTCTTCATCAACCGTAGATGGTACTTTTCTACATTATGGTAATAAATGAGCTAAAGTCAGCCATGTGAGAAATCATTTGATTACTGGTCATTGATGTATACTATTTACATACATGAGACAACTCACCAATAATGATGATGAGAGTCAATGTACCCCAGTACAATCTAACAACTGCAATTAAATGTGTTCAAGTCAAACACTTGAGAGAATATATCAATAAGGAGACATTGATGTATTCTCACTATCGATAGTGAAGGAGTCGTCCACTAATGAATGCAAACCCTAAGGTATTGAAAAATGAACTCTAGATATTATTCCCAAAGCAATGAGCTGGATTCGATGTGAACATAGCTATTGAAAGGAAGGAATTAAGGCATCCCACATCAACCAATGCAAGTGCAATCTTCCTTACAAAGTCATAGCGAGAGTAACCATTCTGAAGTATGTTTCTAATGTACAAAATATGTTACTAGTCCATGACATAAACTCTATGAAAATACCAGTAATGAAAGATGACACAAATGTGAGGAATCCACCAATAGGATCAAATGGAAACCAATTTACTGTGGGAATCCTAATGTGTGATAGTGTGAGCTGATGTTGAACACAAGGGAAGCCACTCAGTCAAAGATCCATGGTACTCATCGATTTTGAGCACAAGGTCACCTATCAATGATGTAAATAGGGTCATGGTCCGGATCTAGCCCTACTCCCATAGTAGTTTGTTGGATTTGATAAGAGAAAAACCGCCATCAAGAAGTCAATGGAGACCTTTTTAACTGACATGAGAAAAGGACCAAATACATGATGTGATACTGAACATAACTTGATAGACTAGGTATAACCAACTAAAAATGATTCAAGAGACACTCTATAATGGCCAAGACAACTTAAATTTCCTTGAACAAAAGAATGACCCATAGGGGACTATATGGAAGCATAAAATAACTTTGTATAATTTTTCAATATACTAGGCATTAAAAAACACTCCATATGATTAGAAGAGATAACCAACCAGATGAGGATTGACTCAAGAACAAGGTTATGGCTCCCCTAAAGTCAAACTAAGTCCCATCCCAATGAAGGAAAGACTAATTTTGAGTTCTTTGTTCAAGGGAAACATAAATGACTCTTGCTGCCATCAAATACGGAAGTAAATGTCCCATTCCATCTCCTTTTGGAATATATAATTTTTTTGTGTTTTTCATATTTAAAGCTTCAAAAGGAATAAAATAATTCATATAGTAGAGTGGAAGGAACAAGTGTTTAAAAAATATGCTCTAGTTCCTGGGACTCGAAAACTACTATGCTTAATGAAAGGTGGTGAAATTGATCATCAACATGGAAAGGAGTGTTCTTTCCATGGACACAATATGTCAAGTCATAGAGGCTAATGAATTCATGGTTTGAACTTGCATAAAGGTCATTGTCAAAAGTGGCTTATACACGAGTCCAAATGAAGTTGGATTAAGGCCAAAAATGTACAAATAGTCTATATGCAAAGCAACAATAAAACTTAACATATGGGAGCCTATAGGATATAATTCCAAGATAATAGTGAAGAAGAAGAGAAATGAGGCTTCCTTACAAAGTCATAGCGAGAATAAATATGACTTTCGAGCCCAAGAAATTCTTACAGCATGGGAAACATATGCTAGCGAGGATCTAGCCAGGAAGCCCATGTAAGAAATGCCTCTACCATTATATTATGATTTTATAAGACGATGAGTGAAGGTGGTTTTGAAACCACAACATAATGGGGTTGACCCTATGGAAAAATATCACAGTATGAGGTTAAGGTGCATAACGGAATGAAAAAATTGTATATACTAACCTATATGCCAGAGACGTAAATGATACCTGCAATGATAGGTTTGCAATTGTGGAGTCGAAATGTCGAAAAATTGTCTGAAAGTCATCAGTTACCTTGGAAAACAACCTCTCTTGACATTTAAAGAAAAAAAGTGAAAGTTCATGAAATAATAAAAAATTAAAAAATATGAACTTTACAAAAGTAGATTTTTAAAATTTCATTAGAAAAAGACAGTTCAACTAACCACAACCCATTTTAACTTGCAAGTGTTGAGAGCTTGAGAGATTTGGGAGAAAAATTAGCTAATCTCATTCAATGATTTCCTCAACCAATTCATCAATCGAAGGCTTCTAGGTAATTCTAAACTCATATTTTCATCCTTTTCATGCCTTTTGAATGGATTCGAATGATTATTCACCGTAGGAATTTTAATTCAAAATTTGCCTCTATGTGTATGCACATCAGCCCTTTGAAAGTTGTGTGTAGAAATCCCTACACATGAGTTTGCAAAGGAAAAGTTTCATGTACACGCGACTTCCATCTAGGAGAGTCGCGTACACGTAGTGAAATTTCAAAATGCCAATTTCTAATCGATGGAATTTCTCAAAATTGCATGAAGTCAATAGTTTGGAAGGAAAGTGAGCATAGTGAAGTTGACAATGAGGTTTTAGGAGATCCAACAGCATTGGATGAATTAAGAAATTTTGGATTGCTCAAATTTTTCATGCCGTCAAATATGAAAATCCAAACTCATTCATTAGAAATTCTTGTCCATTGTTGGGATCCAAAGTAGGACCTCTTCAATATAAATCAAATGCCTTTATAAGTTGATGTAGAATATGTTTATTTCATTACAGGGCTTTCCTAAAAAGGGGATGCAGTTGATCTAAAGGATAGGACCTAGGGAGCCCTAAATGTTTCTGATTACATAGACATCTATTGAACCCTGGAGACAGACAAGTCAACTCTCAAATTCAGATCAAGGATGTGAGAAGATTTCCAATCAAGATCATTCTCTTTACCATTTTTAGAGTGGTAGGCTCCGTAAATCTACACCAAGCCTCTTGACCTGCCATGTTCTTGGAAGTAGAGTACCTTCATCCAAAAGCGTTTGATTGGTGTAAAGGGTTCTTGACATATATGAAGGAGAAACTGTCTTTAGTGAGATGAGGGAAAAGAAAGCATTTCAGCTATGGTAGCATGCTTTGTTCCTTCTTATTTGAGAGAGTACCAACACTCCAACCCAAAGTGTTTACCACCATTAGCAGTCCTAGAGATCCAAGGATGGCCAGATGGGCAAACCTGATCAGGTGACTAAGAGGGGGAGTAGTCACCCGAGCATCATTTCATTACGAGTTATTACATTGGTGGGATGAAGAAATCATATTTATAGATGACTGCCCCTATGTAGGCATAGGCTACGGAGAGGAACCAGATCTTGCCCTTCCTAAGGGAACTACATAGGGCAAGATGGGTAAGTTTTTTTAGATTTTTATGTTATTAGATTTTTTTTTTTACTTTGAATATGATGTTAAGAAGTTAAAAATACTTTTGTTGAAACAAAAATCTTACAATATTATTTGATCATGATGTAGATATTGGATCAGTGTGACCTGATGGTCTACCTAGGCATAGATGTCATGATAAATATGCAGAGGGAGTAATAGTTAAGACAGAGAGATTCCTATGTATAGTTCATAGGAACTTGGACAGTCAAACTTGTCAGGTTCCCCTTGTAGCCATAGAGGATCTCCCTCAAGTCGTTTAGAGGTGAGTGGTATTACCACAAGAGTGGGTGTCGCTTGTCCAACAGGTGGAAATTGCCATCATCTTCTTCCATGATGCTCATCCAGGGTAGGGCCCACATACATATATTTTAGTTGACTGATCTTTTGTGGACATGAATGGGCTTGAGCCCAAATTCTGTAGAACATTTGTCAACATTTTGTAATAGTTTGGACATATTATTCCTATCTATATACAAACGATTTCTCGATCGTTTGATCATATATACAAATGATTTTATGGTTTGTTTTTATTTAATGCGATGAATGATTAATGTGCCAATCTAATGTTTCATTAGCTATAGAATAAAGAAATCAATTGTTTGATCATGGAATATGAATAAAAGTAATAAAATTGGACGATCTTTGTAATATTCTTACTCTAAAAAATTTGTGATGTAATAAAGAATCTGTCACATGATATATGTTATTTAATTCAGACATCACCAGTTGTGATCTGGATTTAAACAGGAATGCAACAAAATTACAGAGATAACCATAAACACAAAGATGCAGAGGAAATAATACTTCATTTCATTATTGTAAAACACTGAAATATGCTTACAAACAGGAATGGAAATAAACCAGCTAGGGCGATGGTAGATTATCTCTGAGAAGAGATGTGGTGGCTACATGCCTCTGAATTGCCTTACAATGAGGCTCAACCAAAAGCCTAACCCGAGGAGATGTAACACCAAGAGTTTATGGGCCCTGTTGGGGTGAGTTGGACAACCAACTTCCTGAGGTAGTGACTTGGTCATATTATCTCCGTTTGACATGCATGATAGCCCATTGGAAAGATCTCCCCGAGGACTACGACGAAAAAGATGATTTTAGACAAAAAAATGTTGGTGGTAGATTTCCAAAAAAACATTGTTTAGGGCCTCATAACAGCTCGGGAAGTTTAGGACCTGAAAAACTGCTAAAAATAGTAAACTGTGCTATAATTAAGGAAACTGAGAAACTAAAAGAAGCAATGGTGGGGGTCCAAGTGGAATTGGTGGGTGGCCACCTATATCCTTGGATCATTCCTCCCCCCTTAGGAAGCAATGGTCCCCATTGCGTTGAGTTCATCCATGAGATGAGGGAACTTCTGCTGAACTTGGTCCTTGGTGAGCCACTTGCCTTGGAGAAGGAGTTGACCTGCTTTGAAAACTCAATACAGTTGGATATTCTTCTAGTGAGTGTGCTTGATCTGTTTGTCCACGATTTGATCAGTTGCATTTTGTTCCATGTAATCTAGATTTAACTCTATGGGCGTGAATTGTTCTGCAATGTTGGATGTGTCTAGTAAGGGTGGAAAGTATGGCCGAAGGCAGTCCACATTGAACACTAGGTGTAGGCCAGGGAATGGGGGAATGCTGAGCTCAAATGCATTGTCTCCCACAGCCTTGGTAATGGTGTAAAGAGCATATCGAAGTGGTCTGAGTTTCCGATAGGCTCTGATAAGGCATTCCTTTTGCAAATGCAACCAGACTTTGTCGCCCACTTGAAACTTGTGTGGCACCCGATGTTGATCATGTCGCTACTTGTACTTGCCATTTGATTTCTCTAGAATGTCATGGACCTACTTTTCAATATGTTGGATTTTCTCAATGAATTTTTTTGCCTTATCTGTTTCGGACTGGACATGAGAGTAATCATGGTGAGTAGCTACAAATGGCATGGCCACATCAATAGGACATAGTGGCTGGAATCTGAAGCCCACCTAAAAAGGGTTGTGGCCAGTCCAGCTATGGAGAGCCTAGTTGTAGCTGTGTTGAACATAGGGGAGTGTTGGGCAGCGGAGCCCCAATAACAAATTTTTGTGCCTTAAAGCCCAAGTTTTGGTCCACATAATGTAAATACCCCACAAAATGTAGGCACAGAGCATGGAAGTCTAGTTTTGTCCACCCTAAGATAATGTAAATTTAAGATATAGAGTGTGTGGGCCTACCCATGGTCCGCGGACCATGGGATTGCATAAATAGAGTGAGGCTCTAAGTGTAAAGGGTAGTTTTTTGGGAAATCTTATGAGGTTCGTTGATGACGAAACAACTCTGAGTCTATAAGTCCAAGTCTTGGGTTATAGTAGAGGGTAGAGGGTCTACAGCTGAGTGCACAGAGGCCTAGTAGAGACTGTAGCTGACTGCGTGAACCCCTGTAGCTGTGTTTGCAATAAGGAGTCAAGCCTGTTTTGGATCGAGCTTTGAAGATGTTGGTGAGAGTGTCTAGGATTACTGTGTTAGATTCAATACTATTTATAATGCTATTCCAGCTAATATCAAGCCACCAATGGGGCTCGCTTTGACAAAATTTCCCAATGGCTTTGATCCCAACATGGCATATCAATTGAGAGAAAGAGACCTGCCTACATTGGAGGATATGCAGAAAATTGCAGTGTGTTGAGGCAAATCTGCTAGTTAAGAGAGCTAGAATGACAACTGAGAAAAAGGTGACCATAAAGGAAGAAGCTTCTTCCTCAGATCATTTTCTTCGTAAAATTGAGAAGATGTTTGATAAATTAACTATTGCAGATAAGCCCGAGACACAGGTCAAAAATCCAAAGTTTTGTGGTCAGTAGCAACCATAGTTCAGGATTAAACAACGGGAGCAAAGGGCTCAAGATCAATCAGCTCAGTAGCAAGTCAAAATACCATTAAAGTAGAACTATGTCCATGGCATTGAATCAGATGATGATGATAATCCGATTGGCAAAATTTTGCGAATTTTGCTCAAAAACTTAGATTTTCGCCTAGTTTTCTACCAGTTTGAATTAAGGAGGTAGATGCATCAGTTTTAGGTGGTTTTGAACTGAATGAATCAATTTCCATAGTTTTAGAGGCAAGCTGTTCCACTGCCTATTTTCTAGTTCCTAGTTTAGATCTTGTTGAAACAACTCCTTGACTCATGTATTCGACCCCTGATGGCTAGAATAGGTGGTTTGATGCCTATATTTTGTACCTTCTTAGTCATTTTTCAAGGTTAGACTCTTGTGGATGCATTTCGCTATTTTGTACATCACTTCTGCAGTTTGGCAAGGAAATAAACCAAGGTTTTTGCAGCATTTTGCGGGATTTTTGTGGTAATGTGAATTAGCATAGTTTCCTTCTCAGTTACTTAGTTTATCTTATGCTTATGTGTGCCATCATCTATATTATTCTACATAAATAAATGAATCAGGTGTAAAAGGTAGAATTCATTGATGTTTCAGTGCTCTACCTTGGGGTTTATTTAGTTTTACAATTTTTCTACTGTTTGAAGACGACTCATGACATTTGCATGCCCTCTCAAGCTCCTCACCGATCTTTAGAATCACCATTTCACTCATTTTAAAGTGCTAAAACACTTGCCTACCTCGTCCCATAGAAACCTCTGCAAATCTGAGTTCATTCCCTAGACCCAAAACTACCTTCCTCACCTGATCCAACAAACCAACATTAAAATCAATCAAATTCCTATGAGCATATACATAGCCTAAAATTAGTATTCACATCAGTCATATCACACCTTATTCACCATATTTTTGTGAGATTGACAAGGAGAGAGCCCTCTCCCGACCTGGTAGGGCTAGCTACTAGGTTAAGCGTGGTTTGATGTTACCCTAGACATGCCTTTCTCAGCTCGAGGTAGATTTAGGCCCTAAAAAAATATATTAATAATAAAGATCAGTTGATTGTTATATCGTGCCTCTGATTTAATGATTTGAAAATGAATTTTATGTGTTGATGATACTTGTTTCTTTGTTTGCGCGCACTTATATGTATGTCTATGATTAAAGATCGTGTTAGTAATTAATGAACAAACCTTAACTAAGGAAGAACTGGGTAATTAACCTAGATCGCACTGCGGTTAAGGCTGCGTGATTCCACAGAACACCAGAAACTGTTGAGTACGTGTAGTCCATTGAGCATGAAGACTAGATTGGGCACTGATCTCCCACATCAAGACATCCCTAAGGTGTGAAAACCTGGTTCCAGGACCCTCCCATACTACCTCGGGTGAGACCTTAGTCCACGCTCCATGGACTATTGTCGAAAGGGCCGGTAGTACCGGGATTTGCTTGGCTAAACTCACTGCTGAACCTGGGTCAGGCCCCAAGTAGCCAACAAATGGTTTCATTGCTGGGACCAGGATTTGCCTAAGGGATGTCTGATGTCAAAACACTAGAATCCCACGAAGAAGGAAATTAAGGAGTGGTTGGATCAGGAGATTCATGAGTTCGCAACAAAAGAAAACATAACTCCGCAGCTATCTGAGAAAAGGTGGATGGATCGCTACATATATATGGAAATCCATGAGATTTTCTTCGCATCCTTTCCAACAAAACTGTATGATTGGACTGCAAGATTAGCCGATAGTCAGGGAAGGTACAAGCTTGACCAACCAATAGTATGGACTCGAGAGTTTTTGTGCATATTAGAGGCACTAGAGGACAAGATCATGAGAGTTTTGGAACACTGGCTTGACTGGACAGTGGCAAGATTCACGACTGAGTTCGCGATCGACACAACCATGAGTTACAGCGAACCAGAGCAACGATTACTCAAGGGACTGTGAGGTAAGTATATTAAATCTCTGAATACCTAGATTAAGATGTTTTTGTGTGAAAAGCGGGTCATGTGAATACATTAATGTTTGTGACGACGCGGAGCAGAAAAATCTACAAAGGTAGTGAGGAATTAGAAAACAGTCCCCTGATTTCACCTTTGCAAGAAAGTGAGGAGGAGCTCACTCAGTTCTCTCCGAGAACTGCGGTCTGATTGATAAAGTAGTGCATTCTGTAGTTACCACCCCCATCCACACCACCCCCTATTTCACCACCCTCACCTCCATATTCACCCACTCCACCTCCACGAACCTCGTAGTTCAACATGGTGAACACGATCAAGCTACCCGTATTCATAGGCGTAGGAAATGAGGACCCAAATCAGTTATGGTTCGTGGTAAGAGTAGTGTGGGAAGCACAAGGGGTGACAAATGATAACATTAAGAAGGATACATTGGTGACCGTACTGCAGGATCACGCCTTGACATGGTATATCAAGCACTCTAGTGATCACCCAGACCCAGGGAGAGAAAAGATCCAGAATGCATTGAACAGAGAATTTAGCTGGCCAAAATCCGAGATGCACTCAATCATTTGGTTCAAAGAGATCGCGATACTCCTGTGCGAGACTCCCTGGTATCTGGATCAGTGACTGAAGAGCACGATTAGTGAGGCTAATATGACGCTCACAGATGCGTAGCATCATGCATGGTTTGTGGCATCCCTGACACCACACCTGAGGATGACGTTGTCACAACAGAAGCTTTCAACCCAGGTGGAAGCACTAGAATGGCGATGAGGTTGCATGAGACTCCAATACAACATCCTGGGCTAGGAGATCAACAAATCCACGTGCAGGTATAGAACCTAGGCCTGGAGATGCAGAGTTTGAAGTAGGACAGGGCACCACGGCCAGAAGCACGTGAAGAGGTATGGTGTATAAAGTGTAGAGGTCAGGGTAACGACAAGTATCACTATCCAGTATTCGTGAACTACTTGGTACGGGGGGCCAATGCCATTGAGACCAGAAGCACAGTCAGGACCAAGTGCGAAACCCACATTATGGTGCACGATTTGTCACATAGGAGGAAAACACATGACGTACAATTGTCACTTGCTGTAGAAGTATACCCAGACGCCAGAGCAACTATTTTGTAAGTTCTATAGTTCGGTAGGACATGACGAGTGCACTTGTCACTGCTACGATGTTGGGTTGTGTTATATTCTTTCCACGACTAGCCCACATAGTTAACTAGGGGGTTAGAAAGGGGGCGAAGCCCTACCCTTCATTGCGTTGATTGCATAGCGGGGGGAGTCACAGAGGGTTTGAGGGGTGCAGGTAACCCACTCTATGGGGTTTGGGGTAGTGCCTTGGAAAATTTAGGTTTTGGACTCTATGTTAGCTCGGGCAGACCTACCTATGGTTTTGTGCATGATTTTCACACATGGTTTTGGATGTGATGGTTTTTGGTCCATGGTATTGAATTCTTCGACATGTATAAATATGTATTGTAACGTTGAAAGGAACATAATGACAAACCAAGCTCGTAGTCCTAGTTTTGGGATCCAAGGGAAAATCTTTGTGTATATGTGTTATGGTCTCGCATTGTTTATTTTCTGTGTTTTAGAATCCGTATGCAGGTAATTTCTGTATGGAGTTAAAACCTACATTTGGTATCAGAGTAATTTTAGCTTCAAGGGGATGCATTTTTTGCTGATGGGTTTCGCTTGAGCCTGTGGTAGACCCCATTCAGTGGGAGATCTGGGAATCGATTCTAGTGGTGAAAGAACATGGAAAGCAGTGGAAAGATAGAGATTGAGAAATTTAATGGTCAGATTTTTTAGTTGTGGAAACTCAAGATGGAGCATCTATTGATGGATAAATATTAGTGGATCATGGTAGACCCGGGTACTAAACCAACGAGAGTGTCTAATGAAGAGTGGAAGAAGTTGGATCGGAAGGCAAAGAGAAAAATAAAATTGTGTGTTAGATTCAATATTGCTAAATGTATCAAGGGAAGCTACGGTGAAAGCTTTGTGGGACAAGTTAGGGACTTTGTACCAATCTAAGTCTCTAGTGAATAAACTTTTCCTACAGAAAAAACTGTATAACTTGAGGATGGAAGATGGAGACTCAATGAAAGAGCATCTAAATGCATTTAATACTATGGTAAGTCAGTTATCATCTATTGATATCAAAAACTCAAATGAAGATAAGTGCATTAGTTTGTTGTTTTTGCTACCAGATTCGTTGGATAATCTGGTTATTACAAGCGGTAGCAATGCAACTGACTTGCAGTTTGATGAAATAGTTTCATTCTTGCTAAGGGAGGAGATGAGATGGAGAAATATGGAGAGACAGAATGGTGATGCCTCATCTCTACAATGACAGTCCCATAACAGAAACAAAAATAAGTCATTGAATTGGAGATCTAAATCTCCAGGAAAACCTGTAAAGGTGGTGTGCCATAAATACGGAAAGGAAGGGCACTACAAAAGGGAATGTAAATCTAAAGCTCCTAATAAAGGAAAGGGGTTTGATGATGCTCCTTCTGTAGAGGAAAAAACCACCTCAGATGAAGGTGGGGATGTGTACTTGGCTTCTTCAAGTACACACGTAGATTATGAGGCATGGTTGATTGACCCAGGTGCATCCATTCACTTCACTCGCCATAGAGAGTGGTTCTATGAGTATGAGAAATACGATGGTGGTGATGTCTTCTTGGGGGATGATAGGAAAGCTATAATCATTGGTCGCGGAAAAGTAAAGTTTAAGTTGATTCCTGATCCGGATTAACCACAGTCTTCAGTGCATTCTGCCAACGTTTCAAACCCCAAAGGGGGTCCATCATCAGGACAAATTAGAAAGAATAAGAATGAGAGAATAATCTCTCATTCTTATTCTTTCTAATTTCTCCTGATGATGGACCCCCTTTCGGGTTTGAAACGTTGGCAGAATGAACTGAAGACTGTGGTTAATCCGGATCAGGAATCCAAAAACTCCCACAGAAGCCTAAAATCTAACAAAGTTTAAGTTGCAAGGTGGAAGGGTTAGAACACTTTCGGGTGTTCTACATATTCCTGTGTTGGCCAGAAATTTGATTTCTATAAGAAAGATGGATGATGCAGGTGTAAAAATAGTGTTTGAGAAGGATACCTGAAAGATGGTTCGGGGAGCACTAATATTGATGCGGGGAGTTCGTATTGGAACTTTGTACAAGCTACAAGGTAGGACTGTTGTTGATGGGAGAAACAGTTCTGTGGTTCTTGAAATTAGAGCAGAAAATCTAGTGGTCTCTACAGACAAGACCATGTTGTGGCATTAAAGGCTTGGAAATATTGGAGAGAAGGGCGTTCGAATACTTCATGGTAAAGGTATGGTAGAAGGTATGAGTAATAGCTCTTTTGATTTTGATTTTTCTGAAAATTGTGTATATGGGAAGAAAAATCGGGTGAGTTTCCCCTCTGGTGGTAAGAGGGTGAAACATATATTAGAACTTGTGCACAGTGATGTGTTTGGACCTATGAAGGTTCCATCACTGGGTAAGTTTGTGTACTATGTATCATTTATAGATGACTTCTCAAGGAATACATGGATATATTTCCTTAACAAGAAATCTGAAGTCTTTGAGAGGTTTAAAGAATTTAAGGCTCTAGTGGAAAACCAAATAGAGAAGAAGATAAAGGCGTTGAGGACAGATAATAGTGGAGAGTTTTACAATAAGGAATTTGAAGAATTCTATAAGAAGTGTGGTATATCACAACAGAAGACTACTCCATATACAACTCAGCAAAATGGAATTGCAGAAAGAATGAACAAGACATTGATGGAAAGGGCAAGAAGCATGCTCAGTGGTGCTGGGTTAGGATAGGAATTATGTGCAGAGGCGGAGGAGACAGCATGATACCTAGTCAATAGATCACCTTCATCAACATTGGAGGATAAGACTCCATAAGAGGTATGGACTGGTAAGAAACCCTCTCTTTCACATCTAAGGGTATTTGGATGTGATGCATAAGTACATGTTCCAAAATAGAAACAAACCAAGTTGGATAGTAGATCTGAAAAGTGCATCTTCATTGGGTATAGGGATGGTTTAAAGGGTTATAAGCTTTGGAACCCAGTAACAAGGAAGGTTGTATATAGCCGAGATGTGGTGTTTAGAGAGGTGAAAGATGTTATTAAATATGAAGTGCAACCAAATTAACCTGAGAAGATATGGTTTGAACTAAAGGAGGAAGAGCCAGACTCTACATCAGAGGAGGAATCAGAAGATGAAAAGCCACAAACTTCAGGTGTGAGAAGATTAGTTCGAGAAAGAAGGCAGCCATAAAGGTATAGTCCATTTTCTTTCTGTTAAAATTTTGCTTTATCTATTACTGATGATGATCCCAGAACTATGAAGGAAGCAGTATATTCAGAGGATGGAAAACTTTGGAAAGAGGACATGGTTGATGAAATGACATCTTTGCACAAAAATTAGGCTTGGGATCTGGTGGAGTTTCCAGCTGGAAGGAAACCCATTGGCAGCAAATGGGTGTTCAAGAAGAAGACAAATGTAGAAGGAAAGGTGGAGAAATACAAAGCTTGGTTGGTAGAAAAAGGTTATTCCTAGGTTCCGGGAATTGATTTTGGTGATATTTTTTCTCTCATTGCCAAGGTAACTTCTATTAGATTATTTTTATTTATTGTTGTTGCTTTTGATTTTGAGGTAGAACAGATGTATGTGAGGACAACATTTCTTCACAGGGATTTGGAAGAGGAGTTGTACATGAAGCAACCTAAAGCCTTTGCGATGAAGGGTAAGAAATAACTGGTATGCATGTTAAAGAAGTCTCTGTATGGGTTAAAATAGTCACCAAGGATGTGGTATCAGAAATTTGATACATTTATACGGGGGCTTGGCTTCACCAGAAGCAAAGCAGACCACTATGTGTATTTTAAATTAATTGGTGACCATGTTACTTAGCTTATCTTGTATGTACATGATATGTTGCTGGTTGAAAATGACAAAGAAATTATCTAGGATTTGAAGACCCAATTGTCCTTCAAATTCAACATGAATGATCTTGGTGCTGCAAACTATATTTTGGGCATGGAAATTAAAAGAGATTGGGCAAAGAGGAAGCTCTGGTTAAACCAAAGGAAGTGTGCCAAGACAATATTGCAGAGGTTTAATATGCAGGATAGTAAATCGGCGAAGGTTCCTATTCCTGTAGGTGTAAAGTTATCTGCTGAACAATGTCCCAAGACACAAGAAGAGGAAGAGGATATGTCCCGTGTTCCATATGCAAGTGCAGTCAGTAGCCTGATGTATGTGATGGTTTGTACTAGACCAGACATTGTACATGTAGTGGGAGTATTGACCAGGTTTATGTCAAAACCAAGGAAGGAGCATTGGACAGCAGTGAAGCGGATTTTCAGGTATTTGTGTGGCACTATGATTATGGTTTGTGCTGCCAAGGAAGACTAGGATTGGACAAAGTTTTGGATATCCATGGCTTTGTTGATGCAGACTATGCTAGAGATATGGATCAAAGAAGATCTACAAGTGGGTATGTGTTTAACCAATTTGGAGGTGCAGTCAGTTGAATGAGTAAGAAACAATCTATAGTGGCACTATCAACTAGAGAGGTAGAATACATGGCAACCACTCATGCAAGCAAGGAAGTAGTTTCGTTGTAGAGATTGTGTTCAAGTATGGGGTTAGCACAATGAGCTATAATGATAGAATGTGATAGCCAAAGTGCAATTTTCTTGGCAAAGAACCCTTCTTCCCATTCAAAGACAAAGCACATTGATGTTCAGTATCACTTTGTGAGGGATATGATAGAAGACAAAAAGGTATTTCTCGTAAAGGTGGACACTTTGAAGAATACTACAGATGCATTGACAAAATATGTGAGCTCTGAGAAGTTCTCTTGGTGTAGAGAAACAATGGGCGTTGTAGGGCTGGATAAATGACTAAGCTTTCTTGTGGCTCCCTGTGGAAAGAAAACAACAAGTGGGAGAATTTTGGGTTATATTATATTCTTTCCATGACTAGCCCACGTAGTTAACTGGGGGGTTCGAAGGGGGGCAGAGCCTCCCCCTTCGTTGCACCAATTGTGTAGTGCGGTGAGTCACAGGGGGTTTGAGGGGTGCAGGTAACCCCACTCTGTGGGGTCTGGGGTGGCACCCCAGAAAATTTAGGTTTTGGACCCCATGTTAGGTTGGGCAAACCTAGAGATGGTTTTGTGCATGATTTTTTCACATGGTTTTGGATGTGATAGTTTTCGGTCCATTGTTTTGGACGCGATTGTTTTTGGTCCAGGATATTGGATGCTTTGGCGTGTATAGATATGTATTGTAACATTGAAAGGAACATAATGAAAAATCAAGATGGTAGTCCTAGTTTTGGGATCCAAGGGAAAATCTTTGTATATACGTGTTTTATGTGTTATGCTCTCGCATTGTTTATTTTCTGTGTTTTGGAATTTGTATGTAGGTAATTTCTATACCGGGTTAAAACCTACATATGAGCTAATGATGGATCAGACTTCAACCTATAGGATGCAAACAAAAACATGAGGCCTTGAGCCAGCTGTAGGGATGGCGCATGCTAGATTTCAGGGCTGAGGTCGAGGATGAGGAGGAATGGGACCAGGAAGGGGACGCAGACAGTTGATTTGTTAGAATTTTGGAGGACCAGGGCATTGCACCCACAATTGCAACAATCCAATGAGGATATCTTGTTCATACTGTGTTCATTTTGATCATGAACCACTGGATTGTCCTACTTTAATCGCAAAGATGCATGAAAAAGGGGTACTCTAGCCCCCTCCAACTCAGAACATCCAAATGATGAAATTTGAACCCTGCGATGAAGATCCCAACGTAAACATGATGCTCATAAGTGGTGCGACCATAGGGGAAGATAAGGGAAAACAACATGAGGAGGATACATGGGTTCACAAGGCTCCTCCAAAGGAACCTGAGTTTGACTTGGAATGCAGAAAGGATACATTTATGGAAGCTAAGAAAAGCTTCATGGAAGCCTACACTTCAGGTAGTAAGTACCAACCAGAACCAGGGATGGATCCTTTCAAGCTTACTACCTTTCTGGAGACCTGCATGAAGCTGTTTTGAGACAATAAGGTAGTTAAAGAAATACAAGAGTTAATCACTAGGTGCGGGGGGTCGAGAGAACCGTGCGTAGTCCAGAAGCTGGGAAGGTATACATTGCACATGGGGAGGGAGAAGAGATTGACGACAAAGATTGGTGAATATGAAATGGATAAGGTTATCCTAGACCTGGGGTCGAATGCGAATGCGTTACCTAAGAAAACCTGGGAATGCATGGGTAGGCCCACATTGTAGTGGTCCCCTATTCAATTATGAATGGTGAACCAACAAAAGATCGTGCCCTTGGGAAGGTTGCAAGGAGTGACAGTTGATATTGAAGGTGTGAGCACACAAACATATTTTGAAGTGATAGAGATTGTTGATGATAGTAATCCATATCCCGCATTGTTAGGAATCGACTGGGCAACATATATGAATGGATTCGTCAATCTGAAGAAGAGGAAGATGATATTTGAGAAAAAGTCACTATGCGTGGTAGTCCCGTTAGACCCATCCGAAGGGGTGCACTACACTGAACCAGTGCACGATGATGAAAGTGACGATGAGCTAGATTGTATTTACCAGATAACTGTGCAAGATCAGGATCAAGTGAATTCAACCACGGATGGAAGAATCACATGGGAGCGGGACAACTCCTACACTTCGGATTCAGACAAGGAAGTAGAACACTAGTAGGACCGGTTACATGAGCTCACAATGCTAAATTACAACCTGATCATTAGATCACTTCGTCGCATGACAACAAAAGCAAGGGAATGACCAACACATGAGGACATGACAGTGGTAGAGGAATTCATGGACAAAGTCAAAAGCATAGTATTAAAACAACAGTGGTACGCGGCGCTGATAGAGATACGGTGCGCGAAACCTGTACATGAATGGAGTACACATCCAAAGACCACTATAAGTTGGTGCGAGGATAAAAGGCAGATGTAATTACAGGTGGGAAGCTTCCAGCACCAAGCGAAAGTCGGGTAGCCAAGACAAAGAAGGTTGTGCATTCCACTGTATGAATGAACGTGGACTGTGTCATTTACAACCAGACTACGGATCGACATTAGGATCTAGCCGCACTAATAGAAAATACGACGTGCACCACAAAAATGTTAGATAGAAGCATTCAAAATGGTATGCAGGATCCTGAATAAGGTTCACCAGGCCAGCCGAACTGCTTGGGACTGGCGCGTATCAATGGTTTGGTGGGCCTCTAGGGCTAAGTATCGGCATATGAGCACAGAGACAATACTAAAGATGATGGAAAAGTTGAGGCCATAGTTTTGCAAGGAAGGAATCCTCACATAATTGGAATGATTCGTAGGGACTAGGGCGAAGAAATTATGTAGCCGCGTAGGAGCAACCTTATGCAGATTCGAGAAGCCATTTGGCAAGGGTACTTGAAAATTCACGAACTCGAAGAATATTGAGTAAGGTTGAGGATGAAAAGCAGGATCTTGGACAAAGAAATCAACAAACTGGAAACTGAAATCGCACAGACAGTCCACGCAGAGAAGCTAAGCCCGACAACACAAAAGCTAGGCAGTCGTGCTACTACACTAGTGACTTTGCCAGCATGGCTGTGGCCGCACCTCACTAGACAAAGGAACTAAGGGAGTGCACCATATAAAGACGAACACAAAGTGCTGATGGACATCAAGCTAGATGCGAGGTACCCAGGGACTAGGCTGGAAGGTCTAGGGATGTCTCACATTGGTGGGGTAACCACCTGACTATCTGTAGAAAGCATAGTCTCATCACTCCAAGCGTTGGAAAAGAGCGCAGGACTATAAAAGAGTTTGTATGGAAGCAGCACGATAGGAGGACTATGCATGGGGTCAGTCGGTCCCAAAGGTCGTGCCCACGCATGAGAGGCCATGCTATCACGCAGGTAGATTGGGAAGTGGTCGTTGGGGTCAATGTTCAAGATAAGACATCTCATTTAAGGCAACAAGGAGTGGGCAGTTGGAAATTAAGCCATAGAGCCAGACCTAGATTTGAAACAATCTACCGACAATATTGTATTAATGAGTGAAGGGAGGGGAGAATGGTCAAATTTGAATTCTATCAGACCTATAAATCATAGAGAATCATCAACTACACAACCCTTGGCATCTTGAGAATTTAGTTATTGCACTACCCATTGTGTATGGCTTTCATTGCTTTAAAGGCCCTGCAAGAAAGTTTACTGTTTGAATCATTGCCGACAAAAATGTAGGACCTTCTGAAAAGAGCGATGTCGACAACCGAGGAAGCCGCACTGAGCCCAATGTCACCGGTGGGAGATGCACCAGAAATTCCGAAATCACCCTAAACACCGAGGCCTAAAAAGGACCCATAGGGAGTAGGATCGGTCCACATGTCTCTACAAAACCCATGGTTTGATAAGATGTCTCTCGAAGAAAAGGGAAAAATGGTTAATATTGAGAGCGATGATGAGGAGGAGGATGTCCACACATTCATAGAGGAGATGGAACCAGAGGTAGAAATAGAGCCAGTACGCGTTGCAACCAAGATTCCCAAGTATGTCCCTGCATGTAAAGGGAGATAAAGGTACCTAATGATTTGGATACTATTAAAAGCTCACTCCAGACCCTGTTCCTTCTAGAGGGAATTCTGTTTGAAGGTTTGGCCTTATGCTGCATACCCATGATGGAGTTTGAAGATTGGGATCTCACAGATAGCGAAAAGTTCCCTCATTTGGAAACTAGCCAACTAATGAAACAAAGCAAGGAGGGGGCGGCTATAGCGTTGCAGCCATGCAAATGGCTACGTGGAGTGGAGGAGGTAAGGCTACTCCACCTCCTATGGATTCCACACTTTCATCACGCCCCAATCACCATATTTGCCATTAGGCAATTGCTTTGCCTGGTGCACGATGCGTACTTGTGGTTAGAAGAGCCCATTTCCATAACGGCAGAACTTATTCATAGGATATCTTGGCTTCCCTGTATGGGAAGGGACCCCACTGAAATTGCTGGTACAAGTGGAGACTTGGCACTCGCAGAGGCCATGAAAAAGAAATATAAGCTGGAGAAAAAGCAGAGGGGTTACATGACCACTACCATTCTAGACAAAGGGGTCTGGGTCACTACCCAGTTGTTTTTAGGAAAAGTGATGAGGAAATTCTGTGGCAACGAGGTACCAGCAACGGTCATCCCGCTAGCCGAGCAATGCGCAGAAGGGGTACAATTCAACTGGGCGCAGTTCCTCAACAAGGAGTTCCTGACAAACTGCAGGGAGGCCCAGGAGCAGGGTAAGACATTCCATTATGCGTGGCTACTCTTATCCATCCTTTTGGTTGTAGGGGAATTGCTGAAGGATAGTTAGTCTCCTCTCCTTGACCAGGATTTGCCGAAGGTAGCCAAATATGCGTCGCTATGGGTGACAAAGGATGTGATGTGAATCCGTGAAACTAAGATCTTCTGGATTATGATGGAGTTGAGCATATGAATGTGGATCAAAAAATGGCTGTGCATCTCCCATACGGTATAAAACAGTCTGCGAAGCTTCGTAGAATTCAAAGAAAATATGCATAATGTGTACATCAAGGTGTGGAAGGATCCACAACAGAAATGTACCACCCTCCCCTTAATCACGATTGATGATGCTGTGTTCGTGGTGCTCGACTCCTGGCCACCTAAATGGCATGCACCAACTCTCGCAAAGCACGATGTGACAATGGTCCAAATACAAAAGGATGCCACTAAGCTGCTAGCACAACAGAGGCAGAACAAACAACTTACTAAGGAGGTCAGGGCCTCTACCAAGGTAGCAAAGGCCGCCGCAAAGCAGACCAAGGCCGCGGAAAAAGCAAGAGCAGCACTGGTAACCAAGGCCACCATAGTACAAGAGAAATAGGTCCAGACTAGCCCATGGGATAGGGGACAAGCGACACGACAGCAGGCGCATCATCAACACAACTAAAGTGGCCACACAATGTGGAATGGATAGGGCCCCGAAAAGAGACAAAGGCTTCTAAGTTAAATGGGGAACCCATTACATTGACTGAGGGGGACCTCTATGACATCGACGATACAGATCATGAGGTCACCTGGGAGGTGCTCCAACCTGCAATGACCAAGCAGCAGAATGTGTTGGGGTCACTAAGGGCATAGCTATAGGACCTTTAGGTGCAGGCCCCACCACAGGGAACAGTACCCATCTACGGGGCTACGGGTGCATCGGCAACCGAGCAGTTGCTGCAGGCCAAGTTGGCTAATAAAGTCACGCTGCCATAGGGAGCACTAAGAGTAGCTAGCATAGAGGATAGATTCGTGGAGCTCCATGCTAGAGAAGGACACACAGTCCAAATGCTTAGTGAACAACGAATCAATATTGAACAGCTGAGCCTCCAATTTGATGAATTCATAGCACAAACCTAACAGTTGGAGCAGATTATGGAAGAATCATATTGCTGCGTCGTTGAGTTAGAGATTGCAATGGACTTACCAGTGGGAGTGCGGATCCACAAACTAGCCAGTGGATTCCTCGACGCAAAAGAGGAAGCAACAAGGATCTAGCTAGACCTCAACCTACATATTGTGGAACTATGGTTGAAGGCGTAGCCCTATACACTCCCAGAATTTAGGGAGAAATGCCACGGTTCCATTCAATCGGCGTTGGAATTAATACAGCACGCTATACAGGATTGCACGGGTTTGCTAGACCAGTCACTCGTAACACACACTTCACTGCAGGAAGACCCAACATTACAATGGTTAGAAATAGAATCACGGGAGTTACAACAAGCCTATGATAATGTCCGGGGGACCATGCAAATGGTTGCCCTTACTCAGTGACTAACCAAGATGAGGGAGGCCCAAGCACTAAAGGAACAAGTGGACGCTGCATGACAAAAAGAAGCATTGATTAAAGTGTGCATCCAATCTTGGTTCGAGAAATAATTCATGGTAACCACCAAGATCAATGGGAAGTTGGTGCACATGTAGGGTATATATATGTTAAGGTAGAAAGGTACCCTTGAATACACTGCATCAGAGAGTCGCGCACAACTGGTACAACGGACAACAAAAGAATGTGTTATGGACTTATGGGAAGCACAAAAGTTACTGGATGTCCTCTAATTGAAGATCAACAAACTAGCCAAGTGACTTGGGATGAGTCACATTGATTGTGTTGGGGGCATATTGGGCAACATAGCCCCCATAACAAATATTTGGGACTTAAAGCCCAAGTTTTGGTCCATGTAATGTAAATACCCAACAAAATGAGCGTGCGGAGCAAAGAAGTCTAGGGTTGTCTACCCTAAGATAGTGTAAATTTAAGATATAGAGTGTGTCAGCTTACCCATTGTCTACGGACCATGGGACTGTATAAATAGAGCGAGGCTCTAACTGTAAAGGGTCATTTTTGGGAAATCTTATGAGGTTCGTTGATGATGAAATAGCTCTGAGTTTGTAAGTCTGAGTCTTGGGTTATAGTAGAGGGTAGAGGCTCTGGAATTGAGTCTACAGAGGCCTAGTAGAGTCTGCAGCTGAGTGCACAGACCCTTGCAGCTGTGTGCCCAAGAAGGAGTCGAGTCTGTATTGGATCAAACTTTGAAGATATTAATAATAAAGATCAGTTGATTGTTATGTCGTGCATCTGATTTATAGATCTGCAATTGAATGCTATGTGTTGATGATTTTTTTCTCTATCTGCGCACACTTATATGTATGTCTATGATTAAAGATCATCTTAGTAATTAACGAACAAACCTTAACTAAGGAAGAACTGGGTAATTAACCTAGATCGCACTGCAGTTAAGGTTGCACAGTTCCACAAAACACCACAAACTGTTGAGTATGTGTAATCTTGTGTGCATGAAGGCTGGATCAGGCACTAATCTCCCACATCAAGACATCCCTAGGGTGTGGAAACCTAGTTCCAACACCCTCCCATACTACCTCGGGTGAGACCTCAGTCTGCGCTCTATAGACTATTGCTGAAAGGGAGTACCAGGATTTGTTTGGCTAAACTCACTGTTGAACCTCAGTTATGACACAAGTACCCAACAAGGAGCCTCTCGTCCCATGTGTGTGGATGCTTTGAGTTGTACATGTACAGAATGTGTACGATCATCTTGTTGACAACCTTTGTCTAGCCATCAGTTTGAGGATGGAAGGTTGTGGACTTAGTGAGTTTGGTGTCCAGCATCGACCAGAGACTGGACCAAAATATATTGAGGCACCTGCTGTCCTAATCCAAGATGATAGATTGTGGGATCCCAAAGCGTACCCACACTCATTCAAATAAGAGTTTAGCAGTGGCTTCTGCTATGATATTCATCTTCCAGACCGCCATAATGGCCATCTTCGAGAACCTATCGAAGACCACAAAAACATAGTCATTTCCATGCTTAATGGAAGGAAGGCTTGAAATGTAATCCATGGAGATGGATTCCCAAGGTCGACTAGGGGTAGGCAGTGGGGTATAGAGGCCTTGCTTCTTGATGGTAAGTTTGGCAATGGCAGAGGCAGTGCATGATCTGATGTACTTCCCGACATCCTGTCAAAGATTCAACCAATAGAAATACTTTTGCAGCATTGCCACCATTTTCCCGACCCGGAATTGCCCAGCAACCCGTCTATAGTGTGCTTCCCAAATCATCTTGGCACGCTCACTTGAAAGAACACAAAGGTGACCTAGGTGGCATAATAGGGCATCCTGCAGGTAAAAATATGGAACATGGTGACCCTCCAAGAGTGTCTAGTATGTGTGGCCAAATTTTGGGTCACTTTTGTAGAGAAGTGGCCAATTAGAAGTCTTGTTCACATAGGAGTTGAGCATGGTGGTTAACGCCATGATCGGTGGTCGACTGAGGCAATCTGCAACATTATTGGTGCTACCCTTCTTATACTTGGTATTCAAATCGAACTGTTGTAGGTATGTAGACCACTTCTGATGGCGATCATTCTGGAATTTCCCTTGGGTTTGTATGAACTGCAGGGGTTGGTGGTCTATGTGGATGACTGTTTCCTTCCCCAAAATGTAATGCTTCCATTATCGACAGGCCTGCACAATGGAATAAATCTCTTTGTCATAAGTGGGATACTTCCAGACCATGCGTGAAAGTGTCTCACTGTGATATGCCATTGGATGCCTGTGTTGAGTAAGGACTGTCCCAATAGCATAGTGAGAGGCATCTGTCTCAACGTCAAATGGTTGTTGCAAGTCTGGTAATGCGAAAAATAGTGCCGAGCAGGGGTGATATTTCAACTCTGTGAATGCCTTCTGTTGAGATTCAGACCATAACAATTTTGCTTTCGCTCCTCCCTTGGTGACTTGACTCAAGGGCCATGGGATATGAGAAAATCCCAACACAAACTTGTGGTAGAAGTAAGCAAGACCTAGAAAGCTATGAAACTCTGTCAGACTGGTTGGATATGGCCAATCCCGAATGGCTTCGATGTTGGCTGGATCCACATGCACCCCTTATTCATCAATAATGTATCCCATATACTAAACCTGGGTCATGCCAAAAGTGCATTTCTCCAAACTGGCACATAACTTTTGTTGCAGCAGTGTTTGGAGAACCTATCGGATGTCATGGAGGTGCTCTTTCGAACTCTAGTTGAAGATCAGGGCGTCATCCATGGCCTCATGAAGGTTGTAGGAGAATTCATCAATCCGAAAGGCATAACCAACCATTCGAAGAGGCCTTCCTTGGCTTGGAAGGCAGTCTTGCACACATTAGAGGGTTTGATTAGTACCTGGTGATATCCTAGCTTCAAACCAATCTTGTTGAAATATTTTCCCCCCTTTAGTTGGTCTAGGAGGTCATCAATACATGGGATTAGGTACCTATTATAGACAATGATCTTGTTCAGTGCCCAATAGTCAATACAGAGTCTCCAAGTCCCATCCTTCTTCTGTACCAATAAGATCAGTCTCCCATGGGGCGATGAACTCAGAAAGATGTGACCTTTTTGCACCAACTCCTGAATCTGCCTCTTGATTTCATCATTCTCCAAAATTGAGCACTGATAGATTGGTCCATGGGAAGTGGTGCACCTGGGGTCAGATCGATCAAGTGGTTGACTTGACAGTGCAGAGGAACCCCTGCGGGGGAGGTGAAGATGTCCTCGTACTCGTCCACAACCTTGTTTATCTTTAGTTGTCATGTGGAGGGCCCCTGTCTAGAGGTCGTGGCCACAACCTTCTTCTTTCCTTGAGGGCATATCATCAGGAAAACAAATTTCTCAATTTTGGAAATGAGCTTACTGCATTGTTTTGCAATAACCAAAGATATGGTGGTAGGCGGTGCCACCTCTGATATCCTGTACTACTTATTTCCCAAAGTAACAATAACACCGCGGGGCCTTGATTCATACAGAACATGTCGCTTCCACAAGTATGGTTGTCCTAATAATACATCACAAACATCAAGGGGAGTAATGTCACATAATACCTCATCCGTGAAGGGCTTGATGTTGTATGGAAGGTGACACTGCTAGCTCACGTGAAGATCTTGTCCTTGGTGAAGCCACCCAATGGTGTATGGTTGTGGATGTGTTGTCATCGGTAAACCCAGCCACTTCATATCCTCTGTCGAAATGAGGTTCTTTTGGCTCCCATTATTGAAAATGAACTTTAGAGATGAGCCCTTTACCCACATCTAGTAGTGGAAGAGATGCTTCTGCTCCTCTGGATCTTCGAGCTCCTCCTTTTCGATCTTCGTGGTGGCAATGGTGGCGTTGGGCTCCAGATCGATAATATTATTCCCTTTGTCATTCGCCTTATCCGGTTCTAACTCAAAGTCATAACATGCATCTAGTTCTGAAACCTTTAGCTCGGATACCAATGAGTGCTTGGCCTCACACTCACTTGTGTTGTGATTGGAGCTCTTATGGAACTCACACCACTTTCCCGTGTCCTTTTTTAGCTTTGCAACGCTATTCTTTGCTTGCAACTTTGGCGGGTTGTCTTGGGCCACCATGCCTTGGCTTTTTCTGTTGTTCTGTAGTTTGGGGGCACCTTTCCCTTGCTTCAGATTCACGGATCCAAAGTCTCACTTCTTCTATTTAAACTTTTGGTCGACCTTTATGGCATATCAGTGTGCCATGTTGAGCAAGGAGATGTTCAAGAATTCTATTTCTTCCTAGATGTACTTGTTCAAGCAACCACGGTATTTGAGTACCAAATACTGCTCTGTATCCTTGATATCCAACTTTATACAAAGGGTATGGAAAATATTGGTAACCTTTGGCACGTCTTGGTGCCTTCCCTGCTGTAGTGTGGTCTACTTTATGTATTGATCCTCATAGCTTCCAAGAGGGTAGTACTGCTCCTCAATGGCATCAAGAAATGAATTCCAAGTGGGTGTGGCTGAAAATAGTGAGCCTATACTTTCATCCTTCTACTCGTAGTAGGTTTCCCACAAATCCCTTATCTGGGGGGCGACTTTGAGAAGAGCGAAAATAATCTTTTCCCGATTGGAAAAATCATGAACAGAAATATAACCCTATAGCACATTTAACCATTTATTGATGAAATCTCTATCTATTTGACCCTCAAATATAGGGATTTCAAAATTAACTTGTACCTTAAACGGTGTGGCGTTTCCAAAGTAGCTATTGGAAGCTGATGCGTGGCCCTTGGGCAGCTGCTGAAGGATCTAGGCAAAGTTGTCCATCATCACGTTCCTTTGTCACTCGAGGGCTTCTTTCAGCACCCCCTCGTCTTTATTTTCATCCATGATTGGAGGCCATCAAGATTTGCGAGGCTAGTCTTGCAAAGGTTCGACCAGTTCAAGCCCTAACTCCTTATATCCCCACCTTGTTGAGGACATGCAAAGAAAAACAGATAAGAAAAGAAAACCATTCTGATACCACTGATCCGAATTTAAACAAGAATGAGACAAATTACAGAGATAACCATAAACACAAAGATGCAGCAGAAATAATACTTCATTTCATTAATGTAAAATACTGAAATATGCTTACAAACAAGAATGGAAATAAACCAACTAGGACGATGGTGGATTATCTCTGAGAAGAGATGTGGCGGCTACATGCCTCTGAACTACCTTAAAATGAGGCTCAAGGACCTTTTTGTTATTGAATAATAAGAGAAAACCCTAAACAACCAAAACCATAACCCGAGGAGATGTAACACCAAGAGTTTATGGGCCCCGTTGGGGTGAGTTGGACAACCAACTTGTCGGGGTCGTGACATGGTCATATTATCTCTGTTTGATGTGCATGATAGCCTATTGGAAAGATCTCTCCAAGGACTATCACAAAAAAGACAATTTTAATTACAGAATTGTTGTCGGTAGATCTCCAAAAAAATGTCGTTTAGGGCCTCAAAATGGCTCCGGAAGTTTAGGACCTAAAAAACTGCTAAAAATAGTAAACTGTGCTATAATAAAAGAAATTGAAAAACAAAAAGAGGCAATGGTGGGGGTCCAAGTGGAGTTGGCAGGTGGCCACCAATATCCACTTGGATTAAGTTGTGAATCCAAATGAATGACTAATGAATGACAACACTGTATTAAGTCATATTGTTAGATGCAAGACTGATAAATATGCATCCTCTTGCTAACAACTAACCAGATGGATAATATATTGCCCAAGTAATAGAAGATATGTTTCGAGTATGTCCACTAGCACCATCAATGAGCCATGGATATTCTAGATCACCCATTGACACTTGCTAAATAAGACAAAGCTACCACCATCATGACGAGACCCATAGACAAAAATAAACAACTATGTACAATATTTACAAAACAAAGCAAATTCTAGGCAACAAACTAGGCATAAAAATTCTTAATATAGAGCCCATTTCTAGGCTCTAATGACACATTTCCATCGAAATCAACCAACTCATATGAACCTTTCCTCAAGGAATTTTTAGTGATAAAAGGTGTGTACGACATGGGTTTCAACTTTCCTTCCCCCAAGGTTTACTTCTCTTGGTCATAGAATAGGAGAAGGTCACCTTAAGAGAAAACCCTAGGACACACAATCTTCTCATATTTTGTTTTTACTGTCTTTTTAGGAGCCTCATTTTTTGTGGCTGCATTCCGATGCTACTCATCAAGATATTTCAAATTAATGAGGTGTTCTTCGAAGCTAGAAGTGTCTGGAAGAAGTTCAACTATTAATTGAAGAGATGGGATCTCACATTCCACAAGGAATATTGATTCCAAACCGTAAACTAGTTGAAAAATATTAAAAGTGATGGTAGTCTTAACAAACATTCAGTCTACCAAAGGTGCATGATATAGCACAATGTGCTAGTTGGATCTAGCTGTATAGATTGTCCTTTGTAGGATAGTTTTGAGGGATTTTTCCATGGTGTTAACATGATCATTAGGTTGAGGATAATATGGAGACGAATTCTCCTACCAAAATCCCAACTTTAAGGCCAACTCAAACATTATCTTATTCTGAAAATGACTACCATGTTCAGTGACAATCTCCCTTGGAATACCGAAACGTGCAATGATTAGGTTAAATAGGAAAATACCTGTTTTCTCAGCATCATTTTTGAAAATAGACATACCTTCAACCCACTTTGTAACGTAGTCCACCTCTATAATAATGTACTTGTGACCCTTAGCCGAAACCAGGTTACAAGTGATAAAATCAATACCCCACTTTGTGAAAGGACCAATAGTTATGATGGAGAAAATCAGAGTTGGATGAGCAGGCATTGGCCAAATATATACTTGATAAGGATGGCACTTTTTTACCACTCCCATTCAATCTCTAAACATCATGGGCCAGAAATAGTTTGTACGCAATTCTTTTTGGGTTGTAACAAGCCTGGATAGATGACCTCCACAAGCTCCACCGTGGCAATCATTAAGAAGAAAACTAGATTTTTCTAAGGTGAAACAATGTCCAAGGATTAAACCAGTCCCACAATGATACAAAGTGTCATTGATAATAATATAATTTCTAGCTAGGGGATGAAATTTTATACGTTCATCCTTTGAAAAACTCTGAGAAAACTTTGAAGTCTAGAGATATACTACGATGTCTAAATACCATGGATCTTGTGAAGAGATTAGGAAGAGGTGTTAATTTAGAATGATGCTTCATAAACAAAATCCTTTTCACAAGGACACTCTGAAATGAGTTCCACAAATACTAAATATTTTTTTGACTTGGATGACATGAATTTGAGATCTTATTCTTGTAATATGACAATCTATTTATTATATTTTCCCCGAATCACTCACCTACTGAGGAAAAATTGAAATGGGTTGACGTCAGACAACATACAAGATTTTCCAATTAGAATATAGTGACAAAGTCGCTGGACATCATGAAATGCTTCGACATCTAGTTTCTCTATATGAGAATACCTAAGTTCAGGACCAAGTAAGTGTTAGCTTAGATAATAAATCACATGCTATCTAAGAGCATGGACTTCTTGAATCAGAACCATCCCAATTAATGATTTTTCCACTGTGAGGTATAAGATGAAATCCCTGTTATAATTGGGTGGACTTAAAAGAGGAGCAAAGGTCAATGCCTTTTTCAAAGAATCGAAGGAGCGTTGGGCAAAATCGTCCCAAAAAAATATGACTTATTTCTTCAGTAAGCACATAAATCCTTTTGTAATATTGGCATAATTTACGATAAATCTCTTTAATAAATTGGCTTTACCTTGGAGACTCTAAAGTTGACTAACTATTGATCAGGGAGGAAATTGAAGTACTGCCTCAACCTTTAAATGATCAACCTAGATCACTTCATTGGACACAATGAATCCTAATAAATGACCGGATGTTACAGTGAAGACACATTTATGAGTATTCAACCAGATTTTATAATAACGACATTGTTCAAAAGCCAAACGAAGGTGTTGTGAATGATCAATCATCATTCAAGAAGGAGAAACTACTTCATCCAAATATGCTTCTATTATGAGCTTGATGTCGCGAAAATCATAATACCTGGGCGGTGGAGAAGTTGCTCTAGCATTTTTGAGGCCAAAAGGAATATTTTTGTATGCAAACGCACCCCAGGGGAAAATAAATGTTTTCTTGTGTTGATCTTCAGGAAGGATAGTTATTCGATTATATCCTAAAAAATCATCCATGAACGAGAACACCTCATTTCTAGCACACTCATCAATGATTTGGTCGATAAGCGGAGTGGTGAAATTACATTTAGGACAATGTGTACATGGATCGTTCCTTGATTTTTATCGACTCGAACTGTGTTTGAGACCCATTCAGTTAAAGGAATGGGATGTATGAAACCCGCCTTAAGAATCTTTTTAACCTCAAAAATTTCTCACTGCAAATATTTCAAAAACCGTTTGAGAAGGAAATCATGAGGGATATAAGCCTTAATGAGACACTTCTTGTCGTGCCACTCTTTGATGTGGTTAGAAATATGAGTTGCTTTGTCTTGCTCAAAATTGGCTAGAAGTTTAGTTACAACATCATATTGGATAGAAAACTGAAAATGGTTTTAAAAAATAGTATCCAGTTCTTCAAATATAGAAAAGGTACCCCCTCTAAGCTAAATATACCATTTTGCAGCGTTTCCAGTTGGGGTGCGTTGCAATAATCTCAACTTGATTGAATTGTCGATCAAGGAGTTCGACGAGCACCATAAATGGAACGTGGTTATATGACCAGATGAATCATACCCATTTGATTTGATATGATGGTTTAACAACTTGTTATGCTTACAAGAACCTCCCTCTCCAAATCTTAATAAATATATGATCTAGCTTATGTTGACAATTGCTAAATTAAGTACTTGAAATAGGTGTATGTCTTTGTTTGTTTTTAACTGTTTAATTTCTTTAGGTCCATTTGTTTCTATTGATATTAAACACATATAGCAGCCATATAATGCAGCAAATAAACATCAACACATAACAACAAATTTAATCTAGGAGTTCACCTCAATATCATGGGCTACATCTCCTTGAGCTTTCGTCATCTTGACTTGGCTCTTTGGGATTATGGCAAAGTTTCTTTTACAAGTTCCACACTCAACTCCTAATGTTACTGATATGAGCCAATGGGCTTATAAAACCATCTATATCCTTGTCATGGCTGTCATCACTTTGCAAATAGATCTAAGGTCCCTTAGCCTTGATTACTTCAATCGGTGCACTAGGCTACCTTGAGCTTCTTAACGGCACTAACTCCTTCAGAATTTTCAACTATTAGTGAAACCTCTTCTACTATCTATAGCACATATCAGACATCAATAATAGACTGATCATTTTCTCAAAATGAGCACTACATCCCCAAACTAGGCCTTCCTCCATGGTTGGCACTAGGCTTCTTGAAACTTCCCTGTAGCATCTCAGCCTTTAGAAGTCTCCAAATGCTTCTACAGACCCCTGCAATCGATTCAGAAGGATCATTACAGTCAAGAATGACTATTGGTTTGCTGAGAATGAGTACTGGTAGCTCCTGCAACTGCCTCCAACTCTTAGTGGCGCTGAGCACAAAATATCCTTCGATGAAAATCTCCTTGAAGATGGCATCTTCAGCTTCTCTAGCCTATTCCATTGGCTTCATAAGGCCCTATTTAGCCTAGCTAGCCTCTTGTTTCACTCTCTCTAGTCGAAAACAACTCTTGGAATGCATTTAGTCAGTGTCCCCTAGGAATACTCCACCAAAATTGGTTAAATGCACTTAAATTTAGTGAAAATTGGCATAATCCACCTTTTTTAGTGCTCCGCCAAGATAACCGTATGTGGTGACTATGACCGTAACTATTGGGCATGCACATGCTAGAGGTATAATTCCTGGAAGTTAGGGATAACATCACAGTTCTGGCAGTCAAGTTAACAAGCATCCGCATGTGGCTGCACTGTAACCAACTGTTAGGTTAACACACAACCACATGGTTAGTTTACAAACAACAGACATGTGACCAATTTTATGGGGACCACTGGAGGGTAAGACTGCTGGCGGTCCTAAACCCCAATCCACAACCAGTTACAACATTAATATGCCATGCGACCCATAGAGGTTAAGAAACAACGATAGTGGAGGTGGTAGAAAATTGTGCAAGCTTGCATAAGGTCACGGCTTCGATTTCGTCTGACCCCAACAAAATTTTACATGACCATTCCAAGTCCATGTGGCGGCCTCCGGGCTTGCCATGTGTCGGCCCCTGATTGGTCACCCAAAAATGAATATTCTAGGGAATATTCTAAGGAATATTCTTTTTTTAATATTTTCAAAAATAAATTTATTCTTGGTCAAATGTCCATAAATTTCAATTTACTAGACTTTTTCAAATTACGCTAACCCCTTCATACGGTGTCAGTTTTTCGAACCATTCACGGCGCCAGAATCAGGAAGATGAGATCTATCTGGTCACTTAGGTTTTACACTCTTTTGAACAATTTGAAATTTGAGCTATCATTAAGGTCTTGAATCAATATGTGATCACTCCTCCCAATTAGGAATCTTCTGGACCCCAAAAGAATGATATATTGATCTGAATAGTAAATGAGAGTACAAAACCCTCTTCTTTCAACCTCCATACACTTGCCTTGCATGGCTGATGACTTTGAACCAAAACTCAAAGGTAGTCGACACTTCCCTTCCTAGATGCGCTTGTCCTCCTATTAAGAACTATCTTCGTTGAACTCATTTAGAATTTACAGAAGGTAGCTGAACATCGCTTTGAAGCCACTTCCATGGTGACATTTGCTGCTACAAATGTTCTTATGACATCTTGTAAAAATACAAGAAAACAAATTGACGACATAAATTGTTGCTCCATCAAAAGAAAAAAATTTCAAATCATCTGAATCATCATCATGTCTTTACATCTTCTATACAAATGATTGACTAAATCACAAGCTGAAAAAAAACGTGTTTTCAAACATTTGACCCTTCAAGTCAAGCATGTACCAAAGGAACTTTAACGATTCTTTTTCAAAGATGAAGCACTTCATCATTATCTGCCTTTCACAATCTTGGAGACCAAATCAACTTTTACAAGTGAATATGACATTACATGCATGTTTAAACAAAACAATATGATGGTCGATTGCTTTCCATGAAGTCAATTACAGATACATGTTTAAATACAAGGAAATCATCAACATCCTTGTGTTCATACATATCATTCTCATGCATGTATTCAATTCTTCAACTTTTTCTTAAGCAAAATCATAAGTACAAGATCCTCGATCATATTTACATGTACTTCCAACGCTGAAGTGAATATAATTTTGTTGCAAATAAAATGAATCTACATACTTAACTTTTCCATCTTGCAACTTGCATTCCATTAGCAAAGAAATGTATCAAACCAATAGAAATACAACTTTAATTCGATAAGAACTCTAGCCATTTCTTACCAATCGACATCAAAGGTGCTTCCTTTAACTACACATTGACATCGATATGTGAATCATCCTGACACACATCAATTATGGAAACTTCCTTTCCATTATTGCCATATTCTTTTTCCACTTTCTTCAAATTTCATGGAAGCATTGCTGAATTCAAAGTCCAACAAATTTCCGCAATATGTCCTTTCTTATGGCAATAAGTACAACACATGTTCATCCTCTTTACAGCATAATTTTCCTTGTCCAATGGACCTTCAGCTTCTTGCCTCCTTTCCTTCAAAATTTTCCTGTATGTGACCATTCTCTTCCAACATCTAGAAACACTATGGTTAACCAAACTACAAAAGGAACATGCAATTTTTTCCCAATGCTTATGTGGAAATTTACCATGCTGAACATAATCAAAATAAGTGTGATTTAAATCAGATTTAGACATTTCTCTTTCACCTTTATTACCTTCATGAGGAGGTGAATCAAATGAAGAAGTGGCTCCCTTTGGAACACCATCAATCTCTTCAATGATTTTAGAGCTTTCATAACTCTCTTGTTCAAGTGCATGCTTATGAACACCTTCTTCTTGCAAAGTATGTTTCAAACAATTGCATTCCCAAAGAAACAATATTTACACTCTTGAGGTAGAAGACCTGAAATGAAACTCCTTCTAGGAACTATTTCAATTGCCTTCATGGCTGCTTTGGAACTTTCTCCATAAGATTGTCCATAGCCAAGATCCAAATGCTTAGGCCTTTCATGAACCATTGTTCGCTCAAAAATGCCCTGTGCATGTTTTCCCAATCCTTTTCCTGCATAGCCCATTTTTGACATCAACTTGGACCCTATGCCTCTTGTATGTTTTTCAAAAGAACCAACATAAACATTCTTAGAGGAAATTGAATATAAATTAGAATTGTTTACCTCTTCTTCAAACTGATACTTGACTAAGGCTTCTTTGGCAGCAATGAGTTGTGTCTCCATATCATGCATCCTTTCCAAGTTCATATTTGAAATATGAAGTTGGCTCTCCATTTCCTGCAATTTTTCAGAAAACAATTGCTTTTCTTCCTTCATGGAATTCAACTGCTCTTGAAGTCTGGTGCTCTTCCTTTCCTCCTCGTACATTTCTCTCCCCATATCCATCATAATGAACAAGTATTGCTCCATGTCTTCATCAAAGAATCTTGTGAAAGAGAAGGATTTGGAAAAATCACTTGTAGAAGTTGTCATCATCAAAATGAACAAAAGAACTTCAAAAAAATTCACAAAGTTTTCAAAGAACTAATGACAACTTTCTAAACTAGATGGCAGTAGAATCAAATTATTATTCAAGCAGCCTTTTACAGAAAAACCCTCTTGTGCTTCAAGGGTTGTGTTGAGGTCCTCTGGATAAGAATAATGCCTTCATCCCTTCTTCCTTCCTGTCCTCTCCTGGACTTATCTATCAATATCTTTCCTTTCACCTTTGCAAACTCAAACAATAGTCAGTTGACAAACAATCAAACAGTAGGATTTGACTATTTGAACACCTATCAAGTCAAAAAAGAAATGTTTTTCTTTGTCAATCAAGCATCCTGCTCTAATACCACCTGATCTAAAATGACAGTTTAACAACTTGTTATTCTTACAATAACCTCCCACTCCAAAGCTTAACAAATATATCATCTAGCATATGTTGACAATTGTGGAATTAAGTACTTGAAACAGGTGTATGTCTTTGTTTGTTTTAAACAGTTTAAGTGCATTAAGTGCATTTTTTTTACTAATATTAAACACACATAACAACCATGTAATGCAGAAAATAAACATCAACACATAACAGCAAATTTAATCTAGGTGTTCACCCAGATATCGTGGCCTACATCTGCATGAACTTTTGTCATCTTGACATGGCTCTTTGGGATTATGGAAAAGTTTCTTTTACAAGTTCCACACTCAACTTCAAAGGTTACAGATCTAAACCAATGGGCTTAGAAAACCATCTATATCCCTGCCATGGCTTTCATCACTCTGTAAACAGATCTAAGGTCCCTTAGACTTGATTCCTTCAATCGGTGCACTGAGCTACCCTAAGCTTCTTCATGGCACTATCTCCTTCAAAATTCTTCAAATATCACTAAAACATCTTCTACTATCTCCATCACATATCATACATAAACAATAGACCGATCATTTTCTCAAAATAATCACTGCAGCCCCAAAATATGACTTCCTCCACGGTTGGCACTAGGCTGCTTGAAACTTCCCTATAGCATCTCGGCCTTTATAAGTCTCCAAATGCTTCTGCAAACCCCTACAATGGATTAAAAAGGCTCATTATATTTAGGAATGATTGTTTGTTTGCTGAGAATGATTACTGGTAGCTCCTGCAACTGCCTCCATCTCCTGCTAGCCCGCAACTCCAAAATCTCCCTAGATGAAAATCTCCTTGAAGATGGCTTCTTCAGCTTCTCTAGACTATTCCTTCGGCTTCATAAGGCTCTAATTAGGCTAGCTAACCTCTTGTCTCACTCTCTCTGGTCGAAAACAACTCTTGGAATAAATTTAGTTAGTTTCCCTTAGGAATACTCCACCACAATTGGTTAACTTCACTTAACTTCAATTAAAATTGGCATAATTTGCCTTTTTTAGTGCTTTGCCAAGATAACCGTCAGAGGTCACTGTGACCATAACTATTGGGCGCGCACATGCTAGTGGTATAATCCCCGGTGGTTAGGGATAACATCGTGGTTCTGGTGGTTTGGTTAACATGCAACCGCATGTGACTACGCTGAAACCGACGGTTAGGTTAACACCCAACCACGTGGTTTGTTTGCAAACAATGGACATGTGACTAATGTTATGGGGATCGTTGGTGGGTAAGAATTTTGGTGGTCCTAACCCCCAATCCACAACTAGTTACAACATTAATATGCCATGCGAACCATAGAGGTTAAGAAATAATGGTAGCAGAGGTGGTAGCATGTTGTGCTAGCTTGCCGAAGGTCACGAGTTCAATTCCATCAGACCCCAACAAAATTTTACATGACCATTCCAGGGCCATGTGGCGGCCTCCGGGCTTGCCAGGTGTTAGCACCTAATTGGTCACCCAAAAAGGAATATTTTTGGGAATATTATATGGAATACTCCTTCAAATATTATTATTTTAATATTTTCAAAAATAGATTTATTCTTGGTCAAATGTCCATAAATTACAGTTTACTAGACTTTTTCAAATTGCGATAACCCCTTCATATAGTGTTGGTTTTTCGAACCATTCACGGCCCCGGAATCAGGAAGAAGAGATCTATTCAGTTACTTAGGTTTGACACTCTTTCGAAAAATTTGAAATTTGAGCTATCATTAAGGTCTTGAATCAATATCTTATCACTAGTCATCCCTTCAAATTCAGGAATATCACAAGGAAGTTTGGAGGGAACCGGAGGCCAAGATGGTTTATATTGGATCAAATCATTTGTCAGCATCAAACGACCTAAAAATTTTAAATTTTCCATGAATGGAAAGAGCGAAGGAGGAGGAGAATTCCACCCACCAAGAGAAGAATTTCCAATATTAGGAAAAGAGTATCTTGGATTTGGAGAGGCTCCAGGTTGCCAAGGGTTACTCGTAAAAGGACCTGAACTATAAGGAAATCCTTGTGGCCCAGAAGTAGTTGGACGGTATCCACCCCCTACCATAGGGTTACCATATATATGATAGTTTCCTCCTAGTGGAAGACTAAAAGAAGGGGATAATCCCTAATAAGAATTCCATGAATAGTTAACAGAGGAAATACCTATGAGGTTCCGACGGAATGAAGGGGCATAGTCCCTCGTTGACCAAATAAATGGGATAACTTCATAGCCCCTAAACCACTAACGGAAGTCTTTGGAAATCCTTGATCTACTTGGAAAGGATTAACATTCTGAGCCTATCCTATGTTCAAATATGGATAAGAAGGAGGGTTATGACCACTTCCAAAAGGAAAACCCTGAAAATATTTTGAACTACTTGGCATAGAAGTAATAGATGTGGAAAAAGAAGATGGGAAAGTTGAAGGAACTGTGGGAATCACACTGGGTGGCATCTCGAAAGGATAGGCACCAGGGAAAGGAGTGGAAGTTTGGGTGTGACCACTCGGACCTGGAATGGAGGTTGAGCCAAATGTTATTGTACTAGGTGTTGTTAGTGTCGGCATCTTCATCCCTCCATCAGTGATCAAATATCTCTTTTTGCCTGCATAATAGGTGTCCCATCTGATCAGTTGCATTCCATTAGGATCATGGATCATCTGATGGTAGTGGTTCATCATCAAAATTTTCCTCATGGTCTTTACCTGCTGGCCTATTTTCACATATTCAGGTCATTTATAGTCATTTTTTTGTCATTACATTTGCAAAAATTATCTTTAGGGTTTTAGGTCTCATTAGGTCTAGGGTTTGTCACCACGGTTAGTGAAAACTCAATAAAGGGTCAGTAGGCACATGAGGAGATCCAATAAGTTCATAAAATCAAAATTTTCAATGATGTTATGATCAATAAGTGGTTTTTACCTCAAAACTCTATTTTGAGGAAAAAACAAAGTTTTTATTTCTATGTACAAAATTTTATGTAATTTCATGTTTTTTTTCTATATGTAATAAGTACAAAGCAGCTTCCCTAGCTCACCTTGCCAACTCGAGCCATTGTAGACAAAAATCGAAGCATCAATGCATCCATTTACTAAGTGATTAAGAAAGTCAATTTCAATTGAAAAATAGAGCTGAAAAGCATTAGTGACTTTGACAATAGAAAAGTGGGTTTGAGATAAGTGAAAATTAAAAGTCATCCATATTTAAAGTGAAAGGAGGAGTCATTTGTCATTTCATGGTGAAAAATACCCTTGGAGAGCAAAAATCATGATTTGGGGCTGAGGAGACAAGAACCCTTGTTTTCCAAGCAACTTAGCCTAGTGCTGCGCATCAGAGGCAGTGCCCTGTACATCAGGCTGGCACTACGCATTAGAGGATTTCCTGCAATGTTATTTTGAATGGGTGTTGCACATCAAGAGGGCACTGCGCATTGGGCCCAGTGCGCTGCGCATCAGTCCAGATCTTCCTACATCACTCCAAATTGTGCCATAACCCTCAAAATTGCTACATTTTCATTCTACAAGTAAGTAATCATCCTCCTAAGGCTGAATTTGAGGTCACACTTGTGTTCTTCATAAATCTTGCATGTGGAAAATGAAACCCTAGCTTGTCATCACTGTTTTCCATTTCATTGTGCAATTTTCATTCCACCATCACAAAAACATCATTAAACCCATTTTCACTCTATTATTACCCCAAATCACTCCATTTATCCCATTTTCCCATATCCCTCTCCCCTAAAACAAATAATTCCCTCATCAAACCCTAAATCCCTCACTAAACCCTAGTTTCTCAAAACTAATCCCATCATTCCCCAATTCCATTTCCCAAGAGTAAAATCTCTTCATAATCATCACCATTTTCCTCCTTAATCACTATTTTTCACCATACCTTCACCACATAATTTTGCTAAGACAAGCACCTAAACATAATGGTAAGAAACAATGACTCAAGCTATGAAGAAGAAACACAATGTGACAGTTCAAGAGAAAGGAATGTATAGCCTAGGAGACCTCACAAGGGTGGAAAAATAATTAGAGAGGAGCCTATTAGCATTGTTGAACTTCTTGCTTGTCCCCTTGCTACCACTTGTTTCAGATACCAATCTTTCTTTGAATTTTATGAGATGCTTGAGAGGGTTAAGTATCATCATGAATTAGCAAGGCAATTTGTCATCAACATGGAGGACTGGTATGTTCCACTAATGAAACTCATCATCAAATACTTCACATGTGAGGGAAGGTTCTCGAGACTCTATGCTTATCATATCAGATTGCTTATGCATTTTACAAGGGTTAAAATTATGAGTATTACATACTTCATTTGCAAAAACATAGAGAGGATGATTGTGCTTGCAAAGAGAAAACCATACCCACAGCTTAATAGCGTTTATCATTTTGCTGTCATCAAGATTATTATTGTGCATCAGCTACTTAGTTGGGAGTGCCATTGGAAATCTTCATTGCCCATGAGATCTTCAAATGGCCTCAAATTTTTGTAGAACCTCAAGAGGAAGGTGAACCTTCCGGGAAACAAAGACAGCATGAAAGAAAAACTAAAGAGGCTCACATTCCTATTTTTGTAACTTATGAAAAAGGCACAAGAAGACTTTTTGCAACTTCCGAACGAGTATTATCTCCACCAGGGGTGGAAGGGGTCTTGCTTCCTTCACCAGATCACAGGCAAATGTTATCTTCACCTGGGGTGAAAGGAGCTTTGCCTTCGTCTTCAACAGAGTAGGTACAGGAGAAAGGAAAACAACCATTACATGATGAAGGGCCCTCTGAAGGCTAGGACAGGGATTTTATTTTGGTTGAGGAAGAGGACACTGATTTGGGCTCTCAAAGCTCAAGACTCAAGGATGTGGTCATTAAGGAGAAAGAAGCTGAGATCCAAGCCTTATCACTTGACCTTGAGAGGGCTACATGGATCATTAACTTCCTTGAGCAAGAAAACAAGTAGCTTACCCACAAACAAGAACTCTTGGAGCTGCAAGTTATCAAAGAAAACCAGCAAAGGTCAAAGAGTGCAAAGGGCAAGTTGACATCCATTGAACAAGAAAATGACTGAGAATATTTGATGGAGAAAGTAAATATGCACTTGGAGAAGCTGCTTGAGAAGGCAAACAAAGAGAAGAACAAGATGCGCCACATGGCTTATCACTACCTGGCCCGGAATAAGATTTGCAAGACAAGGATAAGAAGCTTAAAAGCCAAGGTAAAGAGAGTCTTAAAAGCCAAAAAGGAGAAATATAAACTTAGAATCTTTCGTTGAAGCTTCCTTGACTTAGAAAATAAATTGATAAGCTTGCCTCTTTCCAATTTTGAAGCATTTTGGAGAAAGTTTTGTCATTTCTTAAATTTTAATTGCAAAACACAGGAAATTTACTCTGATGCACAACGCCACTGGCGATGCTCATTGAGCTAGTTGGGAATTTTGCAAATTGGCTTGCATTTTTGGATTCCTCATGAAGAAATATGAAAACCCAAAATGTTTCATGAATTTTAGAGGAGATCTAGGTCACCTAAAGGGCAAAAAACACCTAAAAAATGCCCTCTCTACCACTTTTTGTACCCACAGGAAGCAGTCTTGGGAGAACTGATTTTTGAAGGGGAAAATGGACAGATATTTCCAACAAGCCATCTTGGAGCTAATTTGGTTGATGGTAAGGCCGTCAAACTCAGCTTGGAAAAGGTGTTGCGCATCAGGCAAAAGTTTGCCAATTTTGCTCAAAAACTCAGATTTTTGCCTAGTTTTCTACCAGTTTGACTTTTTCTTCTCTCATGGTCAAATTCATGATGTAATATGATGTAAATTGATTTACTATGAGGTAAAGATGATGAGAAATGACTTAAGGAGGTAGATGCATCAGTTTTAGGTGGTTTTGAACTGAATGAATCCGTTTCCATAGTTTTAGAGGCAAGTTGTTCCACTGCCTGCTTTTCAGTTCCTAGTTTAGATCACATTGAAACATCTCCTTGACTGATGGATTTGACCCCTGCTGGCTAGCATAGGTGTTTTTATGCCTATATTTTCTACTTTCTTAGTCATTTGTCAAGGTTGGACTCTTGTGGATGCATTGAGCTATTTTGTACATCACTTCTACAGTTTGGCAAGGAAATAAACGAGGGTTTTGTAGCATTTTGTGGGATTCTTGTGGTAATGTGGATTAGCATAGTTTCCTTCTTAGTTACTCAGTTTATCTTATGTTTATGTGTGCCATCATCTCTCTTATTCTGCATAACTAAATGAATCAGGTGTAAAGGGTAGAATTCATTGATGTTTCAGTGCTCTGCCTTGGGGTTTATTTAGTTTTACATGTTTTCTATTGTTTGAATGGGACTCATGACGTTTTCATGCCCTCTCTAGCTCATCACCAGTCTTTATACTCACCATTTCACTCATTTTAAAGTGTTAAAACACTTTCCTACCTTGCCCCATAGAAACCTCTGCAAATTTGAGTTCATTCCCCATACCCAAAACTACCTTCCTCATCTGATCCAACAAACCAACATTAAAATCAATCAAATTCCTCTGAGAATATACCTAGCCTAAAATTAGTATTCATATCAGTCATCTCACACCTTATTTGCCATATTTTTGTGAGATTGACAAGGACAGAGCTCTCTCCTGACCTATTAGGGCTAGCTACCAGTTTAAGCATGGTTTGATGTTACCCTAGACTTGCCTTCCTTAGCCTGAGGTAGATTTAGGCCCTAACAGGTGTAACCATAGAAATAGAAATAGTACCTCCTCCTATAACTGAAGGAGGAGTTGGCACACTAGAAGTATCAATATCCATACTTATGCCACTAACGTTGGGCATATGGATAAAACAACGAAAGTGAATAGGGCTTTTCGACCTGTGAGTTAGGGTGCGCACGTATGATACAACATATGGAAGATGAGAAGGAAGGGGTGTTGAAGGAGTCATTTGGGACTCAAAGACATATTTAATAAATCGCATCTTTTGATTGGAAGAGAACCCTAGCAAGGACCAAATCGTTTATGTCCAAATGATGAAATGCACTAGGATCACCCTCTAAAATAAGAGCCCCTAAAGTTGGATTAATCTCTGATGCGTCAACTTCTAGTGGTTGAAAATGATGAACATAACTACTCCTATGCCTTCCAGATGAAGGCTCCTCATGCACAGGTGAAAGCCCATGAAGCCACCTAGACCAACGAACCTATCGATCAAGAACTTTTAAATGTTAAGACGACCTTTTAAAGACCCAAAAAATAAAAAAATTATCACAATATAGAAGTAGAAAGCACTCACTATAAATTCCCTAAGGATACAACGAAACAAGTAGCTTCCAGGTATTTCCACTCCAGGTGATTAGAACGAGACACCAAAATAAAAGAAAACGAATATGAGTACCTTCCTAATATAGTTTGAGATAATTACGACCCAAGCTTACCAACGAAGGTATCCGAAATAGCTATGGTGACCTCCGTAAAATAACATTTACTGGTGCATGTACCCAAGATTAGTACTATGAAAGTGATTTAACGTATTTCTCAGGTACCACATGTATTCTTCCCAGTAGTCACTTGTGTGATCCCTGGCATAGGCAACTAAGGTCACTAGTTTGTAATCATAAACTAGATGGAATAGTCATTGATGCAGGATCCAACAAGTAGGAGAGGGTTTATCTCTCTTTCCTTATCTTCCCTTGTCCTTGTGCTTAACTCATGTGTTAGAAGATCTTTCCCAGATAACTTAAGGATACTAAATTTTCACTCTTTAACAAATTCTATGATTCAATTTAGGGAAGCCTTGGAGAGTTTCTCTCCACACACCTATTCCAATGCCCTAAATGCCCTAGAGTAATTGATGTATCTATGAAAGAAAAAGAAAAATATAGTTCATTTTGGATTAAGCGCTTGATTTTATTGGTTTTTATTTAGGTCAAAGTAGTGGAAGTAAAACTTATGATGTTCTTATGAAAAATAAAATCAATAGAAAGCTAGGCTACATGCAAATCAAACTTCTTTTTCTTCGATGAAAAGTGATCCCTACAGGGTTCTATGGGAAATCTATAAAACAAAAAACTATTTGTTCTCTTTTAAGCATGCTCATACATTCATCACCTATTGAAATAGACTAAAAAAATTCATAAAATGAAAACTACCTTAATGCATACTAGAATTCCTAAATGTAATATTATACGGAATGCTCTAAACAAACAAATGTGCTCTTTTAATATCCTAAAGTCAAAATTTAAGCAAGATAAGGAGAAACAAATATCCAAGGAAAATATCTCTCAAGCGAATCAAATTCCAACCTCAAACATAGATTCACACACTTGTTGATAAACAAAATGATCAGGACCAAGAAACAAAAGAAAGAAAAGGAAAAAACAAATGTTTTTTCTTTTTCTTTTATGGACTTTGAATAAAGTTTTCAATGAGGCAATGGAATCAATCACCTCAAGATCAAAATCAAGCGAAAAGACACCAAAGTTCACTAGCCATAAACAATCACTCAAATGATAAGACCAAAGTGACTAAGAGATAAAAAACACTTAAACAACTTGATCTAAAGGGCACATAAAAGATTCAACAAACAAAATATTTCAGAGGACCAAAATCTTCCACTGAACCAAAGTTGCAAAGACCTTTATCAAATAATCCAAAAAGAAACTCAATAGGCCAACTTCAAGAATGAAAAATGAAGCAATGAAAATATTAGATGATACAACGAGTTGAAAATTAACTTGTTGTTCTAGAGGCATAGAACAATCAATCGCTTTGCCAAAAGGTCTAAAACCAAACCAAGAGTGAAAAATTCACAAAATTTCAAAGCCTATGTTCACAAAAGTGGGTTGCAAAAGGAGACAAAGAAACCTACACCAACAAGAAACCAGATCATGGCAGACTGCAAGTGATTCTAAAAGAGTAGGAAAACTAGGCTACTCCACCAATTGAAGGCAAAAATTTGAAAAAAATTTAACTTTTCCTAAATATATACCACTATGTATAATGAGAGTTGCATGTACACACAACTATTTCTAAATAAACATGCATGTAAATGGGTTTCTTTGGAAGAAACTACATGTGAACATGGTTGTATTCAATAGAAGTCATGTATTATAGAGAAATGGGGAAAAATAAAAAGTACATGTCTGATCCAAAAGATCAAATTGATCGCCCAGACAACAAATAAGTCAATAATACTAGAAAATCAAGAAACAAGATAGAAAAACCTAGATGAATGACAAAACAACCCTTCTAGGAAATATGAGACTATATCCTCCAGTAGAGTTGCTGGTTCTGCTGGGGGAAAAACTTCCCTAAGGTAAAGGTTGACAACCTCAACAGATCGAAGTCATACTATCAACAAGAAGCATACGTTCAAGCAATAGAAATATAAAAATACTAAATTTGGGTTCGAGAGAAGTAATCATAGGTCCCAAATTTGATGTCGATCCCGTAGGGTCCAAACCCTCTACTTCCTCCAAAGTGGTAAGACCTGAAACACATTCCAAAGAAGCATATACATACAAAGTAGTTCAAATTTCATGTATAATAAACATGTTAGATCATCAAACATAGACATATAAATCATGATATATTATACATGAATCATAAAAACATGAGAACATAATATTTTAGGAATAAGACAAAGATTCTTTATTGACATCAGCAAATAGGAGTGGATGGATACAACCTGATCCGACCAAGGCAAAAATGAAACCTTCCTCTGGATCCGTCCAACTCGAGTCTTAAAGATTTCCTCTCAAGCATGTGCCAAAGGACATCATATAATGGAATATGAACATATCTACAATGAAACAATGATTTCCTACAACTCGGAGCGTGGGAGGCACATGGGAAAGACTTGATCTGACGATAAAAGGACTATACTGTTAATATCCTATCTCCTTATATCATTTAGGCCTTTTCATGAGGTGTATAAATACAAAAAAAAGTTGATTCAGTTAGGCCACTGGCTCCTGTAGGTGGGCTTTTGGTGAAACCCGTAAATCCCGCCCAAGAAATAGGAAAGATTCTTATTTTTTTCATATTTTAAATTATGTACACAGGTTCTGTATTATGGTACCCACGTGTACATATGATTTTATAAGGGCAGAGTCATGTATAGAATTGAAAATATTGTTTTTTAATAAATGATGAAGTCTGAATGGGAAAGGGTTGCCCAATGCCATATTAGAGCATCATAACTACAAGAGCGCTGAATGATTCTATAATACAGTGTGAATTTACAGATTCAATATTTTTAGTTGATGATTCTTTTTGACATGGAATTTTAGTTATGATAGTTGTTTATTTTTTAAAATATTTTTAATATGACCTATGATGTTAAGTTTTGTGGGATAAACGTTAATACCAAGATTATGGGGACCCAAAAGAATACTTCCATCTATAATATTGTCTCAGATGTTCTTCCTTCTGAAAGAAATTTCAAACAAATAAGCCCAAAAAACATTAGCTCTCACTGAGAAGGAGGTGATCCATTCGCACTGGATTTGAACCTTTCATATATAAATGTTATCAATGTATCTCCCAAGACTACTTATTTATCTCTTTTGTGCTATTGAACTTTGTTCACTGAGAAGAAGTATACATATCATGGTCATTGTGATCTCTTTCTGTGTGATCTCAATAAATTTGGGTTGTTACATATGGGCATAGCAAGAAAATGATTTGGATCCAATATACTTTTAACGTCAATTCGCAGTCGAAGGAAACAAATATTAAAAATTGGATTGAACATTTCTTCGATGTTAAAGTAACAACTATTGCCTTCTCCCTAAATAAATTATAGGAGGATTGATTGGATCGATAAATTTAACAACCCGATAGTTTGATTTATAAACGATTCAATATCAAATTAAATGTATGTTTCCCTAGAAATGGTGTTGGTGATTGGAGTTGGTTATTCTAATTTTCCCAAACATTCATTGGAGACATGTTCATAGGAGGCTTCGGGAATGGTGGGTGCCATACCCAATCAAAAAATAATATATATCCAAATTCATTTCAAGTAATTGCAATACGACCTAGACCGTTGATCCTTTGCCTCTTCTAGCAATACAGACATATTTCAACAAATTCTCTCTATCTATTTTTTATATGTGGAAATTTTGTATGGGTATTTTCTATATAAATGTATGATAAAAAAAATGAGTTACGGGGATGGAATAGAGGAAGTCTTTTCTCTTAAATAAATATATATATATATATATATATATATATATATATATATATTCTTTTTTTTTTCAAAGTTATTTTTTTACGAATTTAGTATACAAAGTTTTACATCTATTGACATTGAAATTTTGCTATACAATCTATTGCAATTTTTTCATATTAAATGTTTTTAATATAAATACTCATCTACTTCAATTTAAATATTTATTTGTTACCTACTTAAAACTTAGTGGTTTCTTTCACTACGACTAAGGAAGTCCTGAAGTTCAGATAATGTCACTCACTCGGTTGTGTTTCAAAGAGTTGACGTTAACATTAATTATTCATCTATTTATATTTGACTGATTCTATTTTTGTATTTCAAATCAAGTTATTTTGTAACAATTTTCATCTAGATTAACATGGTTTCATATTATGTCCATCTAAATTTATGAAATGTCTTCCATGAATTCAAATTGTTACATATATGATTATTTGTTCAAAAAGGATCAGTAAAAAACTATTTTAATTTCTTGACCAAATGTCTCTAAATTATATCGATTGAATGATTACTTTTATTTAAGAAGAAAGTATAACGAGTCTTTTAGTTAAATAATTAGTCTTAGCAAAGATATATTAATATATAGTATTTTTACATTTTATGTCCTTTACGATTTTAAGGTAAAATTCATTAAAGAAAATTAGAAATTTACTTCAGTTTGTTTAGAGGAATGAAAAATTATAATTGTGTTCTTTTTCATTCTACTTAGATTTACGTTTACATTCAAATTCAATTTTAATTTTTTATAATTCTTAAATATTCTATTGTAAAACTTAAATCATTCTTTAAAAGTTTTCAAATTAAAAGTTTATTCCCGTTACAGTCTTGTTCTAGTGATTCTACTTTTTGTCTACTTGTAAATAACTATTAACCCCTAAATAATTGTAAATATTCTCTTAGGGCATATAGAAGAGCTTTAGCCATTTATTTGTTTAAAGGGAAGGAAGTATGTTAGGATATTTCGACACATAGGAAATAATTAAGTATAAATTGCTCTACTGTATAGTTAGGTAAAGTGTGTTTATTTAGTATATAGTTTTTGGAACTTACAATCTGGCAGTCACGATATGTTCTAGACATGAAGTGATCTAACAATTCATTCTCTCCTCGGTATTACCAACACTTGATCCATTGATTAACACCTGATTGGTCCATGATCTTTATTAAAATAGCATGGAGGGTCATTTGTTAGGTGACCGTTCATGAGATAAGCTTATGTAAAAAAAATTTATTTTACATTAATAACTTGTCTGATGTCACCGCGTTGGCTTAGGTTGTGGACTATTTCCTTCTTTGAGGGTTTTAACAATGCCAATAATACTAGTGCACTGATATGTGATCTATGTATGAGTTGTGTCCTTTGGTGTTCTATCTGAGGAACTTACCTTTTAAATTCCTACATGATATCAGAGCCATTCGAGGGCTGCATCCATTGGTGATGAAAATCTGAAGTTGGTACAACTGCATCCGACTATTTTTTTGTAGATGTACTATTCTGGACAATTTTCAGGCAGAGAGGACTACTCTATTGTGTTAGGAGCATCTGTTTCAATGAGGAACCCATTTCGTTTCACACATAAATGTTTGTCATAGCCCTAGCTACGTCATTTCTAGGATATAGCTATATACAATCTTTATTTGCAGTTATAGTTATTTAACTCTCTATTTATTTTGGTTTATACTCCTCTATAAAAAAAAAATTATTACCAGATTTATACCTTTCATTTCTGTGTATGCTTTTTTCCACAAGAATTTGTGCTATCTGGGAAAACCAGAAACAGAAAGAAAGTATTTTTCGCATGCATATGCTTTTTTCTGCCGTGCTTTAGTGTGGTCTCGGAAAATCAGAAACATTGAGGAAAATATTTAGTTTTCGGCCAAATCTAACTTGAAGCCATAAGGCTTTGATACTTTTTCTTATTCGTTTGGTTTTTCTAGTTGTTTTTTTTATTTTGTAGGAAAAAAGAGGTTATCCAAGTAATGGCACACCCCAAAGCTTCAGTGGGACAAAAAAAAAAAAAAAAAAAAAACCTTTCTTCTTTCCAAAAATTACTAACCTTTCAAACTAGCTCACCTGGTCTAAATTTAATTTATGAGAGTAGAGGTCTTGGGTTAGAGTCTTTCTTTTGTTGAGTTATCTTTTCAAAATTCACATGTAACTTATAATTTTAAGTTACTATATGTAAAAGTGTTCTCTCCCATTATAAAAAGTTTGTCACTTATAATTCTAAAGTCACTTTATCTTTTATTTAAGTTACAATTTAGTGGATAGTTCATAAAGTACCATTTTAAAAGTGACTTTCACTTATTTAGAAAAGGGGGTGACATAAAGTAATCTTTTTGTAAGTTGAGCTAATTAGATTATGTTTCGAAAGGGGGTGATTTTTTTTTTAGATATAAAATTACCATCAACTTCCCATCATTCGTGTGGTTTGTTGGAATCTTCAAAAACTTTTATTCAAAAAGAAATAACATCTTCATTTGGAAGCTTTTTTCAGATCTGTCTTTTTTAATCTCCATGAGCTTTAGAGATATTTCCATTGTAATACTTATTTTTAGTATATACAACTTTAGATTCTTCCAAAATGGAAAGTCCATGCATACTTATTCTTGATAGCACCAACTAATCCAATCGCTATCCTACATGGTGGATTTACTTATAAGTAAATGTCTTTATAGAATACCCTCACACCAGGACTATAAACCTCAAGATGAAGATAAGTAAGCCAAATGGGAAAATAACAAAGATCAAGCACGTGTGTTGACATGGATGTCTATTTCTCCAGACCTTTGATTCCATATCGCAGAAATTGATACTCCCGATGAAGCAATGAAAAATCTCAATAATTTTTTTGGAATTAAAAATGAAATTAGAGCCCATCAACTCGAAAATGAGTTTCTTATGTTGGACCCCAATAATTTTTCTTCCACTGAAGATTATTTTTCCAAGTTCAAGACCCTTAGACTTCTCTTGGAACATGTTAAGGTTAAGAAAGAAGATGGTAGCCTTATTTATTCCATTCTTACTAAGTTATGACCAACCTACTCTATGTTTCTTTCCACCTTCCACTCTACTATAGAAGCCTTTATTTCTGAAGAAAAGACTACAAGTCCCCCTCTTTTGATGCCTTTGGTGATTCTTTAATAAGAGAAAAAGAAAAACTCTTACATCTTGGTATTCTTATCTGGAAACTCTTCTAAGAAATCCTTAGCAGCCCAATAACAACCAAGTTCAAAGAATTCTAAGAAGAAGCATCCTAAAAAGAATGGTCCTGAACCAAACAAGGGTCCTAAGCCATTTCAATCTCAAAATGAAAAATCAACTCAACAAAATGATAAGGAGAGTAAAAACAAAGGGAACAAGACTGATATACATTGCAAATTTTGTAATTGAAAAAAATAAAGCCATGTTTCCTTCTTTAAATTATTGTAACAACAAAATTATATATATCTGTGATGATAGATCTCTTAGTGTTGTAGGGACTAGAACTATTCATCTAGGGAATGGTCAATTTAATGATGTATTATGTGTTCGTACCTTATCCTACAACCTTCTATTTGTATATCAAATAACTCATTCAGGTGACCGTAAAACAGTTAAATTTTCACCTCATGATTTTGTAATTAAGGACTTAAGAGATCCTAGATGGATTTTAGCTACTGGTATTGTTGATGATTCTACAGGGTTCTATAAGTTTAACAACTTTGGGTCATCAATGCTTCCCTGAATATTTTTTGCTCGTAATGATGAAATGAGAAAACTTTGGCAAAAGCGATTTGGTCACTGAAACTATCACTTGCCTCAATATCTATGTAAAGAAAATATGGTGACAATTCTTCCTGTGGTATCTTGTAGAGATGGTGCTTGTTCTGTATGTGTACTTAGAAAACATCATTGGGATAGTTTTGAAAAATTTTCCTCTTGGCATGTCTCATCCCCTTTATAGCTTGTGCATAGTGATTTATGTGATCCACTTCTATTTCTTTCATTCTCTAGCTACAAGTATTTCTTAACTTTCATTTGTGATTTCTCCAAACGCACTAGGGTATACATATTAAAACTCAAGAGTGAAGTCTTTAACATATTCTTGGCCTTTAAGGCCTTTGTTGAGAAACAATCTAGACATCAAATTCTTAAGCTAAGATATGATAATGGTAGAGAATATGTTAGCAACAAATTCATCAAATTTTGCACTGACCATGGAATTCAATTGAAACATAATGTTCCATATACTCCATAGAAAAATGTTGTAGTTGAAAGGAAGATTTCCACCTTAAAGGAGATAGCTAATTTCATGCTTTAATATAAATGATTTAGTCTTAATTTTTGGGCAGAAGCAATTAACTATGCAAATTACGTAGGAAGTCACACTCCTAATATGGTAGAAGATGCATGGAGCTCAATTAAACCAGATGTAAGTCACTTTCATGTTTTTGGAAGTGAATCATGGGCCCATACTCCAAATGAGAAACCTAAAACCTTAGAACCTAATAATGAAAAATGTAATTTTTTTGGATATTCTAAAGATGTCAAAGAATATCAACTCCTTCAACCTAAATATAGAAATGCTATTATTAGAAGAGATGTGATGTTTGCTAAAAAAAATTAGCCTATCAAACTATTTCGACCGATGTGCCACCTCTATCTATGCCTTCTACTCTTGAAAATTGTCCTACTTCAAATGATGACAGCAAGGATGAGAATCCTCCCACACCTTCTCAGGATCCTCCTTCAACTCCACATCTTCCAAAATGGGTCTGCGCTACTCGGGATGTAGAAGGTGATCTTACATATCAGCATAGTACGCATTCTTAGTTCGATAAAGTCTCTTCTTTACTGGCTCAACCTTCAGCGAATTATGATCCTCACACATTTGCAGAAGCTTCAGGCCATCTCGATTGAGACTTAGCTATGAATGAAGAATATCGTTCATTATTGGCAAATGATACATGGGACCTTGCTCCTCTTCCAAGGGGATGAAAACCTTTTAGATGCAAATTGGTTTATAGAACCAATTTTGGATCGGATGGAAAAGTTGATAAACATAAAGCTCATCTTGTTGCTAAGGGTTTTTCATAAGTTGAAGGCGTTGAATATACTAAAAAGTTCTCCCCTATTTCCAAAATGAACTCTATCCACCTTGTTATTTCCCTTTCTTCCTCTTTCAAATGGGAAGTCCATCATATGGATGTTAAATCCACCTTCTTGATGGGGACTTTCATGAAGAAATCTATATGGAAAAGCCTCTTGGATTTATACAGAAAGACTCTAGTTTTATTTGTTGACTTAAGAAATCCCTTTATGGTCTCAAGCAATCCCCTCAGGCTTGGTATGTGAAAATGGATAACTTTCTTTTAGATACTGGCTTTTCTAGTGTCATTCTATGAATAATGTCTACACCAATAAAGTGGATAAGTCTCTTATCATTATTGTTGTTTATGTTGATGATATTATCCTTACTACTAGTAATCCCAACCTTATAAACCATGTGATGTCCAACCATAAAAATAAGTTTGAAATCACAGACTTAGAACACTTGCATTTTTTCTTGGTCTTCAAGTCTTGCAATCCAGAGAAGGTATTTCCTTTCCCAATCCAAGTATGTATGTGATATTCTATGCAAATTTCACATGGAAGACTATAAGCCAGGGCCCAACCCCTTCTCCCTTTTTGTCTGGAGCCAAACCTTTAGCTGCATGTACTTCCCCTAAAGTTGATGCTACCTTATACTGTCATCTTGTTGGAAAACTTTTGTATCTGACCCATACCCACCCTAACCTTTGTTGGCCTTGTTGCTCGGTTTATGAAAACCCACATGAAAGTTATTGGAAAGTAGCTAAAAGAATACCTCCTTATGTTCAAGGAAAAATTCAGTTTGGCATTCCTTACAGTGCATAAGAATATCCTCTATTGGTTGGTTTCACTAATTCTGAATGGGTTGGTGACCTTGATGACCAGAAGTCTACAACAGCTTATGTCTTCACTATTAGTTCTATAACTATTACATGGTATTTCAAGAAACAAAGTTCCAATTATCTTTCTTCAATAGAAGTAGAGTATCGTGATGAAGTTGAAGCTAGTAAGGAAGCCTTGTGGCTTTGTCAGATCTTGTCAAAGTTTGGATTCTAGTAGGAACATCCGAATACACGTTGGTGTGATAATCAAAGTACCAATCAGCTATGCAAAGATCCAGTCCAGAATCACCACAACAAACACATTGAACTACACATGCACTTCATCAGAAAGCTCATTCATGATCATGTTCTTGAAGTGCAATATTGTTCAACCGATGATCAAGTTAGAGATATCTTTACAAAGGCTCTCACAGAGGTGAAGTTTAATAAACTTCTATTTATGTTTGGTATTCAAGAAGTTGTCACTAAGGGCAGATAGGCTGTAATCCCTCCTTCCTTCTCCTGTTGTGTCATATTTTTACATCCTTAAATCCTATCCCAAGTTGTTCTTAGGGGGGGTGTTAGGATATTCCAAAACACAAGAAATAATTAAGTATAACTTGGGCAAGTGTTCAGTTAGGTAAAGTGTGTTTCTTTAGTATGTACTTTTTGTAACTTACAATCTGATGATCATGATATGATCTAGACATGAAGTGAACTGATTGTTCATTCTATCATCCGTATTACCAACACTTGATCAGTGGCTTAACACTAGACTGGTCTAGAACATGGAGGGTCATTCGTTAGGTGATCATTCATGAGAGAAGATTATGTACATTTTCTTTCTTTTACATTAATAAATTACGTGAAGTGGCAGCATTGGTTAAGGTCATGGATTATTTACCTCTTTGAGGGTTTTAACCATGTCATGGATACCGGTGTACTAATCTGTGAACTATTTGTGAGCAGTCTCCTTTGGTGTTCTATCTAAGGAACTTATCCAGTAAATTCCTACAAAATATATAGCTCAGAGATCCTTAAAACCCATCAATAAATACCACACCAAATGACATGGGTTATTTAAATAACCTTATTCATGGTTATCTTCTCTTCTTGATGAGTGGTGATTTCTACCTGTCAACATAGTGAAAATTCCAAATTAACTAATTTGAGACTAATTTAAGGAGCATTCATGGATCCTGACTTTCGTCGGACATTTCCCCAAAACTATAGAAATATTGGTTATCAAAATTCAACCACATATGTTACATTATAATTTTCCTTGACATCTTCTATGTTTCACTGTCTCAAATCTTGTAGGAAAAATATTATAGTGAGAATTGCATGATGACCTATTTGAAGCAACAAAGCCTTAAGATCATCATCTTTGATAACAAAATGTATAACATTGTGCATTAAAAATTATAAGAAAACAATAATTACAATCTTAACATAGAGGAAAATATACTTTTACAATGAATGCAATTGACAAGAAAATATTTAATGATTCTAAGACTAGGTATGTTTTATATATATATATATATATATATATTTATGAGACAAAGGGTACCATTCAAACAAAATGGGCCTATGATAGGTTCTAGCCTACATAATAATATAGAAATATAAATTTAATAACATAATACATATGGATTAATATGAGGTTTTAAGGTTACCTTGAGGGTGTTGGACCCGCCAACATGTCAGGGGATCTCCCTGGTAAGAAGTCCCAATTAGACCTCAGACCATTTGGTGTAGGAGTCCTAGCAGTGGGTCATATGGTAATGCCTTGACCACAATTTCTCACAAAGGCAAGTAAGATTTCCCTATTGGTAGCAAGGGTGTGACAGTTGTGGTAAGTCAATGAAGGTGCATGAGAGCATCTAACACATGGAGGGTCAGGTGAGTGTGCCACTTGGAAAAATGTAACAGTACGCGGCTTGGAAGGGAACACATGAGTGAAGATGCATCACAACATGGAAAGAAAGTTAGCTAGAAATCCAAAGTGATGGTTAAGCCAATCAACACATTTCAGTAAGATTCATACATACTTATATAGAATAGTCCGCACATGCATTCGTAAGAAAACATATACATATACCATTTAGAGTAAACAAGATAGCCGGAATACAATATGACCTATGCATGAAACATGTTGGCTCTTGTTATATTAAGAAGTGTAAGTTCCAGTCATACAGTACATCCGTGTCCAACTAGTAGTTCTGATAGAGGAATGTTACAGCCATAACCGCCTGCTCCCCCAAAGAGATATACTAGCTCTATGCAGTGGAGAAGCCAAGGCATGTTACAATACTGTCCAAAATTTCTCTAAGATACTCCTAACAAAGCTTGGCTAACAAAAAACCTTTACACTGAGTTATGATGGACTATTTATAACAAAGGGTGGGGTGGCCCTTGACATTCCCCTTTGTGCGAGTTCATCTACCCTCATGACTCTTCATCCACTCTATGACTATTACATCCAACTATCGACACTTGAACTTACACTTGACAAGACATTACATTACAATGCACATGTACCCATGTGAGACAAAATGGCTTGAGTAAGCATTAGAGGAATTTTGAGGTCTAAAATGGGCCTCCTAAGAAAAATATATAACCAAAATAAACTTTATAAGAACTAATAGGATTCAAGATGATGATGTCAACCATGGGGATGATTCACCATTTTTGGAGTAAAAGAGTAAAAGGATTAAAACATAATAAAATAATAAAACTACTTTTTCAACTCTTATTTTCAACTTATCTCCCTAACTTTTTACTCAAATTTTTGGCAGGATTGCTTGTTGGATGAAATATTTAATTTCTCATCCAAGGAGTACCCATGTTGCATAATTTCAATGGACCCTACTACACAAAAAATGTGAAATATATGAAAAGTGTGATTGCAGTCACATTTTATCATTTATTTCTCATTTTTCATGTAGCAGAGTCCATCGAAAGTGTACAACATGGGTACTCCTTGGATGAGGAATCAATTTCTGCATCCAATGAGTGTTTCCGCTCGAAATTTGAGTAAACCCATAGGGAGATGAGTTGAAAATTCAAGTTGAAAAAATAGTTTTCTCTTTTTTCCCTCTAAAATTTGATGATGTAATCAAATCTTATATTATTATTTCCACTATTATTTTATAATTTCATTAGGAGGCCCATTTTAGACCTCAAAAGTCCCCTAATTCCATGCAAGATATCACTATGACTCGAACAATAGTTGGAAGACCAACTCTTCGAAATCCTCATGGTGGTCGACAATAGCGAACTGATGCCAAGATTGGTAGTCCGCAATGGTGTCCGTGTCTGCTAAGGTGACATCTTTCTGAAACCTTACTCTTGCCTCCATAGCATTCGGGTATAGTGCTTGGGCTCCTCTTTCTAACTCATCTAATATCATTCACATCTTTTTCTTCAGCGCAGCTGAACCATCAAAATACTTGTGAATGGTGTCTGCACTAACGGACAACTCTGGGCTGGTGGCTATGTCCATCAACTTGTCAAAGTACATGTCAATCTCTAGTCGGACATGTGCCTTTGTCTTCACCTGGGTGGGAGTCCCAATAGATGGGATCACATTTGTGTGCACAACAACATCCATACTCTTGAATACACATGCATGGGAATCTTATAGACTAGTGATGAGTTACAGTAGCTCTTCATAGCTCAGGATCTAACTCAGGATGAGTGGCTTCAGCTTAACCACTCAGGGCTTCATCATATTAGGTAGGTGAAGAAGGGCTCCCTTGTATCTCATTGTCCATTTTTTCATGTAATCAACAAAAACATGCATGTTCGACAAGATACATGCTCTTCTAGGACATCGCTACTGTCACCTATTTAGATGGATGACTACCTTCTGCATGGTACCAAACAATGTAATAAAATGATCGCATGACTGTGTCAAAGGAAAATACTTCATAGAGTATTTCTTTCTTCAACTCTGCTTGGCCAGATGATGTAACCAATTCTACTCCCTCTTGGTCGTCTGTATCTCCCTCACCATTCACTCATTCTTAGCTATCTGAAAGTAGACACTCAAGCTAGTGGCTTCAGCATATGCTCTAGTAGCATCGGCCAATGTTTCGAGATGTTTTTGCACATCATACATTATCACTCGTTCCTCGAACTACATAGGAGATGTATGATCATCTAGAGTTGACACTCTGTGAGATTGCACAACTCTACGTTGAGACTCATCGAATGAGATGTTGTGCATATATTTTTCCGAGTAATATCCAAGGATCTTAGTGTCCCCTTAGTCGCTTGGGACTTCCTCATCTTCTGGATGCAGTGAAGCTGGTGGGTCAACATCTTGTTGGTGATGCATGAGGTTGATGTCTTGCTCTAACTCCTTCTTCTCCATATCTGTGTCCATCTGTTCAGGTGCTTTCTCTATCTCTTGAGTGAAGTATTGATCCTGTAATGGTTCACACTATCTACCTGATGCCAGCTCTTCTAATGAGTCTACTACAATCACAGGCATAGTTTCATCTATCTGTACATGTTCCATTCCCTCCTATACCTGTTCCTTCTGTGCTTCCTTCTCCTCTCTACCCAGCTCTTGTTTGTTCCAGAGTTTCTCCTTTAGCTCAGGCAACTCCTTCTATATTTCCTCCATTCTTCATTTCTCTCTCTATCTTTACATGTTTCACTTGTCGCACTATTGCGTCGTTGGCCTCTATTGCCATAGCTTCTTTATCCATAGGTGGATCTGCTCAGAACTTGTATCTTTTCTCTTCCTCCATGCGATCGACAATATTACTCTTGCCCTTTTCGTGCATGTGTATGTTCACCTATGATACTACTCCTACTTTTCGTTCTCTCTCGGATGCTACTTCATGATTCTTCGCTATCCATTCCATAGTGAGGCTTACCAGTTCATTAAGTCTGGATGAGCTGTAACAATATCTCCATGGGTCCTCCTCCGCCCCATGGATACAATTGAATTGTACTCTCATGCAGTGATATTTCACAAGACAATGCAAGTTGGATTGTATCTTTAGAGTTCGAGTGGATACTTCTTCATTTTCTCTAGTTTGACATCTACATGCTTGAAACTCCGTATCTTGTATAACCCAATCCACAATGGAAGAGAGGGCCAATGTGCCTTCTTCTTCTGGTGCAACCTAGCTGTTAATCTTGCTGAGATGTGATATGATACTTCCTGCATGACGAGTTTGTTCAAGGAAAACTTTGGTAGAACATGCAAAGGCTTCTTCGCATTGTACATCCCCATGAAGGTGCCAGAAAGTGAGGCATACCAATTAGCTATGTCAATTAATGCCTCCATTGTTTCCTTGGACATGCAGGGTGGATCCTGATTGAATATAATGTCTTGAACTGGGGTGACAAAGTGATTGGACAGATATATGATAACTCCTTTGAAGTTGCATTCAGACAATATCTTACAATAAGCGTTCACAGAAGTCTCTGTCACTGTCCATGCCCACTTCAAGCCTCGAAAGTCTTGTTGGGCATAGATTGCATCCAAGATATAAGTGGACATGTAGATTTATGCTTACATAGCTTTAGTTGGTTGTCAAGCCCTTGTCACTTCATCCTTCAACTGACGAGCCAACATGTTAGACAAGTTGCATGCTTTGCCTTCTCTGGTTAGTTGGTCCAGTGCGATCACCCAACTCTGTGGGAAGGTTTCCATGTTTTCTTTTCCATACAGTCAACATGCAATGATGACCAATTATTGATATGCCTTCCGGAGTATCTTCATCTTTTAGACCTAGTTGGTTGTCATAGTGAATTTAGTCGGCTCCTTCAACCAATTCCTCAAAATGTCTCTTGAGTTGGCATTATTGCTGGGTATGCTAAAGGGAGTCTCCATGATGATCACGGGGTTCGACATATGATACATCTCATCATAATACTATGCCCTAAAGGTAGAAATATTTTCCCTGGTAACACTACTCAATGTCATCATTATAGGATCAGTGTGTGAGATGATCAAATGTATCATGTCTGAGCATGGGAGCATGAGATACTTGCATGCAATCGGGTACAAGCCGAACTTGTGTATGTTGACATACATTTGGCGATCTTCAAGGTCTTCCACAAATTTCCCTACAAATGCATTATTGACCTCTTGCCATTTCATCTTGATGTCCTTGTCTACAATCAACTTGGTATCTTCATAGATTAGTAGACTTGTAGGCACTCACTCAACTTCTGCTCTAGTTTCACTTCTGTCAGTGTCCTTTGATCTTCCTCTCCTGAAGGCCATTAATCCTGAACTGCTAAGAGGCGGACAAATGCCTACTAGGTCTGGAGAGAAAGTGACATGCATGGCAAGAAATCTATCAGTGAAAACCAAATCAAACTTGAGGAACGACGTGCAACATACCTGGCAATTGACTGGTAAAGGTTATGCAATTTCTTTTGGGAGGTTGGCTGATTGGTTGCCAGAACTATGCAAAAGGAAGTCTAGGTTGTCTAGGGAGGCTGGTTTTCTACTACATTTTTACAATGTACAATCTAGGCTAGCCTGCTGGCTAGTGGAATTGTGCAACGTGCCATTTCAACTCGCAATGATTGTAGGCCCAGTGACTGCATTGCGCAATTTTCTCAACCAGTAGCCATTGTCCCTCAGAATTTCACAAGACAATACTAGACGAAAATTACTAGGAATAAAAGTACAGTTTTTGAGGGGAAGACAAAGCTTTCCTTCTCAGGATTGCGCAACGTTATCTTGGTGAGGCATAGTTTAGGCCAAGGCTACCTAGACTGACCGACGAGAAACTAAAAGAAAATGTGATTGTCAACACATGACGATATTGAGTGTAAGCAGGAGTGAACAATCATGCATTCAAATAGTGAATGCAAGGATCCTAAAATGGAATAGCATCCATGTGGGTAAAGTGAGCCATCGAATTAGTGACCGTTCATGCAGAACAACTTCATGCATGCGACAACAGTGAGATGCTAATGAAAATTGAAATGCTGCTAGTACAAGCTGGTATGCAAGGACAAAAAGTGTTCAAAGAAATCAAACTAACAACACTCACACAACCAAAAACACAAAAAGTGATAGAAATGTTGCAAAATACAAGTTAAGACCACTTACCCATGAATAACTGAGTTGGATGTGTCGAAGAGTCTTGGATATCCTATGGGATGTCAGAACTCCAAGATTGATGTGAAGAAATGATCTCTGATGCATTGAATAAATAAGTTTGAAGCTCGTGAAGTGCATTCCACAAATATAGGAAAAAGCGACACTTGGAGGAAAGATTCTAAAATGATCTTTTCATGTAACCTCCAGCTGCTAAAAATAGATCCCTAAAATCTAGGGATGCCTTTTTCATGCTTCTTTTTCTATTTCGAAAAAAGAAGCCCATGCATGAAAGTAAATTTTTCTTAGTCCAAGTGGAACCTATCAACTCAACTGCACATGTAACAGTCTGCCCAGCTAGGAGGAAAAAATGCGCATTTCTAGGAAGGAGTTGGGCTAGCTTCCTATAATATTTGCACAATTTCTACACAGAGTAGCTCACTATTGCCTAGGATTGTGCAATTCCTAGGTTGAGCAACCCTACTGGGAGGAATTGTGCAATTTTCTTAGTGAAGCTTGATTGGCATATTTGTGCAATTCTGGAGCCCAGCAGGCTACCAGACATAATTGTGCAATTTTTAGAGGGAAGGCTAGTTACCCTCCAGAATTGTGCAATTTCACGAGGGAGCTTCTCAACCTACAGCTAGACCAAATCTAGAGAAACAACTTGTGAGGGGAATGCAACAAGATATAATGGATAGGCTTCCATTCTGCACGAAAATCACTAAAGCTTGTGTACTTGACAAGGTAAGACATGCCGTTGTGAAAGGTTGGTATGGAGTGTCCAAAACAAAGCTAAGCCAAAATTTTGGAGGGTGGCTATAGCTGCTATAACAAGCTACCATGGTGATTGTATACAACTTAGCACTCACAGTTCTTTCCCCTTTAACTATCCATTCTTTCTGAACTACAAAATAATTACTCGTTTATCAAGCCTAATGACTCAATAAAAAAAAAAATTGGCAAAATTACAAATATTCCCTATTACATAACAACCAAATGGAAATCATCAAAAAATCATAAATAAATATATGTATTCTAGATATATAACTAATTAAATATTATAAATTAAATGAAGATTAAGGGAAAAAATACTCTTTAGTAAATTTATTTACCTATGAATGTGAAACAAGTTTGACTAGTAGATGCTCCCACATTATTATGTAGAATTTCTTTTAATGGCGCATTTTTTTCCCTTCACAATTGAAAACCGTAATAAAATTTCTAGTATTTATTGGAAATTAATCCAGCTATTTTATTCTTTGGTATAGATTCAGTACACAGAAGCTCAATATTCTTTCTATTATAATTATTATATCATCCTTTTCTTTTTGTGGGGTAAATATTTTGAATTTCCTGTAAACATGAAGCAAATATTAAGTCATGGAGTTTTGGGCTAGCCTCTTATTGGGAAAACTAGATGAGACCCAAAATATAAACCTTTCCAAAATATTTTAGGACATAGTTATTCTTATTTATATGAAAGCTAAAAACCCACTACATAGACCACATAGACCAAGACTAAGAATTTCAATCAAAGATCATGAAGGAAAATGATAGAAAGAGATCATTCAATGATATTCATTCTACCTAATTATCACCTAACGTTCTTGATTGAGGGGAGAGTCTTCAAAGGATTTCCAGGCGAAGGAGATCTGTGAAGCTCATGAGAAAAATCCCTTATTGAAAAAATTATTTGCGATTTTGTTTCTAGTTCTTCTAATGTGTGTAGGGATGATCACTGGAATGGAAGGAGTGATTTTAGTCATGAGTACACTTTCAAGTCTCTAATTGCAAGAAATGTTGTTCATTTGGGTTCCATGTAGGATATTATAGGTCATTTTTATAATTAGTTAAGAATCTCTCTCCACCATAGGTTTCTTGCTGCCCTGAGTCTTGGAAATCCATAAACCCTCTTCCACGAAATTGAACTCTTCTATGTAGCTACTATTATGTCCCAAAAAAATTAAGTACATATAAATAGGGGATCACAAATGCTCCTTCAAGATACCTCTATAGTTCTATTCACTTAGGTTACTTTTGAGGCATCGTCAAAATTGAGATATAGAAAATGAGGGGTGGGATGGCTCCATGAGTATAAAATAGGAATTGAAGTAGGGATAAGAGAAGGGGAAATATTGACTCCTTGAGAAGGGAACTATCTCGTAAGTAAAACTTCCTCCACTCTTAAGGATTTTTCATCTTGATCTAATCAGGTCTACACAAAATTTTATTCCTTTATAATCTCCGAAATACTGATCCAAATAGAGTCATGAGGGAGGGAGTGATTCTTGACCATGTAATGATTCCTGTTTTTTCAAATAGTGAAATGGAGAAAGCCTTGAAGCAGAGGTTAGATTTGGTTCAAGATAAGATTATTTAAAATATTAATCCTTGTAATTATTTATGGTGTTAGGGATACTATATAGATTATGATATGATTTCTTCATGCTAGCTTGTAGATCGCTCCATAGTTGAATGGAATAAGGGAAAATGTTAAAGTGGTGCTCCACATTTTCAACTTCCTCGAGGAACAATGAGCAATTAGAGGGCCCATATTTTCTTATTTTTAAAATTTCTCCCAAGTTAAGGTTTTCTGTTGTACTATAAGGCATAGGAAAATATAAACTTTTAGCCATATATTTCACTATAAGATGTAGCTCCAAATGGAATCTTCTCACAATACTTCGAAACATGCTTCCTTGTTATAGGCCTCACGGATGGAAAAGGAACCACTTGGTATATGATGTAGGAGAATTAGAGCTTTTAAACCACCAAACCTTTGGAGAACAATGTTTGAAAAAGGGGGTCCTAACATTTCTATGTAAATATTACACTGATTTGATTTACTCTAGGAAATATAAACAAATGATTGATTATTATAGAAGTTGTTTGGATATTTTAAAAGAAAATATTCCTTGTAAGGCATGTGAAGTTCTAGGGATAGATTAAGTGATTTTAGTAATTATAAAAATCTGATTTATGGAGTGACTTATGGGTGATTTATGGAGTGATTTTAGGACTTAGAAAAATCTGTTTTGTGGAGTGATCAATGGGTGATTTATTGAGTGATTTTAGGATCTAGGAAAATTTGTGATGCTTCTAAATTATATCTATTGTAAGCCTATGTAAATAAAAATTATATATTAAGTGTGAGGAAAATATGATGACCAAATGAATATGAAATCGTTATACAAAGGACGGAGAGTTTCTAAGTAGATGTATGTACAAATTGTGTTAATGAAATGAAGTTTTCATTATATGACTCTCTACAAGATATTGTAATTCCAATTTGGATGTATGAATTAAGAATGGATGGTAGATAATGGAAATATATCATATGAAGGAAGAAATTCCTATTACGTGATTTGAAGAAATTAAGTAATTGAAGGAATCAATACATGCATAGATATTTTATGTTTTTGTTTTATTTCAAGAGTAGAGAATTATATCGAGAAGTGCTTAAAGGTGTATGGACACCTTGATGTCAGTTGTGCAATATCATGTGAGAAGTATAGAAGTTGAAGACATGGGAAAAGTGTTTTTTTCATACATTAAGTGGTACCATAGCAGACATGCTCTTTGGGAAAGGAAATTAGAGCATAGATACACTCTTTTGAAGATATTCAAATATTGAAGCATCTTAGGTTTCAATAATTTAACGAAGTAAATTTGTTTTACTTTGGAATTTGTACTGTGACAGACGATTGATGACTGCATGGATTAAGATTTGAAAGGAATTTGATAAAGAACACTCAAGTTATTTGAGGATATGGAAGTATATTTCTCTTTTGAGAGTAGAAGCAATTTTTTTTTGTAGTTGAAGGAAAATTAAATCTACAACAATAAATTTGTTGACATAGAAAATAGTTCCAATAGAAGAAGTTGAGTAGGATTGCGGTGAAGTGAACTTTCACATATCAGATTCATTTTGATAATGAGTATTTTTTTTGTTGATTGACATTGTTAAATATTAAATTTCAAATAACCAAAATTGAGAGAAGGATTTTGGTATAAGAGGTGAAGAGATAAATCTTGCAGAGCTTGCATGAGTTATTATTTGGTAAAATACGATTGGTGAAATGTTTTATATGATTAATTTGATTTGAATAAGGAATTAATATTTGTATATTAATTTCTTGGAGAAATATAACTTGATTTATTTGAAAATAAATTTGCGTTGGGAGGAAAGAATTTTATTTGGATGAGGAAAAAATAGTGGCAGATTACAACAACATAATCAACAAAAGAATTGGAGAAAATTGCAATAGTAGTATGCATGTTGAATAGAAATCGAACAACAAATAATTTGGTCTTTTTATTTTCATCTAATTTGTGAGATATATTTCTCGATTACATGTATAAGTGCTTGAAATCATTATAGCTACAAGATTGTATTAAATAAAAGCTAATTTTATTGGAGACTATGCAAAAGGACCTATTCCAAGTAAAACCTAGAAGACAAAGGATATGAAAGGTTGTCAAAGAGGATGGAGTTGTTAGAAGAAGGAGGTTCTATTAGAGAGAACCTAAGAATACCAAAGGCTAAGCTAAGGAGAAATCTTAGCAAGATATTGAGTAAGAAGTAAATGAGAAGGCTAGTTACAAAGGCTTGACTATAGCTCACAATGAACAAGATAATGATTGAAAATAAAGGATAAGTATGACTACTAATGGTCATAATAAATATTAATATGGAATCCATAACAAATAAAATCATGATAAATTTGATAGAGAGATAGCTTCCATGAATGTACAACTAGTTGTGTTGATTGAACTACTAAAGGAACGTGATGAAGTAAAATGTTATAGACGGTCTCCATAGAAGAGAAAAGTGGAATTTGCTGAAAGTTAAACTGAGGAAAATTACGACTTCCCAGTTAAGGAATGAGAAACTTAGGAGATTTGAGCTTAAGCAAAGGTTCATGAAAAAAGGAGATGTTCACTTTTGTGAAGTGGAGAAAGAGTCATTTTTTGGAGATGATTAGAGTAGGATACTTATTGAGAGTCCCATGAACTATGTGGAATATTCAAATGAGCATGAGGACTATTTAACGTCAGATTCATAAAACGAGCCTAGAGGGCCTTTTATTTCTTATACTAACACATTGTGTATGATTACACATTTAGTAGAAGAAAGAAAATCATTTGAAATTGTCACCAAGATGAAGGGGGATGAGACCACATTGTATGATAAAGTAAAAGAAATGAGACCCATACAAATTAGTGTAACGTAATTATTGGAGGACAATTGCAAGAACTTATTTTTGAAGATAACATGACGAAGTTATCTCATGGAGAGAGCCAAAGGTTGAAAAAAAATGAGGAGAAGAATAATGATGAAATAATGAGGCAACATAATAAGGAGCTAGAGTTACTGGAAAAGTTGGTAAGAGGATTTCACTCTAAATAGGAAATTACAACCAAAGAGAAGGAATTTTCACGAATGCCTAGTTGTGAGGATATTTTTACAACATTTGAGGAAGCTAAGGTAAATTTTAATTTACAATATAATTATGGGAATGGAGGCATAGAAAGTAAAGATGGAAATTAGATTGTAATTAAAGTAATAGAAGCTAACATATTTCTTAGAGATGAGGTAAAACCTAAAGTAGAATATTCAAATTTAATGTTTAAAATTTCTCATTGGGAAATGGGGTTCTTAAGGAATTGGTTAGAAGGAGCTACATGTGTTAAAAAATATAGAAAATTTGAAACTCAACTAATTTTTAGGAACAAATCGGAATGTAATACATCAGTGACATAGAGGAGGAGAAGATGCAATAGTTGATAGATAACAACAACACATTTCAACAAGGAAATAACATGTACCATCAAGTTGATAGACTAGTACCAAAGGAAGAAATTTCCTTGAAATACAATATCGAGAAGGAAGTTGCAAAACATGATAAACAAATCATAAAGGAAATATTTAAATTAGAAATTAGTAAGAGTTTTATAAATCTTATATTAGAGGATATGCAACAAGAGAAAAGGGGAAATAAGTTTGAGAAAAGGACAAGGCTAGATAATGAAATTGATTGGTTATGGATGTTGATGAGGAGGATTCTTAAGAGAAGGTATACTACTCTCAAAGAGGACTTTAGTAGTAAAAAGGAATTCATTGCACACGAGCGAAATAAAGGGAAAATTGGACAACTCCAACATAGAATTTGGATGCCTCAAGAATTGAGTACAACTATAGCATGAGGATTGTTGCCTCAAGAATTGAGGACAACTCCAACATCAAGTTTTGGGATCTGGGAGGATTGTTACATCAAAAGCTTATGACTAGGGGGTCATAATTGTTTCTATTATGGGTTCCTGATGCATGAGAATTAGAGCTTCTGAGGAGCATTAGAGCTTCTAAACCATCACATCTTTGGAGGAAAAAAATTCAAAAGTAGGGTCTTCAACATTTTGAGAAGGATTCATATTCTCATGTGTAAATATTATATTAACTTGATTTATTATAGGAAATGTAAGTGAATGATTCATGAGAATAAAATTTGTTTGGATAAGTAATATTTGTTTGGTATGTTAAAAGAAAATATTCCTTTTAAAGCATGAGAGAATATAGGGATAGATTGAGTTATTTAAGGATTTAGAAAAATCTAATCTATGGAGTGATTAATGGAGTCATGTTAGGATTTAAAAAAAGTATGACATGTGGGGTTATTTTCTCGTGGCTTAATGAATGATTTTAGGATCTAGGAAAATATGTCATGTTTCTAAATGCTATCTATTGTAGGCTTACAAGTAACAAAAAAGAGATTAATTGTGAGGAAAATATGATGGCCAAATGAATGTGAGGCCAAAGAGAGGAAGGAGAGGTTCTAAGTAGATGTATGTAAATATTGTGTTAATGAAAAGGAGATTCCATTATATGATGGTTTTTGCATGATTGTGCAATTCCAAGTTAAATGTATGAATTTATAATGAATGAAAGATAGTGGAAATATATCATAGGATGGAAGCAATTCCAGTTATGTGGTTTGAGGAAATTGAGTAAGGTAAGAATTAAGTACATGAATACATATTTTTTGTGATTTTTTTTATTGTAGGTGTTATCACTCGTGTGAATCTCCAAGGTTGAGGAAGAGTCCAGCTGAGGTAACCATAGACCAACCTTTTGACTTGGTAGCTAGCCCTACCAAGACGGAGAGGGGTCTCTCCAAAGGATCATAGACAAGAGGGCTAGATTGATTAGGGTTTTAAGCTATATATAGTAGCTCAAGGTTTTTTTGATTTGATTTGATTGGGGTAGTCACAGGATGAGTGAACTAGGTTAGAGAGTGAACTAGGTCAGGGAAAAAGAGAATCAAAATTCAGACATTTGATGGGGAAAGGTAGGAAAGTTACTTTAACACTTTGTAGTATAGTGATGAAATGGTTTAGACTGGTGAGCTGCTAAAAATTTCATGAAAACCATGAATTCCTTTTAAACTGAAGAAATAAAACAATTTATGATGATTTTCCCAAAACAAAGCATAGAAGATAAATTCTGCTTATTACAACTTGAAAATGAAACACATTTATAGTGAGATGGATAACGAAAGGTACAAAACATTCACACATATGTAATTGAAGAGGAAACAATATCAAAATACTATGCCATAGGAATCCCACCAAAATAGCTGCAGCTCATCCAACATATTTCATGCCAAAGTCTGAAACACTAGTACAACATCCAATAGAGTCCAACCTATAGAATGACTGAAATATTACATGATATAGGCCTCAAAACCAACTCATCCTACCCTCAGGCATTGAATCCATGAGAGGAGTAGCAGCAACAAAAACTAAATTGATAGACAGAGTGTAGGGTTGTCAAAGCGACTCATCCCTAACTTAAGTGAACTAATTCAACACAAGTCATGGAGGCCATTTACCTAAGTACTTATGCTAGGTAATAGTAAAAACATAATAATTACATCAATTACATTATTAAAACATAGATTTCCCATAGGTAAAAATCAAATTTGGAGAGAAATAGTGAAAAACTGGGCCAACTGTCAAACGCATAGTGCCAGTGTCAAGCGTACAACACCATCTTTAGACCCACATTTTACTACCTTCTAGATGTCCAAATTGATCCTATGATAGCTCATTGGATATCGTATCCTGTATAGTTTCCACAACTACCCTTGGTTTTCAAGATTGGCTTGATTTGAGCCTAGAAAACTCCATTCTCCCAAGACTACTCAAATGCACAGTGCCTGGTCCATAAATGAGGCAGAAACATGATTCTTAGGTTGTTTTTTTTCCTTTTTCATGTGCCATTTTTGCATTTTAGAGTTCGAAACATGATTTTCGATGTATTGGTCCTTATGAATGCATTGGTGGTTTCCATTTCTCCCAAACGTGCCTCAAAAAAGTGTGCAACGCCTAGGGTGCCACACATTTGACCAAGGAGCTAATATGAAATTGCCTTAAAAAAGACATGAAATACAGTATTACAAAAAAAGAACCAAGAGTCTTCAAAATTGGTTAAGAAGATTTTGTTTGGTGTGGCTAGAAATTGAGGGAAGCCTCTACAGGTATATCAAGCCTCTTCTTTTCTTCTTGGTGAGTTAGGGCTTCTGTTGGGTCCCTATAATACTAGTGATTACCCCATTACTATTGTAGTTATACCCCTTATTTATATTGTTGTGCCCCTATTACCCCCATATTTTTATTTATGTGCCCCATAGAATCCCTCTATTGTTATTTTTGTGGCTTTATATTATTAGTGTTAGGTCGGCTGGATTATATTGTGACTCCTTAGACTCCTATATATAGAAAGCAGGTTTTGTCATTTGAATCATCAAAGAATTGTTCATTTATGTAATGTAAAGGAGGATGCCCCCTCGAAGAGGCTGAATTCTAAGGCGTTGATATATCTTTTCTATCTTTTCTTGAGCTCGTTTCATAACATTTGGTATCAGAGCTTTGGATTCTAGGGTTTCGCTGATCCAAACAGGTCATCGTGACATTTTCGCTATAACTTTTTTTCTGTGACATTTCCGAATTTGCAAACAAAACCCATTTGAGAAGAGATAGCGTTGAACCTTGGGCCTTAATTTCAAATCATTTTGTGCTATATTTTCGGAGATATGATCTGAGGAAGTTGGTCTTTTTGCAGACTCCTGAATTACATTCTAAACAGGTGACCTGGGGAAAATTGTCATAACCTTCTCTCTGAAGATCGGATTGAAATTTCGTAAGAAGGTACAGAAAGAGAATGGACTATAGTTTCTTGTATGCATTTTTTAGAAACATAGGTCGAAACAGTGACTTGTGTCATGTCGTACAAGTTTGCTCTACTGAATTATTCTAAAATCAAGTCATTGTGGGACATTTCACATAAATCTTCCTTGGAGAATCCAATTTGGGTCAAACTTGTGGCATTGGAAAGAGGACATAGAAGGCTACTACAGTTTGCAATTTCAGAATTGGATGATCCAAAATTACAGAGATACATCAGATTCAATATCAGGCTTCTACAAAGGGAAAAAAGGTGTGTAGTTTTTTTTTAATTTTTGCGTAAGCTTGGTTTGAAGGAATTCAAAGGGCATAGTAAAGCATTATTATGGGTAATTGATGCCCCGAGGAAAGAAAATGCAAACACCAAGTAAGGAACCTGAAAGCTCTAGCATGACTCATGAAGAAGAGGAAGAAATGCTACATGATATATCAAAATTACAAGAACAAGTGCAACAAATGTCACGCTCACAAATGCTAACAGAAGCTAAGATAAATGGTGTGGAATCTAAGATAAAGGGCATGGAAGCTAAGATGGATGATTCGAACACAAATTTGAAGAGAGACATGGCAGATTTGAAGACAGATTTGAAGATAGACATGGACGAATTGAAGATAAATATGAATAAGTTGCTACAAGAAATGGGTACTAAGGATGAAAGGGTACTAAAGGAAACTCATGATGAGAATAAAAGAAATGTTAATCATGATTCCATAGATGCTAATGTTGGATCGAAGACTCACCATATTCCAAAAATCGATATGAGGAAGTTTGATGGCAAGGATCCTGCCACATGGATATTACAGATGGAGCAATTCTTCGATCTCAATAATGTGCAAAACACACAAAAGGTACGTATGGCAACTGTATATTTGGAACCAAATCAGTTTGTATGGTATCAATGGCTTTGCTCTCGTAAACAATTTATCACTTGGGCAATTTTTACGGAAGAATTGATAGCACATTATGAGGATACAAAAAGCAACACTTTTTTTAGCCAATTGATAAGTCTCAAACAAAAGGGTTCAATAATGGAGCACATTGAGGAGTTCCAAAAATTGAACATAAGGGTAAAAGATATTCCAGAGGAGCATAGGATTGATGTGTTCATAGGGTCTTTAAAGGATAATATCCAACATGATGTTCGCCTTTGGGAACCTGATTCATTAGAGAAGGCATTCAGGTTAGCAAGAAAAATGGAAAGCAAAATTATGGCAACCAGGAAGCATACCACTCACAACTATAAAGATGGAAGTGTTGTTGCCCCTAGTCTTCCACAACCTATAAGGTTGACACCACAACAATTGGAAGAAAAAAGAGCAAAAGGGCTTTGTTACAGTTGTGATAGCAAATACACTAAAGGTCATAAGTGTGCTGAGAAGAAATTATTCTACATAGATTGTGAAGAGGAAGAAGAAAAGGAGCAAGAAAGGTCAAAAGAAGAGGATATACTCCAGGAACAAAGCCTAGATGAAGAACAAATAAATCCGACCATATCTTGTAATGCATTGGCGGGAATTACCACTCCTCAAACCATCAAGATAGAAGGACAAATCAAGAAGAAAAAGGTAATAGTGTTGATTGATTCAGGAAGCACCCACAATTTTATTCATTGTAGGGTAGCAAAAGAATTGAATTGCTTCCTATATCCAGCACCAGAGTGTCAAGTGATGATTGCAAATGGAGGAACAATAAATTGCTCTGGAAAGTGCCATAATATCAAGCTATCCATGGGAGAATATGTATTGACTAGCCCAATGCTTTCCATTCCAATGGGAGGTGTTGATGTTGTACTAGGAGTCCAATGGCTACAATCCTTGGGTACAATAGCTTTTAATTTTCAAGAACTTTTCATCAAATTTTCTACAGAAGGAAAGGAAGTTGAATTAAGGGGTATTGCAGGGAAACCAGGAAAGATAATCAGCTCTAATGGTATGACAAAGCTTCTAAAAAGGGAGCAAAGAGGTGTAATTGCACAATTATGTTCGCTAGATGTTTCCACATCGGAATCATCTATTTCTCCAGATCTCCAAAAAGTCCTGGACAATCATTCCAAGGTATTTGAGACTCCCAAAGGTCTCCCACCTATGCGTGATCATGATCATGCTATTCATCTGATTCCAGGAAGTGTTCCTCCAAACATCAGGCCGTACAGATATCCCTATGTCCAAAAAAGTGAAATTGAACGTATGGTTGCAGAAATGCTAGAGGCTGGTATAATTCAACCGAGTCAAAGTTCTTTCTCTGCTCCAGTAGTATTGGTGCACAAGAAGGATGGATCATGGCGCATGTGTCCAGATTATAGGGAGCTCAACAAGCTCACTATTAAAGATAAGTTCCCCATTCCTGTCATTGATGAATTACTGGATGAATTGCATGGATCAATTTACTTCACCAAGTTGGATCTTCGTTCGGGATATCATCAAATCAGAATGAAGATTGAAGACATTCCAAAACAGCATTTAGAACTCATGAGGGTCATTATGAATTTTTGGTCATGCCTTTTGGCCTTACCAATGCACCTTCAACATTTCAAGGTTTGATGAATTCAATTTTCAAACCATTCCTTAGAAAATTTGTGTTAGTATTTTTTGATGATATACTAATCTACAACAAGTCTTGGAAGGATCATGTTGAACATGTTGACAGGGTGCTACAACTATTGGAGGAGAAACAATTATATGCAAAAAGATCCAAATGTTTCTTTGGAGTCCAGGAGGTGGAATATTTGGGTCATATTGTATCTCATGAAGGAGTTAAGGTAGACCCTAGCAAAATTAAAGCCATTAAGGAATGGAAAATCCCCACATCCATAAAGCATCTGCGAGGATTTCTTGGGTTGACAGGGTATTATCGCAAGTTTGTTAAGAATTATGGGAGAATAGCAGCACCTCTAACAACATTATTGAAGAAAGATGCATTTTCATGGACTCCAGAAGCAACAAAGGCCTTTGAACATCTTAAAGAGGCAATGTGCCAAGCACCGGTCTTAGCTACACCGGACTTCACAAAAACCTTTATTGTGGAATGTGATGCTTCAGGAAATGGAATTGGTGCTGTTCTAATGCAAGATGAAAGACCCATTGCTTTTGAAAGTCGTCCAATCAAGGGAAAGTTTTTAAGCAAAGCTATTTATGAGAAGGAAATGTTGGCAATACTCCATGCACTTAAGAAATGGCGACCCTACCTAATGGGAAGACACTTCAAGGTAAAAACGGATCATGATAGCCTTAAATACTTTTTAGAACAAAGATTATCCTCTGAAGAGCAACAAAAGTGGGTCACAAAGATGTTGGGTTATGACTTTGAAATCATCTACAAAAAAGGGAAGCAAAATGTGGTGGCAGATGCACTCTCAAGAAAGGATGAGGATGTGGAAGCATTGTTGTGCGCCATTTCTATTATCCAACCAGATTGGATAAATGAAGCAAGGGAGGAATGGAAGAATGACGAAGAAGTGTGGGCACTTATTCGAAAGCTACAACAAGATTCCAGTACGTCTGATACATTTAGCTGGCAAAATGATTCGTTATGGTACAAAGATCGCTTATACCTCTGTAAGAATTCCCAGCTAAAACAAAAGATTCTTATGGAATTGCACACTTCTCCCTTAGGAGGGCACTCAGGATTTTTAAAAACTTACCACAGGGTTAAGAAGGAATTTTTTTGGGATGGCCTTAAATCAGATATTCAAAAGTTTGTGGCGGAATGTTTGGTTTGCCAACAAAATAAAGTTGAAACAATTAAGACACCGGGTCTATTACAACCTTTATCCATTCCAAGCCAACGTTGGGAGGAGGTTTCAATGGATTTTATCACAGGTTTACCCAAGTCTGAGGGAAAAAGTGTCATCATGGTGGTAGTTGACAGACTTACCAAGTATGCACACTTTTGTGCATTATCACATCCATTTAAAGCCAGTACAGTTTCTACTGCATTTATGGAAACAATTCAAAAGCTACATGGAAACCCAAAGATTATTGTAAGTGACAGAGATCCCATTTTCACTGGAAATTTTTGGACAGAATTATTTTCTTGTCTTGGTACTCAGTTAGCTCATAGCTCATCTTATCATCCTCAATCTGATGGGCAAACTGAGATAGTAAACAAATGTTTGGAAGGATATCTTCGTTGCTTTGTATCTGATAAACAGACACAATGGGTCAAATGGTTGCCTCTGGCTGAATGGTGGTATAACACTTCCTTCCATACAGCAACAAAAATGACCCCATTTATGGCACTTTATGGGTATCAACCACCATCCATCACATCATATTTAAGAGAAAATTCTAAGGTTCAGGCAGTGGAACATCACATCGAACATCAACAACAAGTCCTCCAACTCTTAAAGGATAACCTCGTGTTGGCACAAAATAGAATGAAACAACAGGCAGATCAACATCGCAGTGAAAGAAGTTTTGATGTAGGTGATTGGGTATTCCTACGGCTACAACCATATAAGCAAATGTCCCTAAAGCAAGCTAAGAAGGATAATAAATTATCACCAAAGTATTATGGTCCGTACAAGGTGTTGCAAAAGATTGGTACTATGGCATACAAATTGGAGCTTCCTGCAGCTTCTCGATTGCACCCAGTTTCCATGTTTCATGTTTAAAGAAGGTTATAGGCGACAAGCTCCCAGTTCAAACAATATTTCCAGAACTTGACGAGGAAGGAAAAATTATATTGGAACCGGAAGCAGTCACAGAAACAAGAACTCGACAGCTACGAAATCGATCAATTTCAGAGTATCTTATCAAGTGGAAGAACTTATCCGCTGAAGATTCCACATGGGAGGATGAGAATTTTATGCAGAAGTATCCAGAACTACTCAAGCGTTGAGGACAACACTTTTTTGAAGGAGAGGGGCATGTTGGGTCCCTATAATACTAGTGATTACCCCATTACTATTGTAGTTATACCCCTTATTTATATTGTTGTGCCCCTATTACCCCCATATTGTTATTTTTGTGCCCCATAGAATCCCTCTATTGTTATTTTTGTGGCTTTATATTATTGTTAGGTCGGCTGGATTATATTGTGACTCCTTAGACTCGTATATATAGAAAGGAGGTTTTGTCATTTGAATCATCAAAGAATTTTTCATTTATGTAATGTAAAGGAGGTTGCCCCCTTGAAGAGGTTGAATTTTAAGGTGTTGATCTATCTTTTCAATCTTTTCTTGAGCTGGTTTCATAACAGCTTCAATTCTTGCCCTAATAGCCTTGAGATTTTCCCTTGCTATTTAGTTTCTTCAGAATTAATACTTTTCAATTTTTCCCTGAATGTCAGTGTCTCTTTTGGCCTTTTCTAGGAGCTCTTCAAGATGGTTTTTCACCCTCTGAAGGCAATTCTCCTAGTTTTCATTAATCATTTTGGGAAATTGTTCATTTAGGGTGAGATCATTATCTAGTTCAAGCTCTTTTTGTTTTTCTAGCTCTAGTTCTCTTTTTAGGCCTCTATTCCTTGGCCTCCTTCTTGGCACCTGATCCTCCAACTGGTCATTATATTCCCCATATGCTTCATCAAGTAAAGCCTTATCCTTTCTAGCCTCTTTCTTTACCTTGATGAGCCAAATCTCCATGAGCTTATGTTTAGTGTCAAACTGCTTGTTTTCTTGCTCATAATATGACATGATGTATTTTTCCCTCTGCAAGTTGACCTAGAGTTGCCGAATGAGTTCATCCTTTTCTTTGATGAAAATGCTTATGCTTTCACTATCATCATTCTCACTTAGGTCAACTAAGTCAAAATCATGTTCTGCCTCATGGAGGTCCTTCTCCTGTTATTGGATCTTTGTCCCTATCATCTTCTCCTTTCCCTTAGGTACCTGCTTCGCTGATGAATAAGGCAATGCCCCTACCACAATATCTGGGGAAAACACTTTCTTGTGTCCTCTCTAATAAGTATGTGTCAAAATTCCCAAATCAGCACCTTTAGGCTTGATGACCTCACCCTGTTCAATGTGCTCTTGCTCTCTGATTTCATCTCTGTTAGGTGAATGAATATGCTCATGAAAAGGTGATGGTGGAGGTGATGGTGAGGTTGACTCATCAGATGAGGATGAATGATCTATGGGATGAGATGGAGGAATGGAGGTGGAAGGATGAGATGATGAACGGATCCTTTGAACATTCTGAGTAGATGAGTGAGTGAATATAGGATTAGCTATGAAGGTTCTCCATGAAATGTTGAGTTCATTGAGATGATAAAGGACTATAATTTTAATGAGGGAATGATGAAAGAGACTCTTCATTTTATCTTTATACTGCCCCTTTTGGGCAATGTAGGCCATCTTCTCAACACTCTAGAAAGGATAGTAGGGTATATTGAGCATTTTTGCGCTAGTGAAATGCATTAGAAGCTGGATGTGATAAGAATATAGCCTAGAAAATCTACCTTCAAATGAAAAATATTTCATAATAATCTTCATCATTGGGGCATATCTGTCAAGGAGGTGTGAAAAAGGAAAATATCCCCTTATTTCATTTAAGTACCATGGTTTCATGTAAGGCTCATAATAATGCCTCTCCAAATCGCCTTGTTTAAACCATTTCTCCACAACATTTGGGATTCTAGTGGCAGCTGATATAATGGTAGTGGATAAAGTAAAAGTGATACCTGCTAGAGTGACTTGGTTGTCTTGGAGTTTAGATATGAAGAGCTTAGTCAACTCAGGATGTTGTTGGACTCCTTGAACTTGATCACATAAATCATAACATCCTAGTCATTTGAAGGATGTCACAGTCATAGGGGAAGCCGAGAGTTCCCTGAGATCTGTAGACTCAAATCTGTGTATTTTTCCTCCTTTGTGTATTTTCTTGACCTCTATTTCTTCTCCCTCACTGTGTGTTTTGTATTCCTCTTCTTCCATGGTGTTTAATATCAAACCCTAGGAGGTATAAGGTAGTTGGAATGTGGTTTTTTAGGAATTAGAAATGGGGAAGGGTAATTATGAAGGAGGTACGTGAAGGGATATATGTAATGGAGGAGGATACTAGGTACTTAGTACGATGGCTTGCGGATGGGGGAAGTCGTAAACTATATAGGGGGTTTGGGAGCCTAGGTAGTTGTATCACATAGGACTTATGGTTTTGGGACAAAGGGTTTAGAGGGTATTTTGGATAAAAAGGTTTAGGGAAAGGGAATGAATGTGTAGGGGAGTGTATAAAAGGAATTGAAAGAACAATGGTAGTTTTGGGGAAGATCTAGGGTTTAGATATAGAACAAACACCAAATCTTCAATTAAACCTTTAAACACTTTGGGAGTGACTTAAGGATGAAGAAACACACATTCCTTAGTTGGTACTTACTTCTTTGAAGGTTGAATGCAATTTCGAGGAGCTGAGGAGGTAACTGTAGGCTTCCAGGACAAATGCGTAGTGGCAATGGAGAGTGCACAGTGCCTCAGGCAAACATACAATGCATTAAGGGAAAGCACAATGCCTTCAGGAAACAAGCAACTATGGGTAAACAAACAACGCCAGAAGTGAATGCGCAGTGCCTGCTCTGTTCTACTGATTTTTTCCTAGAACTGTAAAAAGGGTCTCTTGGGATTTACTCAATCAGTAGTAGGAGGAAAATGAAGCTAAGTTTGAAGAAAAGAAGTCCTTTATAGCTAAGTGAATTTCATCTTTTAAATTTAAAACCCACTTTCTAATGTTTTATTTCAGCTTTTTGACCTCTTTGTTAATTTCATTTCTAACTTTTTCCATTTTAGGTGGATGATGCTGGAGTTTTGGCAATATTTACTTTTGAATTTTGCTTGGATGATATTGGTAATAGAGTTTGAGTAAATGGCTAGGAATAGTGACTTATTACATATGATAAACATAAAATTACATAAATAAATAAAATTATTACATCTCTCTTTTTGAAATAAAATTACAATCTGAAACAAAACTTATACTTTTGGAATGAAAATTAGAGTTCTCGCAACCATAGTTACATGTTTCCAAACCCTCTTTGAATTAAAAAGGGATATTATTTCTTTCACTTTCATGCTTTTGTTGGCCTTGTGCAGTGAATGGTGCTTTTATTGGGCCTTAGAGGAATGAAACCTAGTGACCTAATGGGACCTTGAATAACCAGACTTCATGTAGACGTGACTAAAAAAATACATGATAAAATGAACTTTTAAAATGAATGTATGATTAGTAAGACACAGGAAGGTGGGTCAGCAAATATTTGTTTTTGGAGGGAGAGTGGGATTTTGACTTGGGCTACCATTAGTGAGTAAATGTTTACATGAGGACCTAGGTGGAATGATAAAAATTCAACATGGGACACTAATATGATATAAAAAAGGATTTTTGGTCACTGATGGTAGTATGCAAATACTGACTCTAACATCTACCTTATTTGGGGATGGCAGCTCCCTAGAGGTGTCAAGAACACCGTAGACCAAGTTCCTAACCATATGGGCCAATACGGTCAAAAACTTAAACTAAAATGCATGAGTAAATGCTGACAACTCAACTAACTAAAACTAACTTAGAATTGACTTATATGATGAATGCCTGAATACTAAAAATGGTAGAAAATCAGTGAAGCTCCATGGCCTTCACTTCGGGCTCTGAACTCTAGTGATATTTTACTTGAGACTTGCAGAAAATTAAACCATATGTACAACAAAACCACGACAATTTAGAAGTAATAGTGCTTCAGGAGCCTACCATTGACTAATCATCCTAAGCATGGTTCTCCATTCATCTCATCCAACAAGAAAGCATTTTTTCATCGAAAAGCTGAAATATCATAAGGGCCTTTCCATAGGTTTTGAAATTTACCATGTTTATCCTTGTCTTCATTTCTTGCATCCCAATGAAGCACCACATCTCTGATTTGAAGTCATCTTACTTTGTTTTCCAGTCATAGATTCTCTTTATCCTCTCACGAAGCTTAGAGGTGTTCTGAAATACCTCATCCCGTGTCTATTGTAGGTGACTCATTTAATTGATTTGACGTTGAATATCATTTTGTTCACTTCCTACTTCTTGTAACAATTTCATGACCGGTACTACTAATGATGAAGGAAAAACAATATCTACTGCATACACAATCTAAAAAGGAGAAAGCCCAACATATTTCTTACTACTCACCTGATCTGCCCATAATATATTGATTAGCTTTTTGTGCCAATTCTTTTTGTTGGCCTCCAACATTTTCTTGATGATGTTGATTAAGGATTTATTGGAGGACTCCACTAGACCATTTCCTTGCTGATAGTATGTTGTAGAATGTCCCTACTTAATGTTATATTTGTCACAAAACTCAGTCATATTTTTGGACTTGAATTCTACTGTGTTGTCTATGATAATCCTATTAGGACAACCAAAATGGGACAAGATATTAGTTTCTAAAACCTGAATGATAACTGAATATGTTGCTTGCCTAGTTGGGATCACTTCGATCCACTTAGTAAAGTAGTCTGTAGATGTCAATATCCACTTGTGTTATGCAGATGATGATGGATTGATCTCACCTATGAAATCTAGGGCCCATTGCTACAAAGGTGCACTAACTGATATAGGTTGTAGAGGCAAAGGAAGGAGCTTTCTTTTACCTTGGAAAACTTGACACTAATGACAACTCATCACTACCTTGTAGATATCCGCAAAATGTGTAGGCCAATAGTAACCCACTCTTAGTACTTTGTTGGCCGTGGTCTTCTAGTACAAGTGGCCCCTAGAATCTCCTTTGTGGAAGTCATTTATTACTTCTTTGCACTCATCTTCAGTCAAACAGTTTAACAACACACCTCCAAGATATTTCAAATAAAGTATGCTGTCAATGATACAATATTTGGAAACCTTCAAGTTGGGTTGCCTCGATGACTTGATCATCCTTGTCATAAACTTCATCCATGGAACAATTCTCAAACTATCCTTCGCTATGAAGAAATTTATTCACCTGTTTTTCATCCCAAGATACTTGCCAATATCACAAGTTGTCAAGAATAGATGGCTGATGCTTCACATGAATCTCAAGCTTCTTTCTTGGAAAAATGGGGATTTTGAAATTTCTTGCAGTTGTAGCTAATGAATCTGACATAAGATTCTAACTCAGTACAACTGAAAGTGTATATTCAAGAAACATCCTAAGAATATCTAAAACCACATTTCTATATTGTTTCATTTGCGAATGGCGAGCTTGATATTAGCCTTTAACTTTCTTGATCATAAGTGCTGAATCACCATACACATAATTTTTTTCGTGCACCTAACCTTTTCAAGATCTTTAAACCTATGATCAGTGCTTCATACTCTGCCTCATTGTCAATGCAATCAAAAGCTAACTTGTATGAGCATAATCTAACATTTTGAGGGAGGTTACCCTGTTGTTGATGTGGACTTCAAATCCAAACTCCAATACGTACTCCATATTTCCCAAGAGCACCATCAAAGTCCATGGTCCAAATGCCATGTTCCTCTTCCAAGGGTTGTACATCTTGTTTCTGTTTTGGGTCAATTTTCTGAACTTTCTCTTCAGAATGTTATAAATATTCCATTACCTTCTATGATTTTTGTTCTGAGCCTTTCTCAGCCTTGACCAATGGTTGTTCTGATGAATTTGGAAGATTTTCTTTTTTCCTCATCTGAAATTGTCCTTATACAATTGAAAATCTATGGTACATATTTAATTTGCACAATCTGACTATCTACAATGTTTCGTCCACTATCATTATATAAAATAAATGACTCTAAATCTATATGTAAAACATTTATAGGATTATTATTGGGCTTCTCCTTGTTATTTATCATGAATTTCATTTTGGTTTCTTGATACAACTTCCTAAATTTCCTGAAAACTGAGATGGTGGCATAGGAGAAGTCTAACTATAGTGTGCCTATTGGTATTTCTCCCCAGGATATTGACAATAACATCCCAAACCATGGTGGTATGTCAGCTACCACCACATCCATTAAAACATTCTTTGTTGGGATTTCATTTAGGGATACTACCAAATATTTTATTAGACCAAGACAATAGACCTTACTGGAATCAAAAGAGTACAAGTCACAGTACTCACGAGTTATATCTAGACCCAACCTTTCCATGATGACTTTGGGCATTAGATTATGGGAGGCTCTGGAGTTGAGCATGGAGTTGTGAAGAATGAACTGATGGATTATTAAACTCAAGTAAAATGAAGGAACATCAATATCCCTTGACTGACCATCTATGGTTGGACGAAAAATTAATTCAGGCTGGTCATCTTCAATATTAACCATGTCAGACATAGGATAAACTTTTAGCATTTTAACTATATCAGACTTGTAATGGATATTTTTGACAAGTTAAATAAGAGGGATTGACACTTTCAACTTTGAAATTTCAGCTTCTAAATTGAATGCACTGGATTTGTCTACCTCTTTTTGGATGATGTCTCTTTTCTCACTTAGTTCTCTTGGTGCCTGATCCTTCTTTTGACTGTCATGGTCTTTTTTTGGATTGCTTTTAGAAGCTTGATTCAGTTTGCTTCGGTTAGCTACTACCATCTCTTTACCTTTGCTTTGATTTCCTTAAGATTTTATTTTTGGTTGAGTATCATTCTGTTGTGATGTCCTTTTTTGAATGGGAGTGATTGGGACATCTCTATTTCTCAAGGAATATTGCTTCTGTTGAGAGCTGAGTGTGTTTAAGTATCCTCTTTGATAGTGATTAGATTGAGTTTCCAATGCATTGCCATTTTCCAGGATGTAGTCTTCATCCTTAGGATCCTCCATCTCCTTGACATACTTTTCATTTTTAGTCAAGAAAATGGGAAGGTAATCTTTCCTAAAAAAATAATTTTCCTCAAAAATTGGGTCTATTTCATCATGAAACTCTCCTTGAGCATAATTCCGCTGCAAGGGTGTTCGAACTAGCTGTTGAGATGTCCATGCACCAGAAGCATTACGGTCTCTCTATTTTATCCTGTACTGAGGTTGTTGTTGGTTTCTGAAGTTTGGATGTCTAACTTGTGGCTCCTAAGGTATATCTGAATTTATCATCTGGTCAGCCATTCTCTCCATGGTTCTGATTAGTGTATCTACTTTAAGATTGGTGGAAGAAGAATGTTCTTCTTTGATGGTTACTTTCTTTTCTGGTTTCTCATGTTCCAACTAAGATTTTTTAATCATCAAGTTTGCTTCCACACTTACCGCATTATTTTCCATTTCTTCCAGAGTTGTAGGGTCTCTTTCCCTTAGTTGATAATCCATATCTGGATTAAAAGCATCTGAGTAATGTGGAAGTGCCAAATCAGGTGGAGGTTCCATATTATCAGGAATGGAATTGTAGATCTAATTAAAGCTTATAGTGAACTCCTAAACCGTCTCATTAGGATTCCTTTCCAATGTATTGTATTCTACCAAGATCTATGATGGATTCTCCTTTTACCACCACCTGTCTAAGAACAACTCATTTAACCTTTTAGGAGTATCAATGGAGCCAGATGCCAAACCACATAACCATTTTTTCACATATCCAAAAAAACTTTGGGCCATTAGTCTCATTTTAGCATCATCTTCATCAACCTTCTCTAAGTCAATGAAATCAACCATCCTATCAATATGTTGCCATGTTGTGACTCCTGGGCTGCCATTAAAAAGAGGAAGTATATGGCCATAGGTCTGAGGTAAAGCTGCCAACTGACCAGGTAGTTGGTGGGCACCAGTATTGCAGCAATAACACTGCAACTCCTGGCTACCTACTTTATTCTTATCAACCTGGTAGTTCGTAACAAACTTGGAAGCGACAGTGTTGTATGCACAAGTACTAGTTCTTACTGCAGGCTGTCACTTGGTCAGCTGGTGCAAGATCACTAGGAGCTCAAGCCAACTTCTATGGATTCTAGAAGAAGCTCTATATGTGATGAAAGAAATGAAAGCTTACTCTACAGAGGCTACTTTGCTTGTAGAAAGGAAATAGACGGAAATGTAAAGTAAACCTAGAAAGACCCTACTTAACCAACTAATCCTACTTTTGCAGAAAGAAATACAAAAACCATGAAATGAATGCCATTACATACTCAAGGAAGAAAACAACACCTACTCAGTCTATTTCTAGAAGAAAATGAGGAAAAAACATCTTTTTGGATTTTTATGTATTTTTATGTGAATTTGTCATGCATGTAATTTATTTGTTTGTGAATGTGGCATTGAATAGGTGGCGATGGGGGGTAGTTTTGGGTCTTGAGAGGATGTAGGATGATGTGGATGGGTCCTAGGAGGTCCCATGTGGCCTTTTGGAGGCTTTCCCCACAATCGACCTTCAAAACAAAGCCTAGAGGAAAATCTACAAGATGACATAGGGGATCTACAAGAGGTCTACAGGAGGATGCTAAGAGCAGTTTTGAAGGTTTTTAAGGTGTGAGAGTGGGTGGAAAGGGTAGATGAAGGCTGGGATGATGTGTTAGGGCACCTAGGGTTCACTAAGGATCACTAGGAGAGGGAAAGATGGTCGAGAGAGAGGAAGAAATCCTATGAAAAAGCATAGAAAACTAAGGCATATTTGAGGTGAACTTTGGGTGACCTATAGGGCGTAGATCAGGGAGAGAATGTGATGGCTGATAGGCTGACCTACTGTGAGAAGAAATATGCTGCAAAAGAACTCACAGTCAGACAACGAAATTAAGAAAGCAAGGAAATTAAGTACATCCATAAAACAAAATTTTGCATCAAGCTAATCTACTTATGAGCTATGGAAATAAATGTTGTAAAATGCTATAATGAGAGAAAGCATGGAAGAAGACTTATTGCAAATATAGAAATGAGCATGGTGAAAGAGATCTAAAGTAAATCATTAATCTTCTAACAAATTGCAACATAAGAAATCCCATGGAGAAGGAAAATATGTGTTTTTGTGGCAGCAAGAGGGTCTTGGCCTCAGTTCATGGTCCCAAAGGGAGGAAAGGAGGCCAAGGCACTATTGATGACCTTTTTTGTCTTATTTCTATCACTATTTAACCTGCTATATAGAAAACACCAATGGAAACAACCTTCTAAATCACCAAAAGCAACCTATTCTTAACCAAGAAAGAAATTCATCTACAACAACTAATCCATAAACTGAAACAAAGCATATAAATACAAACAAGAGGGGCTTGGCTACTTCGATTGGGCACTAACCCAAGAGCTTCAGCCCTTTGAGGTAACTCAGTGCTAGCTCAAAAAGGATCTCATCTTTATCATCAAAATAGTAATATGATTACATGAAACTATCACCAAAAGTAAGCTCAAAGTTGAGCAGAGCAAAACTGCAAAAAAAATTCAACAAAAATTCGACCCTAGTGAGGCCCTAGGCCTCTATAATTATACCACTAAGGCTCCCAATAGCTTACCTAAAATCAGGGAGGCTTGGCTCCTAAAATGCGAGATAAACATAGGTTATCCTCCACTTACTCGGCTGCCTCCTAGTGCATTGATTTGGCTGTTTGTGCTCCGAGTTGCATGAAGGATAATTCAAAGTGGCAAGTAATAAACGAGGAGGATTCCCTCCTATAAATCCTCTACTTTTTCCACTTCAAATTATTGCTACCAATTGTCCATTGAATCTTTGACTTTGTCTTCAAAAGTCAACAAAAATCTGCATTAAACACATATTAGACCTCATGGCATCATAACTAACCCAACTCACTCCCTAAGAGTACATATAATCATAAAACATGTAATAAGCTAAGAGAATGGTTGATTTAACTATGTTAGGAGTCAAAATGAGTCCATAAAATTACCCATTTATGGGGCTAATCAGTAGTACTAAGGGTGAAAATATTGCCATGATTGTTAGGGAATGATGAACGGGAACTGCAATGGGTTGCGTTGGTTGGGATAAAGATGAAGGCGGTGATATGGATGTTTTCGGAGGTGTGGTAGGGGATATGGCTGCAGGTAAGATTTCAAGCTGATACTGAATATAGACTTTTTCGTAGTAATTTGTAATTGATCAGCTAGGGTTTGAAGTTTCTTAAAATTAGACCAAACCTCTTACTCAAGTTTTGAAGACTAAGAACTAGAAATAGGTTGATTAAATAAATACTTTGAGGCAGGAAGGTATGAGTCAAAATTTATGGAATCAAAAACTTCTTCTGTAAGACAAGACCCAGATTTCGAATGAAATAGGGATATCTCAAATTTAATGTGAAACGAAATATCCTCAATACTAAGTATCTGATCTGACAAGGAAGTGGTCCTTTCCAGTTTTGTTCTTTTAGTATTGAGGAAAAATACTTTAGGCTTACTTAACAATATTTCAGGGTCATCAACTAGAGAAGGAGGATTAGGATCAGGGTTTGACCTAGTATATCCTTTCGGAGACAGTATCTTAACAGGGTCACAGACTATATGAGGAAAAATACCTAAGACTTTGAGCTGAACAAATATCTCTTCAAAGGAAAGTCTTCAATAGAGAAATGTTAAATTGGTAATGATCGAGAGATTACCAATGGAAGGAAGTCTGATCGAACTTGCTACTTGTAACCTTCTTTTCTTTTTGAACAAGATCTGATTGTCTTTGATTGAATCGACTAGATCAGGATGGGGAATTTTTCCTTGTTTGTCTCCTCAAGGCCAGCTCTACAATCTCAACACTACAATTATATAATCATCCTTTATGAAGCTTAGCCCCATCATTCAAAGGACCAAACTCGAAAGAGAACTAGTTGTACACCCAGGGAAAATGAACCTTTCTTTCCCAGGTAATGGTGCCAGTATGCTATCACTCATCCGGATCTCCAAGGATGAGGAAGAGTCTAGCTGAGGTAACCACAAACCAACCTTTTCACTTGGTAGCTAGCCCTACCAAGCTAGAGAGGGCTCTCTCCAAAGGATCATAGCCAAGAGGGCTGGTTTGATTAGGGTTTTAAGCTAGATATATTATCTCAGGCTTTGTTCAATTTTATTTCATCGGCATAGTCACTCGATGAGTGAATTAGGTTAGAGGGTGAAGTAGGTTAAGGTAAAAGAGAATTAGAATTGTATACATATGATGGGGCAAGGTAGGAAAGTTACTTTAACACTTTGTAGTATAGTGATGAAATGGTTTAGACCGGTGAGGTGCTAAAAAGAGCATGAAAACCATGAATTCTTTTTAAACTGAACAAATGAAACAAGTTATGATGATTTTCCCAAAACAGAGCATATAAGATGAATTCTGCTTATTACACCTTGAAAATCGAACATATTTAAAGTGAAATGGATAATGAAAGGTACAAAACATTCACACATATGTAACTGAAGAGGAAGCAATATTAAAATACCATGCCACAGGAATACTACCAAAATAGCTACATCTCATCCAATATATTTCATGCCAAATTCTACAACACTAGTAAAACATCCAATAGAGTCCAACCTGTAGAATGACTAAAAGATTACATGATATAGGCCTCAAACGAAATTTATCATAGCCTCAATAGTCGAATCCATGAGAGAAGGGGCAATTACAACAAAAGCTAAACTGATAGCTAGAGTTTAGGGTGGTCAAAGTGACTCATCCCTAACTCAAGTGAACTGATTCTTTATGAGTCATCGATGCCATTTACGTAATGCACTTAGCCTAGGTAATAGTAAAAGGATAATAGTTACGTCATCCGCATCAATTACATCAGTAAAACATAGATTTACCATAGGTAAAAATCAAATTTGGAGAAAAAAAGTGAAAAGCTAGGCCAACTATCAAACACGACCAGTGTCAAACACATAGTGCCATCTTCAAACCCATGTTTGCCTACTTTCCTTATGGCCAAATTTATCCCAAGATAGCTCATTGTAAATCTTATCCTCTCTAGTTTCCAAAAATGACCTTAGTTTTCAAAATGGTCTTAATTTTACCCGCAAAACTCCAGTATATGAGGACTACAAAAATGCACAGAGCCTGGTCCATAAATGAGGCAGAAACATGTTTTTTAGGTAGTTTTTTGCCTTTTTCACCTACCAGTTTTGCATTCCAAGGTTGGAAACATAGCTTTCCTAGATGAATTGGTCCTCATGACTCTAGTGGTGGTTTGCATTCCTCCAAAAAGTGCCTCAAAAAAGTGTGCAATGCCTAGGGCAATGCGAATTTGACCAAGGAGATGATATGAACTTTCCTCTAAAAAGATAGGAAAAACAATATTACAAAAAATGAACCAAGAGTATTCAAAATTCGTCAAGAGGCTGATGTTTGGTGTGGCTAGGCATGGAGGGAAGCCTCTACAAGTATATCAAGCCTCTTCTTTTCTTCTTGGTGAGTTAGGGCTTCAATCCTTGCCCTAGTAACCTTGAGCTTTGCCCTTGCTATTTGGTTTCTTTGGAAATAATACCTTTCCATTTCTCTCTGAATGTCAGCGTCCCTTTTGGCCTTATCTAGGAGATTTTCAATATGGTTGTTCACCCTCTCAAGCTAATTCTCACAATTCCCATTGATCATTTTGGCAAATTTTTTGATTAGGGTGAGATCATTACGTAGTTCAACCCGTTTCTATATTTTGTAACTCGAATGCTCTTTTTAGGCCTCTGGTCCTTGGCCTTCTTCTTGGCACATGATCCTCTAGCTGGTCACTATATTCTCCATGTGCTTCATCAAGTAAATCCTTAGCCTTTTCATCCTCCTTCTTTACCTTCATGAGCTGAATATCCATGAGCTCATGTTTAGTCTCAAACTACTTGTTTTCGTGATCATAATATGAGATGATGGATTTCTCCCTCTCCATGTTGACATGGACCTCCCTGATGAGTGCATCCCTTTCTTTGATGACAATGCTTGTGCTCTCCCTATCATCATGCTCACTTAGGTCAACTAAGTCAAAATCCTATTTTGTCTCATGGAGGTCCTCCCCCTGTTGTTGGATCTCCATCTCTGTCATCTTCTCCTTACCCTTTTGTACCTTCTTTGTTGATGAAGAAGGCAAGGCCCCTCCCACAATCTATGGGGAAAACACTTGCCGATGTCCTCCCTCATAAGTATGTGTCAAAATGGCCAAATCAGCCCCTTTAGGCTTGATGACCTCGCCTTGTTCAATGTGCTCTTGCTCTCTAATTTTTTCTCTGTTACGTGAACGAATATTCTCATCGAAAGGTGATGATTGAGGTGATAGTGAGCCTGACTCGTCAGATGAGCATGAATGATCTATGGGCTTAGATGGATGATGGAGGTGGAAGGATGAGATGATGAAGGGATGCTTTGAACATTCTGAGTAGATGAATGAGTGAATATGGGATAAGATATCAAGGTACTCCATGCAATGTTGAGTTCCCTGAGATGATAAAGGACTATAATTTTAATGAGGGTATGATGAAACAGAATCTTCATTTTATCTTTATACTCCCTCTTTTGGGCAATGTAAGCCATCTTCTCAACACTATGGGAAAGGTAGTAGGGTATATTGAGAATTTTTACCCTAGTGAAATGCATTAAAAGTCGGATGTGATAAGAATAGAGCCTAGAAAACCTACCTTCACATGAAAATTATTTCATAATAATCTTCATCATTGGGGCATATCTGTCAAGGAGGTGTGAAAAAGGAAAATAGCCCCTTCTTTCATTTCGGTTCCTTGGTTTCAGTAAGGCTCATAATAATTGCTCTGCAAATCACCTTGTTTAAACCATTTCTCCCCAACATCTGGGATACTAGTGGTAGTCGATACAATGGTAGTAGATAAATAGAAAATGATACCTACTAGAGTGACTTGGTTGTCTTGGAGTTTAGATATGAAGAGCCTAGTCAACTCAAGATCGTGTTGGACTGCTTGAACTTACTCACAGAAATCATAACACCCTAGCCATTTGAAGGATGTCACAGTCATAGGGGATGCCAAGAGTTCCCTGAGATATGTGGGCTCAAATCTGTGTATTTTGCCTCGTTTGTATATTTTCATGATCTCTGGTTCTTCTCTATATGTTTCCTCTTCCACACTGTGTGGTTTGTATTCCTCTTCTGGCATGGTGTTTAATATAAAACCCTAGGAGGTATAAGGTAGTTGGAATGTGGTTTTTTGGGAATAATAAATGGGGAAGGGTAGATATGAAGGAGGTAGGTGAAGGGATATATGTAATGGAGGAGGATACCAAGTACTTAGTATGATGGCTTGGGGATGGAGAAAATAGTTTGCAATATAGGGGGTTTGAGATCCTAGGTAGTTATGGCACCTATGACTTAGGGTTTAGAGGGTATTTGGGATAAAAAGGTTTAGGGAAAGCGAATGAAGATGTAGGGGAGTGTATAAGAGGAATTGGTAGTGCAAGGAAAAAAAACAAAGGTTCAATTAAACCTCAAAACACTTTGGGAGTGACTTAAGGAGGAAGAAACACACATTCCTTAGTTGGTACTTACATTTTCGGAGGTTGAATTCACTTTGGAGGAGCTAAGGAGGTGATTGTAGCCTTCCTAGACAAACACGCAAAACTAATGGAGAGTGCGCAGCGCCTCAGGCAAATGTGTAACTCCGTAAGGGAATGCACAACACCTTCAGGAAACGTGTATCACCGGGTAAATGTGCAGTGCCAGAAGAGAAGACATAGCACTAGAAGAAAATGTGTAAGGCCTACTATGTTCTACTGATTTTCACCCAAAACTATAAAAAGGGTCTCTTGGAGTTTCCTCAATCAGTGGTAGGAGGTGAATGAAGCTAAGTTTGAAGCCAAGAAGTCCTTTATAGCTGAGTGAATGTGATATTTTAAATTTAAAACCCACTTTCTAATGTTTCATTTCACCTTTTTGACCTCTTTGCTAATTTCCTTTTTGACTTTTGACTTTTTAACTTTTTCCTTTTTGATGATGCTCGAGTTTAGGAAATTTTTACTTTTGAATTTTGCTTTGATGATATTGGTAATAGAGTTTAAGTAAACAACTAGGATTAGTGACTTATTACATATGATAAACATAAAATTACATAAATAAACAAAATTATTACTTCTCCCTTTTTGAAGTAAAATTACAATTGAAACAGAACTTATACTTTTGGAATGAGAATTAGAGTTCCAGCAACCATAGCTACATGTTTGCAAACCCTCTTTGAATGAAAAAGGGATATTATTTCTTTCACTCTCATGCTTTTGCTGGCCTTATGCAGTGAATGGTGTTTTTATTGGACGTTGGAGGAATGAAACCTAGTGACCTAATGGGACCTTGAATAACAAGACTTCATATAGACTTGACTGAGACAAGACATGATAAAATGAGCTTCTAAAATGAATGTATGCTCAGTAAGACACAGGAAGGTGGGCCAGCAGGTATAGATTTTGGATTTAAGACCTCCGTGTTCTAACTTCGTTACTTGAGAATCCACAGTAAGAACCATTTTTTGCCAACGTTTCAAATTTCTCCAGTAACTAAGTCAAGGTATAGATTTTTTTAAGGAGTCGGATTTTTACTTGGGTTACCATCAGTGAGTAAATTTTTGCATGAGGACCTAGGTGGAATGATAAATATTCAACATGAGACACTAATATGATATAAAAGAGGAGTTTTGAGCACTGACGGAAATATGCAAATACTGGCTCTAACAGTAGGATCAAAGGAACATATAAAGAAGTGATTAAAGGTTTATGTACACCTTAATTTCAGTGGTACAGACAAGTTGAAGACACAAGAAAATTGGTTTTTCCTCCATTAGTCTATAACCCTAGCCCATTTTATTAGCTAAGTTTGGTATGAGCATGAGCCTTTGATGAATCTCTTACAAAAAGGGTTTGGTGTTCCATTCCCTTGGAGTTAACATTGTCTCCATTTTTTTTTTATTGAAATTAAAGAAATCCAAATATTCTTTGACTTTGTGAAGGCCTTGGAAATCGAGATGAAGGAAAATATCCCTTCAGTCATTATAAAATCTTTGAGTTTTCTCCCTTTTTTTTTTTATTCGAAAAAGTAGCACATTTAATTTTTCCAAATATTTAAAAGATATCGTCTTGATTTATATGGTTATATGTTTTACGTACTTGAAATAGTGTTTATTTAGAAACCATATTTTATAATTATATATTTTATTTAATATTTAAAAATAAAAATATTTTTAGTATATTAATTTTTATAAATAATTTGTTCCTTTAAATTTAAAAACTATTATTTTTATTAATTCAACTTGTAAAAATTAATAATCTCTATAATAGGTTTTAAAGAATTTAATTTTAATTTTATCTTTTAATATTTTAATTTTAAAGAATTGATAAGAGTAAATAATTTATAAGTTTAAATTTTATTAAGAGGATTGAGGATTAAAGTTGTTTAACCATATATGATACTTTTTATTTCGATATTTTTAATAAAAAATGATTATTTTATATATAAATTTAATATTTGTTTTAAAATAAATAAATTATATTTGTTATAAATTATTTTTATTGTGTTAATAAGTGTTTATAGTAATGAGATGTTGTAAGGAAGTATTAAATAAAATAATAATAGAATATAATAGGTATTTAAGTTAAATAATAATATAGAATAAAAAGTAGTAAAAGTAATAATAGAAATAATAAATTTTCCAATTTTCTACATTGTAATTTTGTTTTCGTTAATAAAATTACATACAAATTTTTGAATTTTTGTTTACAACATATATGTGACAGAAAAATAAATTAAAAAAACAATTGTTCATATCCTTAACCATAATATTTCACAACTTAATATCTAAATTTAATTAACGAACTTTAAAAAATTTAATATTTACATTAAAAACACACATTATATTAAATTAATATTATAAATATTAATTAAACCATGTCAAAGAAAATGCCATACACATATATAACTATATGTAATATGAAGGTTTTAATAAAATTGAAAATAATAATATCTATTATGTTAAATTAATATTATAAATATTACATTAAAAAATTAAATAGGAAGTTATAAACCATGTTAAAGAAATGGTCATGCATATATATATATATATATGAATGAGAGCCTTAATAAAATTGAAAATAAGAATATTTTTATATTTAAGGATGTGAAATTTATATAAATATAATTATTATAATTAAGTAATATAGATTCGTTTTATTTTTCAATTTAGAAACTGTGAGGATAAAACAAATTTATCTATGTGTATATACTCAAGAAAAATATTTGCATCTTGAGCAATCTAATTTCTTTTGTTCTTCGTGAAATCCATGTTAAAATAAATATAAATTCTCCTCACATTACTATCTCTAATAAAATAATAAAAATACACATAAATGCCATGATTTTGAAATTTATTTTGTATTTAATATTTTATTAACTATTTTTACTTTAATAAACAATGTGTTGAAATATAATTATTTTAAATTTTTATTATTTTATAAACTTATTGATGATGATGGTTAAGCTCCACTGAGGCCAAACTTTGGTGTCTCCAACCTAGAAAAAAGAATTATTTAGTTTGATTTACGATTTTATTCATATGGTCAAAAAGCTTGGGGAGAAAACTCCAAAGCTCACTATAATTTTGAGCTCGTATAAAAGGTTAGGAAGGTGAGAGTATTGTAACAAATATTATGAAACAGAGATCTAATGTGGTTACACACGGGGCACCGTAAGAGGAAGTGATTTTCATCTTCGATGTTCATATTCTCACAGAGATGGAAGATCATTTACATCCATGGTGTTTTAGGAACTACCCAACCACCCGTTTCACTATGGAGGTCATGAGAGTTCATTATAATATTGGCTATATTAATTTTCTTCTTTGAGGTAGTTAAAATAGAGATATGCTTTTGATCTTCTAAGGTGGGGTTGATGACCTCCTTGTAATATCTTAATTTTCCTTTAGCTGCTAAATCCTTCTCACACCACAATTTTTCTTTGAACTTAGAAGTAACAATATTTTTAATGTTATTAATGTTTTGCAATGCAACATTCTCGTCAACCTCCAAGTGGTTTAGCGAGGCCCTGGTGTCTTTATACCAACCTCGTTTGAGCATTAGATGGTTTTGGCTGGAATTTAAAGCTAGCTCAAGAAGTCTATGGTCTCCTATGTTATTGAGTTTGTGCTTGTACAAAAGAAGCCTAGTCATAGCTAGGCTCTCCACAGGGGAAAGATCCACTTCTATAAGGAGAATAGGATAGGGTGTATTTCTTTTAATTTTAAGGTTATACCTTATAAATTCTTCTAGATTTGCTCAATCTTTCTCCAGGATTCTCTAGAGATGTTGCAACCCCAAACCTCACATCCATATAAGTTAACAGGAGTGGCTAAAATTTCAAAGAGGAACTTGTTTCTATCCCACATTACGAGGTTTCTCATTTTACAATTATTTTCAAGACCAAAATAAGCTTTCCACCCCCAATTAATCCTTTTCTCAATGCTCTAGTTCGAGTTGAGCTTGTGATGAATGTCAATTCCTAGGTACTTGTAAGAAGACACTTCCTCCAAGTTACTATTGTCATACATAAATTTAGCATAATTGTCTTTCTTGAATATTTTTTGTTTTGTTAGTCTTAACAATCAATTGAAAAAAAAAACCAATATTTTATATTTAGTATTTTATTAAGTATTTTTACTTTAATAAACAAAATGTTGAAATATAACTATATAGAATTGATTAAATTTATTTGTGTAATTTTTCATTTATTTATATATATATATATATATATATATATATATATAAAATCGGTCTAGATTATATTTTATTATGATTTTTTAAATAAACTAAATTGTATTAAGAATATCACATATTATTGCCATTTCCGCTCATCACATGGACTATTTTGCTTATATTTTCCTGGTTATGCGTTAACATTCAAAAGTGCAGCGAATTCTTGACCACTAGTCTAACGTTCATCCAGTAATATCCTATCATAATATTTTTAATTATTTAATTATTATTAAAAAAATAATATTTATTTTAAATATATATAAATAATAATTTTATTTTTTAAAATAAAAACATATATATTTTTAAATATTACTAAAATATTAATATATAAAAAATATCAACAAAAGTTGCAATTTTTCCTTTTTATCATAACATGATATATAAAAATAATATAATTTCCTGTAAACTATACGCTAACATTGTATACAAAAATAATATCTATTTCATCTAAAAAGCTGTAAATTATATGCTAAATTAAAGTTTATATCATTCACTTTTATACAATCTGCCAACAGATCAAACTAATCTCTGTAAGGGTCGTAGATCATCGCTAATAACAAATATCAACCCAAAAAGAAAGTCCATAAAACTAAAAGGTTTCATAATAAATTTATAAAGATGAAAATTGTGTGAAGTATCCTTGATCATTGTGAAATACATTCCTAGTTATCCACTCACATGTCCTATGAATTTAGATCCAAAAAATCCCATCCGTAAAGAAAATGATGTATTAATTTTTTTGAGTGGCTTCTTTCAGATTCATTATTTCGTTGTAAACATGCATCCAATTTATAAAATTTGAGATAATCTGTTACATAAATTCTTTGAACAACCAATTCAGTAAATTTGAGAATACTCTATTACATAATTATTTGAACACCATTTTCAGTAAGGAACATTAAGATGGGTATGGGTGCCACGAATTCCCGCTAGGACCACTAATTCGGATCCAGCACCATGTCCCTTATAAACTTCACATTCGGTAAAATGAGAAAGGAAGATTTGTTCAAAATGTCCCTTATAATTCCTCACGTTATCATTAAAATTAACGGATCCAATAACATTATATAAGAATTCACAAACCACCTATTAAGGTACTCCTCATGCATGTTCAAGATTTTATTCTCCCAAAATTTCCTAATATAATCATACAAGATGAGAAAAATAGAAGAATCACTCACTTGTTTTGCATAAAGATGTATAGAAAAATAGAAGAAGTACTCACTTGTTTTGCATAAAGATGCTTGAGATAACGAACACCTGCAACGGCCTTGCGAAATGCTTCCTCCCATTGAGTTTCAAGTGCGAACCTTTTACCTCAGCAAAAACAACGTGAAAGCTGTTAATTTCATGGAGCACTTCAATTTCTGAAGTGGTTTATATCATCACTCAATTTTTATCCCTAAAGGGTACTCTGTCACACAGTTTAATAGTGTACTCCAAGCCAATATTTTTAGATCACAGAAGTTTATCCTATATAGTTTATCCTTACATAACTGACATTCAAAATAATGTTCCTGAGTTTCGAGTGCGAACATTTTACCTCAGCGAAAACAACGTGAAAGCTGTTAATTTTATGGAACACTTAAATTTCTGAAGTGGTTTACACCAACACTCAATATTTATCCCTAAAGGGTACTCTGTCACACAGTTTAATAGTGTACTCTAAGCCAGTATTTTTAGATCACAGAAGTTTATCCTATATAGTTTATCCTTACATAACTGACATTCAAAATAATCTTCCAATAATTTAATTTATGGTAGATGCTTTCATCAGTCCTATTTCACAAAACGTTAAAAAATGATTTTCTTAACAAATAAAATATGAACGAAGTCCTTCAAATTCTAACATTGTCTCTGCAATTCACCGACAAGTCCTTCCCACTCACTCTCTACCTGATATGCCCTTTTATTAAATTCTCATCGATTAATGTTTTTAAATCTTCAATTCGTTAAAAAAAAAATGATATTTTGAAACCTATAGTTAATGCTTATATATTTTATTCGATCAATAACGATAACGACAGAGATTTATTCGACAATTGCATTGAACACGCCACGAAATGTCAGGCCGTCTATAATTATCACACGTCATATAAATAAAAATACTATATTTGCTTTTGATTGCAATCTTCGACGCAGAGACATTGGATGTAACATATCAAGAACAGTTGATGGAAAACAGATAGCAAGAATCTTCAACTGGAGAACTGCAATTCCTCGATAGCGGAGCAATCTACTTTTCTCAGACAACTTTTTTAGGTCAGAGGAAACATTAATGGAAATTCAAGTAGTACGCTTATGTCGTTCCAAATTCCCTAGCATTGTTTGTGTTATTTTCTTGTTTGTGATAATTTGATATCTCCTGATGGATGATTGATTTCAATCAGAGCGATTGCCAAATATCTGGTACAAGAGACAGAGACAGCAGAAATTCGCCATCACTAGAATCTTTCCTGGTTATTTTCAGAGGGGCCGAATATTTCCGGTGTGTGTACTTATGTAAATAATTAAATGACTTTAATCGAAGAGATTGTTATCTTTCTCGTGTCCGTCCTCGCTGATCTTCAATAGCCATTAGAAATTTTTATCGAAGGTAAATCAAATGAAACTATAATATCCCTTTGTTTTTCATCTAATTCTACGTTTATCCGTCAGTTTCCGCTCTCGCAGTTTTTTGTTAGAAACAGTCAATGTTTCGTATGATCTTGCTGTTGTTAAGCTTCGTGTCGTCTTTTACTAGGCCCTATTAAGTTTAGTTGAGATCCTCTCCTCCTGCCTACGTAAGAAATATCGATGGTAAGAAATATTTATTTTAGTGCACGCTAACTAGTTTTGTCATTCAATATTATATTTTATGTTTGTTTCCATTTTTGTGAGTTAAATAATAAATTTCATAATTTATATTTACATTTTTATTTAGTTTTGGCAGATTATATTTCTATCAAGTTTAATGATATGAAGAAGTGATTTCACATAAAAAATATGTCTGGACAAAATACCCAATCACCCTTTATCAAAACTCATAAACACAACTTTAACTTATTAAAATATATTTATTATAAAAATCAATAACATTACAATATTTTTATTAAATTTTAATATAATTTATATATATATATATATATATATATATATATATATATATATATATTTCATATCTCATGGCAATTAAACCAGAATATCAAAATCAACTAACACTTAAATTATTCAAACATTTTTTATTGTATTTAGTATTATTTACATTTCATAGAAACTTATTAAATTTTATCCTTATTGTCATTTGTTTAGTCATATATAAATTTAACGAAGAGGGATTATATGTTTCCTGCGTTTAAAATTTAAAACACTGTTTAATTTATTAAATATACAGTTTTATATTATAATAACTGATAATTATTCTAAAGGCTGATTTTCCTCTTAATCAAGTGTGGTGGGTTGGAATGGAGTAAAGAATAAAAGGTTCGTTGGGAGCCACGGTTATTTTTATTCATTACAAACTTTGCAGAGGGACGGAGGTCTTGTACAGTATTTAGGAAGGTGTTGTAAAACATCTAACTAAGTTGAACATTAAATTGAAGAAGGAAATGGCTAAGATATGGATTTTATATATTTAGCGGAGGATAAAAGTTTACTCGTAAGAATTTGAATAATTTTATTATGAATTTCCCTACTGAATAATTTTATTACGATTTTGTTAGCCATCACGGTTTGTCATATTATGAAATCACAGGTTAATAGGACAAATACCTGTTATGCTATCTACGGACATATTTGGTTTGAAAAACAATATATAATTTTTCATATTACTTTGAGATTGTCTTCGGAGTCTAAACAGCAGTAATACTTGGTCTGAAGTCCAATAAACATAGAGAAATAGTTTCAAACTCTTTTTTGATATTTTATTTTTTAATACATTAAGTTTGATGGCGAGATTTGATTTGTAAAATTTATAAATATCTATATATATATACAAATATAGAATTATCTAATCAACCCATTGTATACATCTTTCTCTATTTATATTGTATACATCTTTCTCTATTTATATTTATTGATTGATGAATCAATATATTAATAATTTGATTAAAGTGTATATATAAAATAATGGGGAAAGATACGTTACAGTAATTTAGCCCATGTCTAGGATGAAATTTTCCTAATACCACTATAATTTTTATAATTTTGCATAAACAGAGCTTCATGTGAATGGAGATGCCTATTCTTTAAATTTAATCATGATAAACTAAAAATATCCCTTGAAATTGAGAATATGTAAATAAGAAAGTACATAATTATTCCCTAATAAAATTAATATATATAGTTTTATCATAATGTAATAACCATTGATATAAGAGTTTATGATGTCTACCGATTATACAACAATATTGATTAAAATTAATTAATAATTTTCTATCCAAAATATTGTTTATTTTTTAATTATACTAGTTAACGAATTTTCTCTCCTTTCCAAACACATATATAATTTAACATATATATTATAATTTTATTATTATTTTTTATAACATTAAAAGATAAATTAATATTGTATTTCAAACCGATAAATCTATTACAAAGTTATGTTAATCATACATCTATTCACTAACCATTTTACTTCAAATTTATTAAAACTATTTTGTTACTTTCTTAAATAATTGAAAATTTAAAAAATTATTAATAAATTTACAAACAAAATATAAATATAACTATAATAAACAAGTGAAGAATGCCTAAAACAAAGGTTATCCTTTTTTTAACCTTTTCTTGTTTTTCAAAATCATAATAAGTATTTATTAATTATTCTAAAATATACTTATACATTATTTTTTGGGATCATACGCTTTTATATAATAAAAATGTTATTTAATATTAATATATATTTTTTTAACAAAAACTAATATAAGTTTATTAAGGGAAATATGTAAAAAAAATATTTTTTCTCCTGTATAATTTGAAATGATTTCTATTTTTAGAAATTTGATTTTGAATATTTAGTAGATCCAAAACTATAACTTAACGCTAATTTTTAATAATATTATTTATATTTATATGAATTTATATTTTTATATATCATTTTTTTTTTCTTTTTCTTTTTTCTTTAACTTTTCCGGGTGATGGGTGTACTATTAAGAGAGTCTTTGATGTTAAGACACTCTTTAGTGTGAATGCCAATGGTTAGGGAATGGTGTGGCCCATTATGAGATCACTAGGGGATTTTCATGACTTATGGCAGTTTCTCAAGCCCAAGGTCACAATTTCTAAAGCCTCATGTGAAGCCTCCTTGAGAAAGGACTTGAGAAATTATTGTTTTTGTTAAAACTCTAATATATATTCTTACAAATATCTATGCTTTGCATTTTTCGTGTGACATTACTTTATAATTTATTTACTTTATTTTTTAATATGATATGCATAAAAATTATTATATAGAAATAAATAAATTTAAAAAGAAATTTTGGCAAGCATTAAGCTTTTGTATCTTTATTAGCTCATAGGTAATGGAGTGGACATTTACAATGTGTTTTCTTAAAATACTCTATGGTGTAATGGTCATAGGTTTGAAACTCTCAAGGTAATAATCTAGCCATGCTAACGAAGGGTGTGGCCTAGAATGGATTTGATTGATTCTCAGAAATTTCACTGCAAGTCACGGCTAATGAAGCCATCCGTTATCCTTTCAAGTCATCCACCTAGCAAAAAAAATTAGAATTATATACTTATTAAATAAATTTTAATACAAATTTTTTAACAGTAAAATAAAACTTAGTTTATAACTATTACATATAAATGTATATGAATATTCTCATTTGTTATATGTATATATAATCTTATTTGTCATTATATATTTATTAATCAAATTTATTAAATTTGTATATGTTTATTAATTATATGTTTGAATATAAATCATTATAATATATGTGTATGGGGAAATAATATTTGTAATTTTATTAATAAAATTAAAATTACAATATGCCAAACTAACGAAAATATATATATAAAATACAAAGTAAAATAATTCATTATTTTTATTTTTATTAGTTTTTTTAAGAAATTCAGGTAATTATTATTATTATTTGATTTAATACATCATCTTACACTATAACATTTTTTTTACAAAATCATAAATTATTTTTGAAAATGATATATATATATATATATATATATATAACTAAAAAAATCAGTAACTTTTATATTTTCAATGTCATTCAAAATCATAGTAAAATCTATATCATTTATTCTACTTGCTAAAGAAAAATTATTAAATTCAACACTAATCTACTCACCCTTTTATTATAATTTTTTGATTTGTGGTAGGCGTTTTTATTTTGACCGCGGGTGAATGGGCCGTTATTGATTTTTATTTTTTTAAATTTAAATGGATGATTGAGATGTAAAATTATTAAATTCAACACTAATCTACTCACCCTTTTATTATAATTTTTTGATTTGTGGTAGGCGTTTTTATTTTGACCGCGGGTGAATGGGCCGTTATTGATTTTTATTTTTTTAAATTTAAATGGATGATTGAAATTCCATCTCGGCAAATATGCGTAGAATATGCTTTATCTAAGTGGTAGATAGATGGTTGTGGCATGAGGGAGAGCGAAGCGATGGAAAACAAATTATTTATTTTTCCGGCAGTCAAATTTGGTTGCTGCTCATAATGTGGAAATAATTTATTTGAAAAGTGGCGCTATCCTTAGTGAGCCTCTTGAGCCTTTGTAGTTCCTCGGTCTTGGTCATTCTACCTAATTTGATTTCATTCGAGGAAATTAATATATTTAAAAAAAAAAATGTTGTTTAAATTTTAAGTTTATGAAGAGTGAACCATGGAGCTTACTAAAAATGAACGATGGAGTTTGTATGATATATGGGTACAAGCATCATTTCACATGGTTGCATGGATAGATATGTTGTTTTGAGCATAGGGTGGGAGCATTGTAGCAACACATATGTAACACCTTCCTCTCACATTTACCAAAGCTAACCGGTCCATGGGGTAAACATGTGACGAAATGCTACTATGATGTGGCTCAACTCCCAAAGTATAGTTAAGGAAGTGGAGTCGATAAAACATAACCAAACTAACCTTCTCTCAGAGCTAAATACCCTTGAGGAGGTAACCAACCGTTCCATATGCTGAACCCCTCACACAACTTATCTTTTTACAGTCCTAGAGCCTTAGTCGCTCCCATGACAAGGCATGCATGCAACAAAATCCTTCGAGTCACTTGCAAAGCAAGGCATACGAGCGACTGTGGACTTTTCTAGATAGTTCTCGGCCAACGACCCTAGATCTTGTGCCAAATTCTCAAAGTGAGGACTCAAGGCACTACCAAAAACTTCATGAAACTTACAAAAATTATAAATGACAATGAAATAAAGGTACTAATGAAAATACTTGAGTAAGGACTTGACAGGGCCCCTACTAACCATGATAGACACTTTGTCAAGCATGTCACAAATATGCAATCTATAGGTCGTAACAAAATCTCTGAGCATAGGTGTCTCGTACATATGTGAGATTCGTAAAGAAAATATTTTGTCATATCACAATAGTTGCATTATCATCTTTTAGGTCACATATTCATTTTAAGTTTAATTACTAATCCAAACATGATCAAAACCATACATTTAGTTTGTCATAAAATATACTTATAACCAACATATACCAAAACAAATAACAAGGATATAACAACCATAAAATCCACATATAAGCCAATAGATTTACACATGAAATGCCAAGGAGAAGGAGATCTTATTATTGAATGAAAAATCCAACCAGGTCTAGGACTTCCATGAACCACCCGACCATAGATTGGGTGAACCAAATCATTCTTTCATTAAATCACCCTCATGTCTTATTACAATCATGAATGTGAAACTCAAAACCAAACAAAACCATGTTTCCTCAGGCTTTACCACAATCCCCACCGGATCACTAGGCCCTAAACAAGCATGGATTTCACTAGAGTTCTCCACCTGCACCGTGAGGAGTTTTCATGTCTCTTAGTCTCTAGGCTTTACCGTATATCCCACCATACAATGGTCAAGGATTCCTATCCCTAAAGAGGACTCCACCTTGGAAGCTTTACCATATATCTTGCCTTTCACTGGTGAGAGATTGCTAGGCCTCATCGAGGGCACACACCTCTAGGCTTTATCGTATATCCAACAATTCACAGGTTGAGGATTCGTAGGCCCACCATGGCACATTAAATATGGCTTTATTGCAATCCCACCTTCTCTAGTCTAGGGATTCCTAGGCCTTGCCTTCTTTGTTTCAAAGGCCACCTCACTCAGTTTTGAAATCATGCGACAATCTAGCTCAACCGAATACAAGAGAACCCATCACACCATGGTTATCCAAAAATAGAAAGGAAAGGCTCGAGAACACTCTCATGCTTGGAAAAACCCATGCCAATGACAAAACAAGAATCAAATACACACATGCATGTACCATGCATGCACAAATCTAGTAAGGAAATGACACATGCAAATCGATACCTGTAAATCTCGTTGTAGCTACTAGATGCTACACTTCCTTGCTTGATCTTTGTTTTCCTTTGTCTTTTTGGTCCTTCCTTTGATTTCCTTATCCAATGCTAGAGTGCTCCAAGAATGCACTGAGTGTCCAAGAGTATGAGAGAGATAATAGAGAGAGAGCACAAAAAACTACCATGTCATCGTCATAAGTCTTTTTATCAATGAGGCCTCTATTTTCTTCATTTTCCATTATTTTCGTTCATTAAACTCGTTACATGCAAGATGAGACCTTTCACCTTCTTTTTCTCCTAATTTCCATTATTTTTATAAATAAAATGTCAATTAATGACTCATGCATTTCTAAAGCCTTTACCTTTGAGTTTGCCAATTTCCTTAGCCATAATAAACCAAATGAACACCCACACTTGTATGTTTTTGGCCAACATTTAGCTATTAATAGCTATGTGATAAAATTTATGTCATTTTTTCTTTTATTAAATTTATTACATGAAATTTTGACCACTATTACAACATAGGTGTAGGAGCAATGTATAGACAAGGTATCACTTTATCAGTCTATACAATTTAAAAAGAATGTTGTTTGGAGATCTATAAATCACTATATATTGTTTTGTTAATTCTTACTCTCATTTTTTAGGTCCATGATTTCAGATGTGTTGTCCATGCTTTTCATTAGTTCTTTTGGCATTGTGATCCATAAACAATGAAGGAGGAAAAGTCGAAACTCAACCCATCATGACAAAGGGTTTCACAGTGTTTCACATTGCTCTTTATTCAATGATGATCTTAGACTCCCTTGAAATCTAAAAGACTATGAAATGCATCAGGCACTCTATTTGGATCGAGACCTCATTTAGATGATGTGTTTGGACTTTAAATTAAACATAGATTTGAATGAAGAAAATATTGAGAATAATCTAGATAATCACTATTTTGGCTGGATGAGAAATATAATAAATGTTTTTAATATTACGAAGATTGAAGCTGGTAACGAATTTTCCTTTTGAATTAATATTGTTTTCGAATGCATTATTTCAAATACAGATTCAACAGTTTGAACATGAAGCACAACAGCCCTAGCATGTACAAATCATATGTTTTTTTATTTAACAGTATTTTCCTTGCATTCCATTCAAATGTTATTTGATAGTGCACATTTAGGGATTACAGATTTCAGTTGGTTGATTTGAGTGCACTTATTAATAAATCAATTATTAGTTAGAGTCGACGAATGCAAAACACAAAGAACAAAAGATTGTCCTTACCATTATCCATATGCATAGGGCCGAAATCTTTCTGGGAAATTCTCTGCAACTCTCACAGAGCCATTTACTATTAAAAAACTAGGCCTTCAATTACATAAATCATTTTGGGTTTCAATGAAATTGATTAGAAAATGATCCTTGATGACTTTTAATGATAAAAAATGAAAGTCAAAGGATGCTCTTGGAAATAGTCTCATTGTGTAGATCTTTTCAATTTGAATCTACTACAATTTGAATGGACCAAAATGGACTCCGGATTAAGGAGTTATTGCAGAAAGAAGTTGGCCCAATGTCCTTTAAAAAGGAGGCATTTCCTTGTAAAAATGGACTTAAGGCCCTAAGGAAATCGCATCGGAAAAAGCCAAAGGAGGACTTAAAGTAAGGGCGAAAGGACTCTCCGATTGTGATCTTTGATATATCACATCGGAGGAAAGCCTTCATCAAATTTTGGAACCCCGGGTAGAGTCGATTGCGACTAAAGCGACGAGTCGATCAACGATTTCGATGGGTGACTTGTGATTGTGATGATTAGATCAAAGGATCAGCATTGGCGATATATATATCGGTCAATAGAGTCCATTGGAAAGTGGTATAGACCCCCGGGCCATTGCAATTGCGATATGCGATGCGCCGATATCGGCAATCGGGATCGCAACCATATAAAGGGCCGTCGACATATGCTTGTTGTGATTGCAATATGAAATCAGAGCGCGGACCAGATGGGATTATAAACGTGATTGCATATTATTTGAAATTTGGATACACAGATTTTTTAGTGTATTGCTGTGTATTTGGGTTTCCTAGCCTTACACAATGCGATTGCGATAAGAGATCAGAGGACGGACCCGAGAGGATTATAGGGTTGATTTAACTATACTTGAGTTCTGCATAAAGGCTCATGATTTGTTTTTTGTGAGTTTTCCTGTGTGTTTCTGCTATGCTCCTATTTTCAGAAAGTAGGGAGAAGAACACCTGACTATGATCCGTATTTAAATAGGGATGCAACAAATTACAGAGATAACCATAACACAGATATGCAACGGAAATAATACTTCATTTCATTAATATAAAATACTGAAATATGTTTACAAACAGCAATGGAAATAAACCAGCTAGGGCGATGGTACGTTATCTCTGAGAAGAGATGTGGTGGCTACATGCCTCTAAACTATGTTACAATGAGGCTCGAAGGCCTATTTATTGTTGAGAAACAATGGAAAACCCTTCACATTCCAAAACCTAACCCTAGAAGATGAAACGCCAAATTGTGGGCCCCGTTTCTGGGTAAGTTGGTACATCAACTTCCCGGGGTCGCGAATTAGTCATATTATCTCCGTTTGACGTGCATGATAGCCTGTTGGAAAGATCTCTTCGAGGACTACGACGGAAAAGACAATTTTTTGACAAAAAAATTGTTGGCAGTAGATTTCCCAAAAAATGTCGTTTAGGGCGTCATAACGGCTCCGGAAGTTTAGGACCCGAAAAACTGCTAAAAATAGTAAACTGTGCTACAATTTAGGAAACTAAAAAGACTAAAAGAGACAGTTGTCGGGGTCCAAATGGGATAGGTGGGTGGCCACCAACATCCACCTAGATTAGACTGTGTCATTTCCATTGGGAAAATTCTATCACACCTGTGCCACGCTATAAGCGAGAGTTTCTGTAACAGGAATGCGTTATGAAGCACGTAGAGCAAGAGGGCCAGATGCAGAGCTAGAGAGCCAGAGAGCCAGAGGGCTATACGCGGAGCCACAAAGGAATGATTCCTAATGATTGCACACAGAGGAATGAATGGAAGCCACAGAGTTGGAGGATTCTTCAAAGGCCAGAGAGCCAAGTGAAGAAGCAAGTTTTTCCTTGAGAGAGAAAGTTTCCCTTCAGGGAGTTCACAGCTAGGCCAAGAGCCAAGAGCCAGAGCCGAGAGCCAGAGCCGAGAGCCAGAGATGAAAGCCAGAGCTGAGAGCCAGAGTCGAGAGCTAAGAACTGAGAGCCAGAGTCAAGAGTCGAGAGCCGAGGGCCAAAGAGCCAAACATCCAGTGATAAAGATGGCATTCTAAGCCCATTGCTTCAGTTGTAAACCTATGGAGTTGAGTGTGGAACTTGTAAAATGACTTAAGCCATAATCCCAAAGAGCCTAGTTGAGTTGTCTAGAGCTCACGAAGGTGTAGCCTAAGAGGTTTGGGTGAACTCCTAATTAAACTTTTTGTCTTTATGTGTTTGTTTATTTGCTGCATTTACTATTATGTGAGTTTATATACCAGTTTAAGTAAATAAACTTAAGGAAATTAAATAGTCAAAGGAAAATTGAAAGTTTACACCTATTTCAAGTTATTTATTCTAGAAATTGTTAATATAAGCCTAGACCTTGGAAATTATTTAAGCTTTGGAGTGGGAGAGGTTCTTGTAAGCATGAAAAGAAGCCTTTAGGTCCCCATATCAGAACAGATGGTATCAGAGCCCCATGATGATTAACCCCACCTTCAAAGAAGGTGGTATCAAAGCCCCATGATGATTAACCCCACCTTCAAAGAAGGTGATATCAGAGCTAGGTTATACCAGAACAGGTTGTATCATGAAGCAGGTTGTATCGTGAAGCAAGTGGTATTAGATCAGAATGCATGATTGACAGAGCAATCTATATGATTGGTTGACTTGAAAGGTGTTTGATCTATTGTAAAATGACTATTGTTTGAGTTTTCAGAGGTGAAGGGAAAGCTATTGATAGCTAAGTCTAGGAGAGGAGAAGAAGGAAGAAGAGCGAAGGCATTCTTCTTATCCCAAAGGACCTCAAAGAAATCTTGGAAGCACAAGAGGTTTGTTCCAAAAGGTTGCTTGAATAAGCTCTTTGTTAATCTTGTTTGAAGTTCTTTTGTGCATTTTGATAATGACAACTTCTACAAGTGAGTCCTCAAAACCCTCCTTCATCACAAGAATCTGTCATAAAGACATGAAGTGAGGCTTGTTAATCATGATGGAGATGGTGAGAGAGATGAGTGTTGGACTTCGAGAGCAGTTGAATTCCATGAAGGAAGAGTAGCAGTTGCTTTCTAACAAATTGCAGGAAGTGGAAGGCCAGCTTCATATTGCAAATATGAACCTGGAAAGGGTGCATGAGTTGGAGACACAGCTCCTTGTTTCCAAACAAGCCTTAGTCAAGTATCAACTTGAAGAAGAGGTAAACAGTTCCAGTTTGTTTTTAAATTATTCTAAGAGTATTTATGTTGGTTGTTTTGAAAAACATACTAGAGGCATAGGGTCCAAGTTAATGTCCAAAATGGGCTATGAAGGAAAAGGATTGGGAAAATATGCAGATAGTATTGTTGAACCAATAATGGTTGAGGAAAGGCCTAAGTATTTGGGTCTTGGCTATGGACAATCTTATGGAGAAAGTTCCAAAGCTGCCATGAAGACAATTGAAACAGTTCCAAGAAGGAGTTTCATTTCAGGTCTTCTACCTCAAGAGTGTAAAGATTGTATTCATGGGGAATGCAATAGATTGAAACATAATTTGCAGAATGAAGGTGTTCATAAGCATACACTTGAAGGAGAGAGTTGAGGAGACTCTGAAAGCCTTGAAGAGATTGATGGTGGTCGAAAGGGAGCCACTTCTTCATTTGATTCACCTCCTCATGAAGATAATAAAGGTGAAAAAGAAAGGTATAAACTTGGTTCTAATCATATTCCTTTTAATTATGTTAAGCATGATAAATTTCCATATAAGCATGAGAAAATAATTGCATGTTCCTTTTGTGGTTTGGATAACCATACTGTTTCACGATGCTGTAAGAGAATGGCCACATACAGGAAACTTTAGAAGGAAAAGAAGTAAGAAGCCAAAGGTCCACTGGAGAAGGCAAATCATGCTGTCAAGAGGATGCACATGTGTTCCACTTACTGCCATAAGCAAGGACATATTGCTGCAAAATGTTGGACTCTGAATTCGACAATGCTTCCACGAAACTTGAAGAAGGTGGAAAGAGAAAATGGCACGAATGGAAAGAAAGATTCCATGATTGATGTGTTTAAGGTTGATTCACATGCTGATGCTGATGTGCAGAAAAAGGTAACACCTTTGAAATGAATTGGTGAGAAACGGTTAGAGTTCTTATCCAATTAAGGTTGCATGTCTTTTTAAAATGCATCAAATCAATAGAATGCATTTCTTTGTTAATGGAATGCAAGTTGCAGGGTTTTACCAAGAAGGTGAATGGAAAAGTTGAGTAGGAGACTCACTTTATTGTTACAACATTATATTCATTTAAGCTTCGAAAGTAAAATGTACTTAAGAGAAATTTGAAAGATGAAATGCATGCATAAGCATGATATGCATGAACACAGGGATGTTGATGATTTCCTTGTATTTGAACATGTATGTGTAATTAACTTGAAGGGTTGACTGATTTGTTTTTAAACATGCATGTAACATAATATTGACTTGGGAAAAGTTGATTGGGTCTCCAAGATGGAGATAATAATGAAGTGCTTCATATTTGAAAAATAATCCTACAGTTATTTTTCTACATGCTTGACATGAAGGGTCAATTGTTTAAAGACATGTTTTGTTGGCTTGATTATCTAGTCAATCATTTGTATGTAGATGTAAGACATGGAGGTAATTCATAAAATGTGAAAATCTGTTTCTTTTGTTGAAGCAAGAGTTTAGGTTATCCAATTATTTTCTGTAATTCTATTGTTGTTGACAGTATGTCAAACAGGTACAAATGTAAATTTTTGTGAAGAAGGTGTAACTTCACATTTGTTTGAGCCACCTTGGATCAATGATCAAGGAATAAAGGTTTAAACTACCTATTGTAACCCTCTCAGCAGGAGTTCTGCATGAAGTCAAGGAGGAAGATAGTTCTTAACCAAAGGACAAGCACATCGAGGAAGGAAGGCGTTGACTATCTTCGAGTTTTGGCTCAAATGCACTAGCCATGAAGGCGAGTGTATGGAGGCTGAAAGAAGAGAGTGTTGTTACTCTCATCTACCATTCAGATCAGTATATCAGTCCTTCGGGCTCCAAAAGATTTCCAATGGGAAGGCATGATCAGAAAATGATCCTTGATGACTTTTAATGATAAAAAATGAAAGTCAAAGAATGTTCTTGGAAATAGTCTCATTACATAAATCTTTTCAATATGAATGTACTGCAATTTGAATGGACCAGAATGGACTCTGAATGAAGGAGTTATTGCAGATATAAGTTGGCCCAATGTCCTTTAAAAATGAGGCATTTACTTGTAAAAATGGACTTAAGGCCCTAGGCTCTAAGGAAATCGCATTAAGAAAAGCCAAAGGACGACTTAAAGCAAGGGTGGAAGGACTCCCTGATTGTGATCTCCTATATATCGCATCAGAGGAAAGCCTTCATCAAATGTCGGAACCCCAGGAAGAGCCGATTGCAATTAAAGCGACGAGTTGATCAGTGATTGCGATGGGTGACTTACGATTGCGATGATCAGATTGGTAGATCAACATTGGCGATATATATATCGGTCAACATAGTCCATTGGAAAGTGGTATAGACCACCGGGCCCTTGCAATTGCGATATGTGATGCGCCAATTTCGACGATCGGCGATCTGGATTGCAACCATATAAAGGGCCGTCGACATATGCCTGTTACAATTGCGCTATGCAATCAGAGTGTGGATCCGGTGGGATTATAAACGTGATTGCATATTATTTGAAATACAGATTCATGGATTTTTTAGTGTATTGCTGTGTATTTGAGTTTCCTGGCCTTACGCAATGTGATTGTGATAAGCGATCAGAGGATTGACCCGAGAGGATTATAGGGGCGATTGAACTTTATTTGAGTTCCACCTAAAGGCTCATGATATGTTTTTCATGAGTTTTCTTGTGTGTTTCTGTTATGCTGCTATTTTCGAAATGTAGGCAGAAGAATGACCGACTGTGTCATTTCCATTGGGAATAGTCCATCGCACCTGTGCCACACTATAAGAAGGCATTTCTGTAACAGGAATGTGTTATGAAGCATGCAGAGATAGAGGGACAGACGCAGAGCCATAGAGCCGCAGAGCCAGAGGGTTAGACTTAGAGCCATAGAGGAATGATTCCTCACAATTGCACACAGAGGAACAGATGGAAGCCGTAGAGTCAAAGGATTCTTCAAAGGCTAGAGAGCGAAGTGAAGAAGAAAGTTTTCACTTGAGAGAGCAAGTTTCCCTTGAGGGAGCTCACAGCTAGGCCAAGAGCCAAGAGCCAAGAGCTGAGAGCAAGAGCCAAGAGCCAAGAGCTGAGAGTTGGAGCCGAGAGCCAGAGCCGAGAGCGAAAAACCAAGAGCGGAGAGCCAAAGAGCCAAACAAGCAGGGATAAAGATGGCATTGTAAACCTATGGAGTTGAGTGTGGAACTTGTAGAAGGATTTAAACCATAATACCAAAGAGCCTAGATGAGTTGACTAGAGCTCACGGAGACGTAGCCCAAGAGGTTTGAGTGAACTCCTAATTAAACTTGTTGTCTTTATGTGTTTGTTTATTTACTGCATTTACTGTTATGTGAGTTTATATATCAATTTAAGCAAATAAACTTAAGGAAATTAAGCAGTCAAAAGAAAACTAAAAGCATACACCTATTTCAAGTTATTTATTCCACAAATTGTCAATATAAGCCTAGATATTGGAAATTATTTAAGCTTTGGAGTGGGAGAGCTTCTTGTAAGCATGACAAGGAGCCTTTAGGTCCCCATTTCAGATGAGAAATAAACAATTTTTGTCTTACTTTTGGGGTCTGAACACTTTCTACACAAAGTTTGTCTGAGAGAGTGAAAATTTGCATTCCAAAATCATTTTGTTCGATCACACTTTCTTCATTTATACCATATCCAAAGTTGTTGGCGTATTATGTCTCATAGATCTCCACAATAGAAAAGTAAAGGATAGATCTCAAGTTCTTGAATCTTGGCTTACAAGTCCAAGATTATTTGAATAGTAGAAACCTAGGGATTGATTACCTTAAAATTTCAACGACTGTAAACTGTTGTGGTGTTTAAGATCAGAATCAAGAATCAATGGCAGTGGGTAGCAGTGGAAAAGAACATATCACAATTTTTTAACAGTGCCTAAGTGTTGTACTATACGCTATCAAACTGTTTTTTGTTGGTACACATCATGGATCTCACACTTCGTCGATTCTGAAATGATGTCTCTGAGAGATTTAGCGACCAAATTCCATGGCTAGACTGCCAGATGAGATTGCAAAAGTCGACATATTGTAGAATCACTTTGATCATCGTGAATCATAAAATAAATTATTTTATATGTATGATTATGACCATGGATGAAATACTCTCACACGTTAGCCATCAATTGTACTCTCCAAAATTAAATACTTTCCCTAATTTTTACTCCATAATTAAACTCTCTCCCTCATTTTTACAAATTAATCATTGTCTTTTTAAATTCAATTAGTTAATGATTAATAATAAACATAAAATTCTTTTGACCAAGTGGCGTTGATAAAAAATAATATACATGTTGATATATGCATTTTTTAAAATTCATGTTTTGATACATGTTGATGGTGTGTATACAGCTTTCTTTAATTCATTCTTAAATTCATACAGTGGAGGACATTTGATATTTGCTGATATGAAAATTGTCATTGTAGTTAATTTAGTAATTATTTTGTTTGAATTTTACATTCATTATATGTTGTCTTCTTTATTATATATTTTCGGGGATTTGCAAAATAAACAAAATAATCAGTGAGAGGTTATGAATGTAATGTCATGACATCATATTAGGAAAATTAAATATAACTCTGTTCCAATGAAATTTGCTCAAAATTTACATTGGAGCCCAATTATGTTTAAACATAAAATATTCACTAAACCAAACAAATCAAGTTATAGTTATTTTTCTTTCTTCGCGTTCGTAAATACTATTTTCCCAAAAAAACTAAATATACTATTTCATAGTTAATGTGTTGAATCCATACTTTGTTGTATATGATGAAAGGTCATAGTATTAACATCTAATTTGATATTTGTTTGCTCCTAAACAGCATAATATTTAATTCATGGTATCAACATTATCACAATAAATACCTATGAAACAAATCATAAAATCAATCTTTAAATAAAAAAATCCGCTGGAAATTAATATATTTTTGAAAAACATGTTCTTTAATTTGTTTTTCAATAAAAAAAAAATTAATTCTAAACATTCATTTAAATAAAAAACTAAGTATTTTTAAGAGAAATTTTCCTCATTAAAATTTAAAACTTCGAAAATAACCTAACAAAAAACTTGATTCACTCCATAAAAATACTAATACTGACACATCAATTTTTATTAATATATTTTTGAAAAACATGTTCTTTAATTTGTTTTTCAATAAAAAAAAAATTAATTCTAAACATTCATTTAAATAAAAAAACTAAGTATTTTTAAGAGAAATTTTCCTCATTAAAATTTAAAACTTCGAAAATAACCTAACAAAAAACTTGATTCACTCCATAAAAATACTAATACTGACACATCAATTTTTTCACTCATCTCGCTACGAAAGGAACCAGAAGACCATCCCTTTCTTAGCATCAGCCACATGGATTTCAAATAGCCTTCGTATGCGGAACTTGCATTTAGAATCACTTTTATTTTAAGGGAGCGAAGACTAATTTTAATGAAATCAACAGCATTTAAGTATTAATATTTAATGGAACTGTTTTGGACAAGTTTCTATACATGTTTTTTTAAATTCATTTATAAATTCATATAGTGTAGGGATATTTGATATTTGCTGATATGAAAGTTATCCTTGCAATTCATTTTTTATCTATTTTGTTTGAATGTCACACTTATGGTAATGTTTTCTTTTTATTATATTTTTTAGAATTTAAAAAAAAAATTCAAAAAAATTATTGAGACTTTATGAGTGTAACAGTAAAAATGGAATATAATTGTGCTTTAATAACAATTTTGAAAAATAAACAACAAATATTAGGAAATGATGTTATTTTTCATTATTCATATTCATATATACTATTTTTCAAAAATAACTAAACATAAAGATTCATAGTTAATTTTTTGTATTTCATGACATGGTTATAGTATTGACATCTAAGAAAGCTACAAAGAAGGTAGCATAATTCTTTACCTCTAACCATTAGGGATTAGGCTCTAACCTCTATTATTTTATGAATTTTGGCTTGCTTTGATAGATAAATTTAACTATAAATATCCTACAAAATAATAACATACTAGATGGTATTCATGAGTAATTCATTTTAACTTTTTGTTTTTATGGATTTTAGGAAGCTTTAACTCATAGATTTCTTATCTAATAAATAGTGGATGAAATTATTCTAGATATGCATGTACCTAAAGCCTTATACAGTAAGTAGGCTCTTTTCATGGCTATTACTTTTTTTATCCAATTATCACCCTTCAAAAAATGTCCCCATGTTTACTATAAATTCTTATTTTCTAATGAGATCTACATTAAAGATGGCTTCCACTCTTAAAAAAGATGGCGTATGCTTAGTATATGGATCAAATATTTAGTGCTCATGGATCACATGGACATAAAAAATTAAATAAACTCTTCTATAGATTCCTATAGTTTTTTTCCTTTCCGCGTTGTGTTTAAATATTTCTAATTGTTACTTTTATTATTTCTAACACTTTATCATTTTTATGGATTAGAGTTTATGACCTATTATATTTTTTCTAGGATTCATGAATTATTATCCTTATTTATTTATTTTTGTGAATAAGATAAAATATATTACTGTGGAAACTGACAGATTACATAATTTTGGCTGTGTGGGAGAGAAACCCCAACACAAATAACTAAAATGGCCTCGGATTTGTCTTTTTTACATTCTAGCCATGACAAAAGTGTGTTGTCATTCCAGAGGTGGAAATAGAGATGAACCCTGTTTACAACATTCTCAAAACTAAGAGTATAGAAACCGAGAGAAGAGAAGAAAGTTGTAGTGTGGCTGACAAGGCAAGAGTCATTTTTCTCCATGATAGATAACCCTTTGCAGAGGAAGAAAAACAAAAAGGATGTTGACAAAGTCACTCTTGGTTTATGGTTACCAAATCCTCATCCAAACGAATGGGAGTCTCCTGTGAGCTTCCCTCCTGCTACGTGCTGGTGTTCTGTCAACTTGTGGAGGCCCGAGTGGCCTCTTTCTTGATATTTGGGGGCCCTTCAGGAGTCAAACGAACCTTCATCATCGACTTCTTCTTGATAACTGTTCATTGCGGTGCATCTTGAGTAATGGATCTACAGTGGTGGATGGCTTCAACATACATCACAAACTTCTCAGTCAGCCGGTCAATCTTTATTTCCAGTGCCTTGGTGCGCTCCTCCCTCTCCTGCACTGCTAACAACATGATGGTTTTCATTTGCCACCATGTTACGATAGTTCACAAATAGAGGTTTTCACGTGCTCAAGTGAAGGAAGGATTTGGAATCCAAGAAAAGTTGGCGTCAACTTCCTTAGTAGTCACCTCTCTACGTATATCATTTCCTTGGGCTTCTAATTCGGCAATGTGCTGCTGAGTTTGAAGATTTACCACCACCGCATAGCACATAGTTGTGTGCCTTGCATAGGTATTCGCACGAGTGGTGGCGAGCGAACCTAGGGACTGCCAGTAGGAGGTTGTGCAACTGTGCACACCTCCACGACTGGAATGAGAGGTGGAGAAATTCTTCTGGACCATGAGAGAAGCAGAAGGGCTAGGGAGTGAGGGGAACCAATGTACAAAGGACCAACATAGAGGGATAAAATAAGAGAGAAGAATGACAGGGAGAAGGGGCAGGAGAAAATATAAAGAAGCTCAGTGAAGGTGGGTGCCAAGGTGCAGGGAGAACAGGCGGGAAGGGGAAGCATGCAAAGTTCTGATGCATGGCGGTGGAGGAATGTCTGAGCAGAGACGATGTGACTAGGAGGCAATGGTCACACAAGGGAGAGAGGAGGTGGCATCATGGGTGCTATAATAAAGCAAGCCAAATATGAGTATGTGTGCATTCTCCATCCACATGTCCTTCCAATGGAAAGGAGAATCAACCTTGAAATGATGAAGTGTAAGCGAATAGTTATTGTTCAGTAGAATGGTTATCTTCGTCATTGATTGATGTGCATTAATAACAAAGTTTAGCTTCCTCCAATACGTGCCATGCTCGGGACTTTAGGCATAGGGTACTAGCCATACTCTCATTCCCTAGTCCATCCACAAGTTTATTTCCCTTCCTTCTGATTGCTTGAAAGTGGAGGCCTTCCATGCTATTAATTCTCTGCTTGATCCATTGTATTATTTTCTTTCAGTGCCAGTTTTGCAAAAAAAATTCCACCTTGATGCCTTGCTAAAGTTTTTTGCCAATATGAGTGGCTAGCATGGAATCTCCTTCTACTATCAGAGGGATGAGGTTTATGTTGTGCATTGTGGTGATGCCATTTTCCAGGGCATGAAGTTTTGCGACATTATTTGTGGCTGAACCTATATTACCTTCATATATCGATATTATCTCTTCTTTATAGTTTTTGAAGAATCCTCCAAAACCGGCTGGGCCTACATTCCCCTTAGCTGCATCATCATAATTGAGCTTGAAAGTCCCCTTGTTTAGCTGCCTCGAAGTGTTTTTTTTATTTTCAAGCCTAGAGAAGGGGGTGACTTCGTCGACATTGATCTGAAGGAGATCCAGAATTGAGAGAATTCTCTCTTCGAAGATGGTGGCAGGGGCTTTGTCAATCTGAGTGGGTAGAGAGGTGATTGTTTCCCAAATCTCACTTTTGATCTTCGAGACTATGATTTCCTCACTCGAGATGCCACAAAAGATTCTTGCATTGCGCTCCTTCCACAGAGCCCAGAAGATTAGATCGGGAATTAAATTCCACGTGTGGTTAACCGAAGGATGTTACGAGAAAGCAGATCTCTAATTCGCGATGGTACTTTGAATATATGAGGGGTCCCAACTAGAGTTGTTGAAGACCAATAAAATCCAATCCCATAAATTGGAAGAGAATATGCATACATTTAACAGATGATTGGGGGTTTCTTCTTCTTGCTGGCACAGAGGGCATCTCAATTGGCTAATAAAGACTTTTCTTCTTAGGTTGTCCCACATTAAAATATTTCTATGCATGACTAGCCATAAAAGGATAGATATTTTCTACGAGTGCTTCCTGTCCCAAATTGAATTCCATTTTGGTTCTAGTTGAAGTTGATCTTGCCTGGCTATGTATCTTTAGGCTTCTTTTAAATTGAAATGTCCTGCTGAGTTTTTCCCCCATCTGAGTTAATCCTCGATAGAGTCAAGGAGAAATTTTCTTTTTTGTAGTTCAGATGAGAGGTCCGATTAGTCTTGGGGATTCATATGGGCAGTCCAATCCTCTTGTTCCATCCAAATTCTCCGTTTGTCCTTTTCGTCACTCGTTTTCTAGTACTGGCTAACTTTGATCTTGCCTCTGTTTTACATATCAGCCGTGATTTCATGATATTGAGCTTGATCAAGTTATGACCTTTGTTTCCAGGCGTCCTCCTAGAAGATGCCCCTATTTTTGTTGCCCATTTCCTATAAGCTATGATTTTGAATGATATCCCTGTTCTCCCACACTTGGTTCTAGATGACTGAACGTTTGATATTTACATTTAGCCTCCTGATTTGCTCTTGCAAGAGGGAGGGGTTATACTTTTCTTTTCATAGGATTCCCCAATGGGAGTTGGGGTTTGCAATCCATCTCCATAAGTTTTTGGCTCCAAGGGCCTTTCTGAGGAGGTCTATGTCTCTAAGACCAAGGCCACCATCTTTTTTGGGCTTGCAAATTTTTCCCATGCCACTAGAGCCCATTCTTTTTTTACCTCTCCACCTCTCCATAAGAAGTTCCTCTAAAGGTTTCTAATATTTTTTGAAATAAATTTTGAGCCTATTAGAGCCGAGTACAAGTAGAGCAGGATGGCCTATAAAACAAATTTGACTAGGATAAGAAAACTTGCCATATTGAGAGATCTGAAGGTCCAGTTGGTAATTATTTTCTCCATCTTGTTAATCACGTCCTCCCAAGTAGCCCGGGAGAGAGGTTCATCTGTAAGGGGAACACCAAGGTAAGTGGAGGGGAGGGTACTAATGGGAATGGCAAGGAATCGAGCGATGTTCCTGCAAATGTGCAGCGAAGTTTTAAAGAAGAACAACTTGTATTTCGCGGGGTTGATGGAGGTTCCAGATGCAATAGAGAAGTTTGACAAAATGGACATGAAAGAGGAGGCTTCTTTTATATATGGGAGGCCCATGATAAGGGTATCATCAAGAAATTTTCCGTGCATTGATAGGGGAGCAGAGGCATGGGGCTGGAGGCTAGAGAGATTATTTTCTTATAGGGCAACAGAGATAGAGAGGCTTAGCCCTTTAGCCATTATAACAAAGAGGAAGGGAGAGATTGGATTCGCTTGCTTCATACCCCTGGAAGGATTAAAGGGTTGCGAAGGGCAGCCATTCACGAGGATGGAGAAAAAATCTCCCGACACCATAGCCATGATCCATTCATTGTTGTCTTTATGGAACCCAAGCACTACCATGACCTGTCTCATATAGTTCCAACTAATTTTATGAAAGGCTTTGGACATATCAAGCTGAATCATCATACCAAGTTTTTTTGGGGATTTAAGAGAGTGGAGAGGCTCATTAGAGAGGATGATACTATCCATGATTTACCTTCCTTCCACATAGCCAGACTGTTGATGGGAGATGAGGAGAGGGAGGATGGCTTTAAGTCGATTCATGAGAACTTTGGAGATTATTTTGTAGATGACATTGCAGAGGGATATGGGCCTAAATTTGTCCAGGGAATGAGGATAAATTCCCTTGGGAATTAGATTTAAGAAGGTGGAGATAAGGGATTTAAGGATAGACTTCTGAATTTGAGATTCTTCCACAAGGGCATGCACTTCCAAATTTATGATAGGCCAGCAAGCTTTGTTGAAAGCAATGGTGAAACCACCAAGACCTGTTCTTTTTCATTGGGAATTCTCCTGACCACATCTTCCACTTCCTCGAGGGAGACTTTCCTTAGGAGAATTTTGTTATGATCCTTCATGATGATTTTGGGGATATGCTTGGTGATTTTTTTGATGCCTTGATCCTGGTCATTCCTTGGCTCTTTGAAAAGAGAGTTGAAATAGTGATTCAGCTCTGTTTCCAACTCCTCTTGAGAGTGAATGAGATGACCATCTTGGTTCTTCAAAGCGATAATTCTATTGTTTCTCCTATGTTGTGTCATTGTTTTATGGAAAAAATTCATGTTCCTTTCCCCACATTTCAACCAATTTATTTTGGATTTTTGTTGCCACAACGTTTCTTCATGGATGGCTCTTTCCTCCCATCTTTGTTCTAGTCTTTGTTCATCTTGATTAATGTTCTCCGTTAGCCCTTCTTCAATTATGTTTTGTTGGATAATTTCCATTTGATGATCCAATTTATTTTTATCTATGATGATGTTGCCAAATGTTTCTTTGTTCAATTTTTTTATTTCCTCTTTGATATGTTTTAACTTTTGTTGGAAAGTGTACATTTTGTTTCCAGTTCTGATGCGAGTGTAAGTCCACCATTGTTTCATTTTTTCCCTGAAGTCTTGGTGATCCAAACATAAGGCCTCGAACATGAAAGGCTTACTTTTCATACCATTGGAAATTTGAATCTCGACAAAGATTGGTGAGTGATCAGAGCCTGCTTGTGGTAGGATTCTTGGCTTCATTTCCCAAGATGTAGGATAAGCTACGTCGAGTAAAAGGAATTTGTCTAAACGAAAAGCAATTTGATGATCTCCTCCTCTTCTGTGATTCTAGGTGAAAATTCCATTGCTAGTACGAATGACGATGAGGTTGAGGTTTTAAATGGTTGCGAGGAAAGCCAAAGAGTCCTTATCAAGCTTCTGGAAACCTCCTTTCTTCTCAGACAAGTTAGTTATCATATTAAAATCACCTGCTATGATTTTTAGAGGATGGTGAAGAGGGTCAAGGAGATTAGAGATGTTTTGGAGCATTTTGATATAGTTTTTCACCTTGTGCGGTTCATAAATATTAGTTATGAAAATGCTCTCATTAGTACCTATGATTCTCAGGATCACTATTATGGAATGATGAGTGGATAGAGAGGATATCAGGCCAAATTTGGAGTTTTTCCAAAAGGTCATAATGCCCCCTTCCATACCAGTAGCCGTGTTGGCCATGGAGCTGTATGGCTTGAAGAAAGAGTTTAGAAGGAGGGGGGGGGGGGGGGGTGAGTCGATTCAAGTTTAGTTTCTTGAATTAGCAGGATGTCAGGATGATCAGACAGGATTATCCTTTTAAGGATATGTTTCTTCCCAATATTTTTCAGTCCTTTAATATTCTAAGAGATGAAATTCATTGAAATGGAGATGGGTATAGAGTCAGAGCCTTTACCTTTCCTTAGTTTATTAATTTGGCACCCAATTCTTGGAGGAGCTCACTGGTCATCTTTCGACATCGCTTTCAGCTTGAGCATTTGAGGTTGAGTCCATCTACTGAAATATTTGCTAATATTCCCTTTGAAACTATGCTTTCTTGTGCTGGATGGTGAGCTTTGAGTTTTAGTTCTTCCTGGAGTAGACAAGATCCTTCGATTTTTTGTAACTGTTTTTCTGATATGGAATTTATTCCTTTTTGTTTCCATTCCTCTGCAATTGTTACAAGTTCTACCCCCTCTATAGCTTCCTCTATGGAATTTTCCTCTAGTGTTTCATCTGTTTCTATTTGCTCCATTTCTGTATCATCTTGCGAATGCTCCTTTCCTTTGTTGGTATAACATGTATACCCTTCATCATTTTCATTGTCTACTGGTATCATTTCTTACTCTCTTGGTTCATCTACTATCTGTTCATTAAGATCCATTTGCTCCTTGGTGTTGTTCAATACATTGAACTCGTTCTGGCCTGCGTCTTTAAATTGGTTCTTCTTGGGGATAACCTATTTCTTGGTGTTCTTCTTCCTCGAGATGACTTTAGTAAATCCTTCGCTATCTCTTCGTTTACTTGCTTTCTCTCACGATTGAGGGGTTTATTCATTGGACAATCTCAGAAGGAATGCCCATGCTCATGACATTTTCTACATCAGTAGGGAATATGTTCATAGTCTATACTTTGCAGCCAGATTTTGTCCCTGAAGATTAATTTAATTTCTTCTGGCACAACACCAGAGACATCTATATATACGCAAATTCGGGTGTAGGAAACATAGTGACCTATTTTTGTGCCTTTATACATTTTGATGTACTCCCCCAGCTAGTCTCCTATACCTTTTAAGACTGAAGGAACCCAATAATCATTTTGTAAGGAGTAGATGTGTACCGAGACTGGAACCCTGATAAAATCCTATTTTTCTAGTGTGAAGTTCTTCATCCAAAATCTCATGTATAACTCAGTTGAATTATAGAAATAGAGTCCTCCTTCAAATATTATGTCTCTATCTTCTTGGAGGTCAAATATGATTGTAAATAATCCTTTAGAGCCCAACTGAAGTCTAATCTCCCCTTTGGGTGTCCATTTGCTTTGAGTCCACTAGCTCATGGCACTTTTAGTTGGCCAGATGCCAATGAACTTGCATATTACTGTGTGTTCTTGCATGTATTCTCTATATACTACTACCTCAGTGTCCTAAATTTCCAGTTCCTCTTAGTATTTTTCCCCTGGTCTTCTAGTTTCTCATGATTTTTTGAAGGATTTACGTTAGCAGGGAAGGGCGTGTCTATGGCCTTACCTTTTTTTTCCCAAGTATCCTTGGTTATCCTTTTCGTTGTGTCTTCGTTCCTCTGAGGCATCGCTTTTTGTTGTGGATGTGTTGTTTCTTCTTTGTCAGAGTTTCCTCCTGGTGGCGTGTAGAAGGTATAATTGGAGGCCAACTTGGTGAAGAAGGAAGCCTGGTGTGGTGGCTAACGAGAGACCATATCCTTGAAGGAATGGGCATGATGATGTTGTTACGAATCTGCCATGGAGGTGGGGGAACCGAATACCTAAACTAGAGGCACCAGGGGAGGCCACAGAGAGAGATCAAACCTTGACCTCCATTGCGTTATTATTAACATTATTATTATTTAACTTTTTTAATTTTGTTTATTATTATTTAAAGTTTATTGCTTTATTTAAAAAAAGAAAAAAATCTTTAATTTTTATTTGATACTTTCATTAAAATAATAATAATAATAATATAATTAAAATTAATGTAATTTAACATTAAAATTAATATATTCGAAAACCTCCTATGTCATGGAATTAGCGTGATGTTGGTATTTAAACTATTGTAAAAATAAGAATGGGACCTACTCCAAAAAAGTTTGAAAATTTTCTTTAGTGATTTATGGTTGGATTGTAGATATTTCTCTAACCATTGTTAATAAATACATAATATGAAATTTATAGTCACTAAACCACTTACCAAAAAAAAAGATTTTTTAAATCAAAAAACTTTACTCTTATTAATTATTACTATTTATTTATAAGGGTTGACTCATTTATTATTATTATTATTATTTATTAGACCCTTGGGTTTATAATATCAATCCCTAGGGTGATTATTCTAAGGGCTCATATTCTTAGGGTATAATATTATTCACAGGGTTTATAATATAAAACCTATGGTTTAATATAAACCCCTCCGGTTTATAATCATGGTCAACCATGGTCCACCATGGTCCAAAATCGCATTGTGAAAAATATTACCTCAATGTTAAAATCAATCATGATTAACTATGGTCTATCATGGTCAATCATGGTTAATATATAAATAAACCAATGTCAATCATTGTTAGTCATGGTAAACCATTGTCAACCATGGTCCAACGTCACACAGTCACAAATATTGTCTCAATATGAACATCTATCATATGTGAACTATCATCAAACATTGCCAACAATGGTCAACTGTGGTCAACCATCATCAACCAATGTCAATGGTGGTCCAACATCACATTTGTGACAAAGAATGTCTCAATATGAAAATCTACCATGGTCACATTATATAAAATATTTTTTCATTATCCAACATTACATTATGACAACCATAGTCAACTTTGGTCCAACATCAGATTGTAACAAATATTGTTTCAATATGAAAATCAACCATGGTCAACCTTCATCTATGATGGTCAACCATGGTCAACCAAGGTCCAATCTCTCATTATGACAACGATTCCCTAATTATGAAAATCAACCATTGTCAACGATGGCCCAACATTGCATTGCGACAAAGATTATCTCAATATGAAAATAAGCCATGGTTAGCCATGGTTGACCATGTTTGATTTAGGGTTTATAATATTTATCCTAGGGTTTATAAACCTTGGGTTTACAATATTAATCCCTTCGCTTTAATGTTGTTCCCTTGGTTTCTAAGTTTTATTATTACCTTATGTTTAGAATATCAATCGCTTGGGTTTATTAATCTAAGGTTTCATATTCCTAAGGTATAATATTGTCAATAGGGTTTATAATATTATTCCTATGGTTTAATATAAACCCCTTGGGTTTAATATAAATCCATTGGGTTTATAATATAATTTCATTAGGTTTATTAATCCCTCAGGTTTATTAATCTCTTAGGTTTCTAATAATGTAAATATGAGTTTGTGTTGATAGTGTTGGACTCGACAACATATCAGGGGATCTCCCCGGTAAGAAGTCCCAACTAGACCTTAGATCGTTTGGTGTAGGAGTCCTAGCAGGGTGTCGTACAGTATCTGTTACAGGTGAAACCACCCTAGGGCTTTGGGTTGAGAACCCCAACAGAGTAGAGGGAAAACCTCAACAAGAAATGCTCAAACAATCATTAAAAATCCTTATTCTACTAAATCGCATAGGAGTGTCCTTACCCGATGTCATTCATCTGGGTAGATCCTGTAGGGTGCAAACCCTCAACTTCTCCCAATGTCCTTGAAACCTGAAAATTATTCAAATAGAACATACAGGACAGTAGAAACATAAAGGATATACATTATGTTAACTTTAAATCATATAAATGAATGACTAATTATACATCAATATAAGATTCATAAATGAATTACAACATGACTTTGATGCATAAACAAATTTCATATCGGAAACAGAACAACATTCCTTTTTATTGAAGTAAGCTATAGATAAGGTGGATAAATACGACCTAAGTCCTTCTCTAGCTCCAAGCAGAACCATCCTCTGGAACCGTCCTTTCCCAGCCTTCAGCAATCTTCCTCCATCACCAACATAAGGATATCTCAAACAAGATGGTGAATATCTATAATTAAGGAAACAAGGGTTTCCTGAAGCTTTGGGGAGTGCAGGAGGCACAAACATTCTTTAAGCATGATCATGGATAATCTCACTATAGTATCAATATCTCATACTTTCTCCTTTAAGGCCTTGCCATGGAGGTTTATTTATAACTCTCCAAGTTAGTTTTTTCAGTTGGGAAATAGTTGGGCCACAGGAAATAGGAGGTGAATAATAGGTAAAACCTGTGAACTCCACCCAAAATTAAGGAAATTTATTTGTTTAAAGTGTTTTAACATCTCTACGTGGGTTGGGTATATATTGACCCACGTGTACACGCTTTTAACACAAGTAAAAGTAATGTATAGGGAATAAAACACTGTTTTTTAAGATTTTTGACCATGTCTGGAAGGAAGGGTTGCCCTAGGCCATAAACAGAACATCAGATCTACCAAGAGTGGTAAATGGTGATATAAAAGATGCCCCCCATATATTTGAGGTCAGAAGGGGTACATGATGGCCGAAATGTATTAAGTGTATGGAAAGAATCATGCTGAGACCAAGGAGGAGTTCGCCAGAATTCATCCTGCCATGCCATCGAAATAGATTAGAGAGAAATTGCTGTCTGAGGCAGGCATACCGATGCTCAAAAACAATAAATTATGTCTGCATATTAGGTACAAAAGCGGATCCAATATTTATACAAGTATAAAGGAACTGAAAGTACATAATGGATCATCTGATCATTATAAAGAATGTACATATCTAAATATCACATATAAAGAGCTTATCGATGATGTTGAAGTGTGAAGCTAATCACTGAAGTCAAGAAACTAATCCCAATAGTACCAAGTGAACATGATGGAATAAATGATACTACACCGCAACTCAGTTGCTAGCATATAAGATGTCACTATAAGGAACTGCAACATATAAGGTGGATGGCATCAACTAGTAGAAATAGGAGCAATTGACAAGTGAGCCAAGACATGCTGATTCAAACCCAAGGTATTCACTCACTGCCATGGTACATTTCTACACAATCTGAATGAATGACCTAAAGTTGACCATGTGAGAAATTGTTTGATTACTGGTCATTGATCTATATCGTTAACAAATGCGAGACTACTCACTGATAATGATAATGAAAGTCAGGGTACCCAGTACAATCTAACAAGTGCGAATAAATGAGTTGTAGTCTAAAACTTGAAAGAATATATCAATCATGAGACAATGATGTTTTCCCACTATCAATAGCGAAGGAATCAGCCACTGATGACTGCAAACCCTAAGGTACAGCCAAATGGAATCTATATCTCTTTCCCAGAGCAATGAGCTAAAGTTGATGGGAAAAGATATGTTAGGGGAAGGCATTAAGGCATCCTTCATCATTCTAGCACGAGTGTAACCCGTAGGCCAATAATGTGGAAGGAATCTGATGAAAAAAGATGTGGTAACCTAGCCAAAGCACGTTTCCAGTGTACACAAAATTTGGCTAGTGCACAATAGAAACCCTATGAACCATCCAATAATGAAAGCTAAAACGGAGGTGAGGAATCCACCAATAGGGTGAAATGGAAACCAAGGCACTGCAAAAATCCCAATGTGTGATAATGAAAGCTAATGTCGAACATAAGGGAAACCACCTAGTCGAAGACCCATGATACTAATCGATGCTAAGCATAAGGGGACCTATCAATAATGAAAATAGGGCCAGGGTGCGGCTCTAGATCTACCCTCAGAGCAATTTTTCGTAGTCGATAAGGACAAGACTCGCTAGCAAGAAGTCAATGGACACATTCTCAAACCGGTACAAGTAAAGGACCAATACAACTGATGTGATACTGAACATGACACTGACAACGATGGATGGCCAACTGAAAAATAGGTCAAGGGACACCGCAGAGAGGCTGACTAAGCCTTACTTCCCTTAAACAAAATCATGACTCAACTATGATTATATGGCAACATATGATAACTCTGTATAAGTTTGTCATGCAGGAGGCATAAGCAAACTCTCCATATGATTGGAAGAGGTAACCAATTGGAGGAGAACTGACTCAATAACAAGGTTAAGGCTCTCCTAAGTTAAACTAAAGCCCACCCCAATGGAGGAACAAACAAATTGGGAAGGGTTCATAATTATCTGTGTCAATAGAGGTCAAATTTAGTTTAATTACTTTATAATATGATATTTAATCTTGTGCTTGTCCACTTGCAGTAGCTCAGTTAGAAATGGTCATGGAAATGAAGTCGCATGAACCAGAAGTCTTGGGTTCAAATCTTGTGCTATCCTCCCAATTACGGTGAGAAGTTGGACATGATGAAGATGTAGGTACCAATCTTACAATATATATCAGTATATATATATATATATATATATATATATATATATATATATATATATATATATCTATATATATCTTGCACTTCATATATAGTATCACACAGACTATTGATTTTCTTGAACTTAATTCATATTAGATGCATAGATATAGAGTACATGCATAGCATACCCATAATTCCAATTCTGAAATCTCAAAAGAAAGGAGAAATTAAAGAGAAAGCAGTGAAAGTTTTTGCAAGTTATTGAAGTTGCACCATCTTTCTTTTTGGTGGAGTTATAGAAATCAGCAGGGTATATAGTAGAGTTTATAAAAGTAGATATTAAGTTTAATTTTAACCAACTTCTATTCCTTATTTTCGATAAACTTTGTGTGAATATTTCCTTTCTCATCTTTCCTGCAGTTTTACAAAAGCTTTTCAAACATTTTAATGGATTCACTTGACAGTCCAAAGGTAAATGTTTTTGATATTTACTGATGCTCAAGTTTCTTATTTGAACTCTTCATTATGTTAATGATACAAAAAATTGTAACCAAAACACTTGATTCAATCCTCATCTCTCTTATATTTCCGTTATTCCATGTTCTAAAAATTGTGTTATTGGATTAGAAGCAAGATTTTATATGGAGTAGAGGTACCCTACAAACATTGTAATACAAGTTTTGCATGAAGTTACTTATGTAATGAAAATTATGTACTAAACAATTGAATAAGGGCAAGTAGTAGTTAGTAATGAAAGTGCTTTAATTGTAGATTGTGCAACTTGACAGTCCAATATTTGAAGAAGATCACCATTTAACTTCTTCAAGGTATGAGAAATATTATTTTAAATTCTTTCTTCATGGTTCATGAAGTCTTTGTAATCATGCTCTTTTCAATCGCTTAATTTTATACACTTTCCTCACAATTCCTGTCTTTCGAGCCTTATAGTGACATTTACTTTTTTTGACCTTCTAATTTTTGCAGTGGCAAAGAACCTTGAAACATAGTTTCAAGGACTAAGGAAACTAATTTCCATATGAAATAACTTTCCAGAAGATAAATATGCCACTTAACGTACCATTTATAGAAAATCTGATTAACAATGGTTGATAGCATATACAATATCATTGTCATTGGGGTTTTGGTTAGACAATTAAGTAGGGATGTTGTTATTCATCCTAGGTTGAAAGTCCCCAGAGACATCTTTGTACCTTGTGAGCCAGGTGGACCGTTCCATCTGCTTGGGATCAAGTGTGAGTACTAAGTGACTTTAGTGAAATAAAGATCCTCCACTCACAACTACTTAGCTAATGGATTTTTCATTAACTGTTATAAGTTGGATACACTTCATTGTAATTGTTTTAAATTTAAAGTTTGGCATGTTGACTTTGTCCTGATAAAAAAAAGTTGTGTCATCAAAAAGAAAACATCATTACCATTTTCCTCATAAGAGAGAATAATTGGATTCTTTTTTTAGGTAGATCAATTTAATGCTTTTGTAAAAAAATGGTTGTTAGTAAATTATATAATAGATGTGTACGAAGATGAAATGGTAGATCAACCATAACATGCCATTTGAAATTTATTTTTGCAAGCAAAAATATGCTTTACAGCTTCAATAGGGACCATGTTGTCTTGACTTTTATTTCATAAGTTAGGATTAGGACACCATAAAGAGTGACCATTTAAGATAAACCAACTTCAAAGCCTTTACATTTCCAACTCAATCTTCTAGGAAACCTTCTAGGCTCTCCAAATTCTGCAAGCAGTAAAAGTCACTTTCACATTCACAATGGTTGGGTTAACAGTCAAAGTCTATAAATTTATACTCTGTGGGTATGACCTCCATTGTTTTTCATCCTTAGAAACTTGAAACAATGGAAGAATTTAGGCACCAACTTCATGTAAGCGTTATGGTGGTAGAGGCACTCTTATTATATGCTCACCAGATGAAAGCCCTTCAAAACTCAAATAAAAAAGAACAAAACCAAATCTGAATCAAATATGTCAAATGTTCACACAACTAGGACTCCAAAGCCATACATGTTTCTTGCTTGACAAACCTTCTGCAAATAATTATGACAAAGATCAACTGTAATTATGGATACATTTGCGGGAACAATTTTTGTACCATGCAATTAGCCTACTTGATGAATCTTCAATTTCTCTTCACAAAAATATAAAATCTTGTAATATTATTTTCTGCAAATATTTATGCATATCTTTACCATGCAGTTAACATGCTTGAAAAATCTCCGTTTTTTTCTACAAAAATATAAAATCTTTCGTTTGAATGTTACCAGGCTCTGGTGTGGGAAGATTACAAGAAATGGGATTGGAAAAAGGATGGGGAGACAATGCAGAGGATCACTTGAATATGATTCATTTGTTGTTGGATATCCTTGAGGAAATTGATCCATCAACTTTAGAAATGTCTCTAGGAAGGATTCCTATGTTTTTTAGTTTTTGTGATTATTTCTCATCGTGGTTATTTTGGGCAAGAAATTTTAGGAATGCCATGCACTGGTGGATAGGGAAAAAAATTATAATTGCAATGCCCATTTCATGATATCTTTTCTTTATTGTTTGATTTTATTTTTAACTTTTACTTTGATCCTTTTTTGTCTTTTAACTATAAAATTAAACATACATGGTATCATATCCATTTAAACAACATCCAAAACTTGAAGATAATATTAGTATTATGGTAGTTTTGTGTTAAAATATTTTTATATTCAAAGTTTATAGATATAAAAGATAAAATAAAATGTCAATGCCTTGGTTTTATTCTTACTTGACTCTGGTGTGGGAAGCTTATAATAAATGTGATTGGAAAAACGATGGGGACCAATGCACAACATGACATGGACATGATTCATTTGTTGTTGGAGATACTTCAACCACCTGAGACATCAACATTGATATTCATATGGTTTTTAATGTTGTGATTATTTTAGCTCATTGGTTATTTTGGGCAAGAATTTTTTTTAGGAATGCTAGAAAAGACATCGGGGGATAGGTAAATAATTTTTTATAATTGCAATATCCATTCCATGATATCTTCTCTTTATTGTCTGATCGTATTTGAAAAATTATTTTGATTTCTTTGTCTTTTAGCTATAAAACTGAAAATAATTGGTATCATGTCCATTTAGACAACAAACAAATGTTGAAGATGAGATTAGTATTACATGATATTGATTGAAATACTTTTAGCTGTTTTATGTTAAAATTCATGACTATTAGAAACATTTACTTTCATGATGTTATTTGAGAACATGTTGTTTATATACTTGACCAACTTCATTTGTTAGAGAATGGAATTTTGTTGTGAATAAAATGACAAGGATTAGACTTTATATCTCAGATTATTTGTTTTCACAAGTTATGTACAACTTGAGCTTTTTAGCATGTAACTTGGTTCGCGTGATTGCTCCTAAGCTTTCCCTGAAGGTTGAATACTATGTTACTAATCTATTCTTTTTTATGATGAAAACTTATTTTCTTTGTTTATATAGTTCATCCAGCCACAGTGGCCACTATCGCCAATTGAAGAAAACTTGTTCAAGTTTCTAGCTTTTATTGAAAAATATGGCTTTGACATTGATGATGTTGAGGTATATGTCGTCTAAATCCTTTATAGTCTATTTTAGTTTCTATTCCAGTGTTCATCATCTTTCATGGCTTACACTTTGCACTGTATCTTCTTTTGTTTTAAAAGAAGGAACTCAATATAAGAAACAAAAATTGAAGAAAGAGGAGAACAATAGCACTGGAGCGAAGAAAACGAAAAGAGAGAGAAAGAGAACAGAATCACTCTAGTGATACCCTTAGAGCCAATATCTCGCATAAGACACACACACAGAGACTGATGGTCAAGTCTTCAGGAGTTGGTGAATTCACCTTCGGTGCCCTCGAAATGCAATGATAATGTTTTGAAGTAATGAAACAACATTTTATGTGTAAATTTTAATCCAACCAACATTAAGTTAGAAACTCATATTCTAATACTTGAAATTTCATATAATATAATTTATATGGTTGAGATTATTTATAATTTCACTTAATATCATTTAGTATTGTAATTAACATATGTAACTTTGTGTTTTTATATTAGATAAACATGCACATTGTATGAAATTTTTATAGTTTCGTGGAAAAAGCATACTAATTAATTTACGTTGATTAATAATGAACACATAAAATCAATATAAAACTATTATATTGGTAGTTTATATTGACTAATGATGAACACAAATAAAATGAATATGACTAAATTAGTTGTTTATAGCAATTATTAATGAAAGTAAATGAAACAAATATAAACTATTAAATTATTCATTTATATAATGAATATGAAACTACCAAAAATCGATAAATGACTGTTGCAGATAATAATTTTTTTTATTACAAATGACAACTAAATTTTTCATATATACGACTATTTGTAGCTAATTTACAGTATCTTATAAGAAGACCAAAATTTAGTCATATTTCTTTGGTAATTAATTGGTTTCAAATGATGACTAAAATTTGCATATATATGACTATTGGTAGCTAATTTATAGTATCTTATAACACGGCCAACATTTTGGTCATATTTCTTTGGTCATTAATTGGTTTTCTTCGGTGATCATATAGTAATATATTTGGTTCTATATTTGGTCATTAATTGTAGCAATTAATTACTAAATCAATGACTAAATTAATAACCAAATTTATGATTAAATATATTACTAGATGATGAAATTGAGACAACAAATTAATGACTAAGCTAAAAATGACTAAAATTTGGTCTTGTTATAAGATACTGTAAATTAGCTACTACTCGTCACCAACTGAAAAATGAACATTTATATGCAAATTTTAGTTGTTTTTTAGTAACTAATTAACAATTTTGTACTAGTGATTTTTTTTGGGTTTTCCTCTCAATAAGTAAAAATAATTTCAAATAAGTTATCAAAAGAAGAGAAATAACTTAACCTGGATGCCCTAGATTTATTAACACCTATTGTGTCTCAACCTTTTCGAAATGGATATTTAAAGAAAATAATCTCCTGTAAATGCATGTAAATGATAACACACAGTTTGATATGGTATCCTTGCCACACTATAAACACATGTATGTAATATATATAAAACCAAGGAGAATTCAATTATGGGCTTGTCGGGCCTCCAACTTGTCATGATTTTGTTAATGAAACCATCACTTTTCACATCATTCCATTCACCCATTGTCATCATTTTTAACCATATTTCTTCATAAACACACCAAATTCATGCTTACATGGTTTATTATTATCATTTCCATTATTTTCAATGAATTAGGAAGAATTTTTCATAGTTTTACCAATGAAAGTTTAGCAGGTTCAAGTTGTTGCTATTTTGTCAAGTTTCCGTACCTATCTCCATGGTTGAGGTAGTAGCACCACTCTAGAAGGAAATAAGACACTTCGAATTGGTTTCTAGAGTCTTTATTATGGATTTGAATTGGTCAAATCCCACCTAGCTCACACGTCTGGACCTCTAGCATTAAATCAAGGGAAACGCGCAGCAGTTTTGACTAGTCAACTTCAAACGCTTTTTATAAGCAAATGGAACAAAATTTCAGAAAAAAATGGGTTTTGTTTAGCATCGGCCCATTTATATTTTGCATGTGTCGTTTTCTCAAATTGGTTATGATTTGAGATATTTTCGAAGTTCTTTGGAGCCTTATTTTGTAGATTACGTGGACATATGGTTTTCCATTTTTTCATTTAATGGACAGTTAACAACAAGGACTGAACAAGATGTTCTTTAGTAAATTCCTGGCATAGAGATGTGTTTGAACAGATCTAGGTTGCTCTTTTATCCAAAAATCCGTGAAATTTTATTTGATTTGATCTCATGTCTAGAACTCAAGCAAGAAAATTATGAGTCTGCTAATTGTCTCAAAATTGTATAAATTGTAGTCTCTTTGATGAGAGGAGCGATGATCTAATATGTCATGGATGATCATAATTTGTAATTGTTTTTGCTTATTGTATGAGAAGAACTCTATTTTTTCATTGAATTTTTTTTTTTTAATATGGCGTAGCTTTGAATGAAATTGGTGATTTAAATATCTTTTGTTGATTTGAGTTTTCAACACCTTGAATTCCTCAGGAGGACCCCTAGATATTTGTGAGAATAGTATAGGTCCTTTCCATTTCTTTCATATTCTCATGGATGGTTTGCTTTACATAGATTAATTGTTTATGTTTATCATAGATTAAAAGCACATGCTTTCATCGATTAAATTTTTATGCTTTCTTAGATTAAAATGTTCATGATTCCATAGATTAAAGTTTGTAAGTTTTAGAACAAAATCTCCACACTTTCATAGGGTAAAATCTCATGTTTTCTTAGAATAATAATCTTTATGTTTTTTTTTTTAGTTTAACATTAATTTTCTTTCCAAAAACTTATTACTTTAATAGTTGATATTAAAGAATCTAATTTCATTTCAAAGTTTCCAATTCATTTCAGTTATGTATAAACATTGAAAGTGAATCTCCTAGCACATACAGTGTAGTGTACTTCACAATCTCATGTACCCAGATTGACATATAAATTCAAGTAATTTCACAATCAATTAAATTACCCAACATTTTGGCATTGCTGTCGGGGAAGTATACATAGGTGTTAGCTTTCGATTACATCTCATTCTTAGTTGCATTGATTTAGTTCCATAAGAATAATTTCATTTTAGTACTTCCTAGAGCTAGATTCATTTTAAAAAAGTAATTATTTCAATCACCTACCACCCCCATTATATCGCTTGGTGTAATAAGAGCCATCGTGAATCATAAAATAAATTATTTTATATGTATGATTATGACCATGGATGAAATACTCTCACACGTTAGCCATCAATTGTACTCTCCAAAATTAAATACTTTCCCTAATTTTTACTCCATAATTAAACTCTCTCCCTCATTTTTACAAATTAATCATTGTCTTTTTAAATTCAATTAGTTAATGATTAATAATAAACATAAAATTCTTTTGACCAAGTGGCGTTGATAAAAAATAATATACATGTTGATATATGCATTTTTTAAAATTCATGTTTTGATACATGTTGATGGTGTGTATACAACTTTCTTTAATTCATTCTTAAATTCATACAGTGGAGGACATTTGATATTTGCTGATATGAAAATTGTCATTGTAGTTAATTTAGTAATTATTTTGTTTGAATTTTACATTCATTATATGTTGTCTTCTTTATTATATATTTTCGGGGATTTGCAAAATAAACAAAATAATCAGTGAGAGGTTATGAATGTAATGTCATGACATCATATTAGGAAAATTAAATATAACTCTGTTCCAATGAAATTTGCTCAAAATTTACATTGGAGCCCAATTATGTTTAAACATAAAATATTCACTAAACCAAACAAATCAAGTTATAGTTATTTTTTTTTCTTCGTGTTCGTAAATACTATTTTCCCAAAAAACCTAAATATACTATTTCATAGTTAATGTGTTGAATCCATACTTTGTTGTATATGATGAAAGGTCATAGTATTAACATCTAATTGGATATTTGTTTGCTCCTAAACAGCATAATATTTAATTCATGGTATCAACATTATCACAATAAATACCTATGAAACAAATCATAAAATCAATCTTTAAATAAAAAAATCCGCTGGAAATTAATATATTTTTGAAAAACATGTTCTTTAATTTGTTTTTCAATAAAAAAAAATTTAATTCTAAACATTCATTTAAATAAAAAAACTAAGTATTTTTAAGAGAAATTTTCCTCATTAAAATTTAAAACTTCGAAAATAACCTAACAAAAAACTTGATTCACTCCATAAAAATACTAATACTGACACATCAATTTTTTCACTCATCTCGCTACGAAAGGAACCAGAAGACCATCCCTTTCTTAGCATCAGCCACATGGATTTCAAATAGCCTTTGTATGCGGAACTTGCATTTAGAATCACTTTTATTTTAAGGGAGCGAAGACTAATTTTAATGAAATCAACAGCATTTAAGTATTAATATTTAATGAAACTGTTTTGGACAAGTTTCTATACATGTTTTTTTAAATTCATTTATAAATTCATATAGTGTAGGGATATTTGATATTTGTTGATATGAAAGTTATCCTTGCAATTCATTTTTTATCTATTTTGTTTGAATGTCACACTTATGGTAATGTTTTCTTTTATTATATTTTTTACAATTAAAAAAAAAAAATTCAAAAAAATTATTGAGACGTTATGAGTGTAACAGTAAAAATGGAATATAATTGTGCTTTAATAACAATTTTGAAAAATAAACAACAAATATTTTCTTAACCTAGGAAATGATGTTATTTTTCATTATTCATATTCATATATACTATTTTTCAAAAATAACTAAACATAAAGATTCATAGTTAATTTTTTGTATTTCATGACATGGTTATAGTATTGACATCTAAGAAAGCTACAAAGAAGGTAACATAATTCTTTACCTCTAACCATTAGGGATTAGGCTCTAACCTCTATTATTTTATGAATTTTAGCTTGCTTTGATAGATAAATTTAACTATAAATATCCTACAAAATAATAACATACTAGATGGTATTCATGAGTAATTCATTTTAACTTTTTGTTTTTATGGATTTTAGGAAGCTTCAACTCATAGATTTCTTATATAATAAATAGTGGATGAAATTATTCTAGATATGCATGTACCTAAAGCCTTATACAGTAAGTAGGCTCTTTTCGTGGCTATTACTTTTTTTATCCAATTATCGCCCTTCAACAAATGTCCCCATGTTTACTATAAATTCTTATTTTCTAATGAGATCTACATTAAAGATGGCTTCCACTCTTAAAAAAGATGGCGTATGCTTAGTATATGGATCAAATATTTAGTGCTCATGGATCACATGGACATAAAAAATTAAATAAACTCTTCTATAGATTCCTATAGTTTTTTTCCTTTCCGCGTTGTGTTTAAATATTTCTAATTGTTACTTTTATTATTTCTAACACGTTATCATTTTTATGGATTAGAGTTTATGACCTATTATATTTTTTCTAGGATTCATGAATTATTATCCTTATTTATTTATTTTTGTGAATAAGATAAAATATATTACTGTGGAAACTGGTAGATTACATAATTTGGGCTGTGTGGGAGAGAAACCCCAACACAAATAACCAAAATGGCCTCGGATTTGTCTTTTTTACATTCTAACCATGACAAAATTGTGTTGTCATTCCAGAGGTGGAAATAGAGATGAACCCTCTTTACAACATTCTCAAAACTAAGAGTATAGAAATCGAGAGAAGAGAAGAAAGTTGTAGTGTGGCTGACAAGGCAAGAGTCATTTTTCTCCATGATAGATAACCCTTTGCAGAGGAAGAAAAACAAAAAGGATGTTGACAAAGTCACTCTTGGTTTATGGTTACCAAATCCTCATCCAAACGAATGGGAGTCTCCTGTGAGCTTCCCTCCTGCTACGTGCTGGTGTTCTGTCAACTTGTGGAGGCCCGAGTGGCCTCTTTCTTGATATTTGGGGGCCCTTCAGGAGTCAAACGAACCTTCATCATCGACTTCTTCTTGATAACTGTTCATTGCGGTGCATCTTGAGTAATGGATCTACAGTGGTGGATGGCTTCAACATACATCACAAACTTCTCAGTCAGCCGGTCAATCTTTATTTCCAGTGCCTTGGTGCGCTCCTCCTCCTGCACTGCTAACACCATGATGGTTTTCATTTGCCACCATGTTACGATAGTTCACAAATAGAGGTTTTCACGTGCTCAAGTGAAGGAAGGATTTGGAATCCAAGAAAAGTCGGCGTCGACTTCCTTAGTAGTCACCTCTCTACGTATATCATTTCCTTGGGCTTCTAATTCGGCAATGTGCTGCTGAGTTTGAAGATTTACCACCACCGCATAGCACATAGTTGTGTGCCTTGCATAGGTATTCGCACGAGTGGTGGCGAGCGAACCTAGGGACTGCCAGTAGGAGGTTGTGCAACTGTGCACACCTCCACGACTCAAATGAGAGGTGGAGAAATTCTTTTGGACCATGAGAGAAGCAGAAGGGCTAGGGAGTGAGGGGAACCAATGTACAAAGGACCAACATAGAGGGATAAAATAAGAGAGAAGAATGACGGGGAGAAGGGGCAGGAGAAAATATAAAGAAGCTCAGTGAAGGTGGGTGCCAAGGTGCAGGGAGAACAGGCGGGAAGGGGAAGCATGCAAAGTTCTGATGCATGGCGGTGGAGGAATGTCTGAGCAGAGACGATGTGACTAGGAGGCAATGGTCAAACAAGGGAGAGAGGAGGTGGCATCATGGGTGCTATAATAAAGCATGCCAAATATGAGTATGTGTGCATTCTCCATCCACATGTCCTTCCAATGGAAAGGAGAATCAACCTTGAAATGATGAAGTGTAAGCGAATAGTTATTGTTCAGTAGAGTGGTTATCTTCGTCATTGATTGATGTGCATTAATAACAAAGTTTAGCTTCCTCCAATACGTGCCATGCTCGGGACTTTAGGCATAGGGTACTAGCCATACTCTCATTCCCTAGTCCATCCACAAGTTTATTTCCCTTCCTTCTGATTGCTTGAAAGTGGAGGCCTTCCATGCTATTAATTCTCTGCTTGATCCATTGTATTATTTTCTTTCAGTGCCAATTTTGCAAACAAATTTCCACCTTGATGCCTTGCTAAAGTTTTTTGCCAATATGAGTGGCTAGCATGGAATCTCCTTCTACTATCAGAGGGATGAGCTTTATGTTGTGCATTGTGGTGATGCCATTTTCCAGGGCATGAAGTTTTGCGACATTATTTGTGGCTGAACCTATATTACCTTCATATATCGATATTATCTCTTCTTTATAGTTTTTGAAGAATCCTCCAAAACCGGCTGGGCCTACATTCCCCTTAGCTGCATCATCATAATTGAGCTTGAAAGTCCCCTTGTTTAGCTGCCTCGAAGTGTTTTTTTTATTTTCAAGCCTAGAGAAGGGGGTGACTTCGTCGACATTGATCTGAAGGAGATCCAGAATTGAGAGAATTCTCTCTTCGAAGATGGTGGCAGGGGCTTTGACAATCTGAGTGGGTAGAGAGGTGATTGTTTCCCAAATCGCACTTTTGATCTTCGAGACTATGATTTCCTCACTCGAGATGCCACAAAAGATTCTTGCATTGCGCTCCTTCCACAGAGCCCAGAAGATTAGATCGGGAATTAAATTCCACGCGTGGTTAACCGAAGGATGTTACGAGAAAGCAGATCTCTAATTCGCGATGGTACTTTGAATATATGAGGGGTCCCAACTAGAGTTGTTGAAGACCAATAAAATCCAATCCCATAAATTGGAAGAGAATATGCATACATTTAACAGATGATTGGGGTTTCTTCTTCTTGCTGGCACAGAGGGCATCTCAATTGGCTAATAAAGACTTTTCTTCTTAGGTTGTCCCACATTAAAATATTTCTATGCATGACTAGCCATAAAAGGATAGATATTTTCTACGAGTGCTTCCTGTCCCAAAATGAATTCCATTTTGGTTCTAGTTGAAGTTTATCTTGCCTGGCTATGTATCTTTAGGCTTCTTTTAAATTGAACTGTCCTGCTGAGTTTTTCCCCCATCTGAGTTAATCCTCGACAGAGTCAAGGAGAAATTTTCTTTTTTGTAGTTCAGATGAGAGGTCCGATTAGTCTTGGGGATTCATATGGGCAGTCCAATCCTCTTGTTCCATCCAAATTCTCCGTTTGTCCTTTTCGTCACTCATTTTCTAGTACTGGCTAACTTTGATCTTGCCTCTGTTTTACATATCAGCCTTGATTTCGTGATATTGAGCTTGATCAAGTTATGACCTTTGTTTCCAGGCGTCCTCCTAGAAGATGCCCCTATTTTTGTTGCCCATTTCCTATAAAGTATGATTTTGAATGATATCCCTGTTCTCCCACACTTGGTTCTAGATGACTGAACGTTTGATATTTACATTTAGCCTCCTGATTTGCTCTTGCAAGAGGGAGGGGTTATACTTTTCTTTTCATAGGATTCCCCAATGGGAGTTGGGGTTTGCAATCCATCTCCATAAGTTTTTGGCTCCAAGGGCCTTTCTGAGGAGGTCTATGTCTCTAAGACCAAGGCCACCATCTTTTTTGGGCTTGCAAATTTTTCCCATGCCACTAGAGCCCATTCTTTTTTTACCTCTCCACCTCTCCATAAGAAGTTCCTCTAAAGGTTTCTAATATTTTTTGAAATAAATTTTGAGCCTATTAGAGCCGAGTACAAGTAGAGCAGGATGGCCTATAAAACAAATTTGACTAGGATAAGAAAACTTGCCATATTGAGAGATCTGAAGGTCCAGTTGGTAATTATTTTCTCCATCTTGTTAATCACGTCCTCCCAAGTAGCCCGGGAGAGAGGTTCATCTGTAAGGGGAACACCAAGGTAAGTGGAGGGGAGGGTACTAATGGGAATGGCAAGGAATCGAGCGATGTTCCTGCAAATGGGCAGCGAAGTGTTAAAGAAGAACAACTTGTATTTCGTGGGGTTGATGGAGGTTCGAGATGCAATAGAGAAGTTTGACAAAATGGACATGAAAGAGGAGGCTTCTTTTATATATGGGAGGCCCATGATAAGGGTATCATCAAGAAATTTTTCGTGCATTGATAGGGGAGCAGAGGCATGGGGCTGGAGGCTAGAGAGATTATTTTCTTATAGGGCAACAGAGATAGAGAGGCTTAGCCCTTTATCCATTATAACAAAGAGGAAGGGAGAGATTGGATTCGCTTGCCTCATACCCCTGGAAGGATTAAAGGGTTGCGAAGGGCAGCCATTCACGAGGATGGAGAAAAAATCTCCCGACACCATAGCCATGATCCATTCATTGTTGTCTTTGTGGAACCCAAGCACTACCATGACCTGTCTCATATAGTTCCAACTAATTTTATGAAAGGCTTTGGACATATCAAGCTGAATCATCATACCAAGTTTTTTTGGGGATTTAAGAGAGTGGAGAGGCTCATTAGAGAGGATGATACTATCCATGATTTACCTTCCTTCCACATAGCCAGACTGTTGATGGGAGATGAGGAGAGGGAGGATGGCTTTAATTCAATTCATGAGAACTTTGGAGATTATTTTGTAGATGACATTGCAGAGGGATATGGGCCTAAATTTGTCCAGGGAATGAGGATAAATGCCCTTGGGAATTAGATTTAGGAAGGTGGAGATAAGGGCTTTAAGGATAGACTTCTGAATTTGAGATTCTTCCACAAGGGCATGCACTTCCAAATTTATGATAGGCCAGCAAGCTTTGTTGAAAGCAATGGTGAAACCACCAAGACCTATTCTTTTTCATTGGGAATTCTCCTGACCACATCTTCCACTTCCTCGAGGGAGACTTTCCTTAGGAGAATTTTGTTATGATCCTTCATGATGATTTTGGGGATATGCTTGGTGATTTTTTTGATGTCTTGATCCTGGTCATTCCTTGGCTCTTTGAAAAGAGAGTTGAAATAGTGATTCAGCTCTATTTCCAACTCCTCTTGAGAGTGAATGAGATGACCATCTTGGTTCTTCAAAGCGATAATTCTATTGTTTCTCCTATGTTGTGTCATTGTTTTATGGAAAAAATTCATGTTCCTTTCCCCACATTTCAACCAATTTATTTTGGATTTTTGTTGCCACAACGTTTCTTCATGGATGGCTCTTTCCTCCCATCTTTGTTCTAGTCTTTGTTCATCTTGATTAATGTTCTCCGTTAGCCCTTCTTCAATTATGTTTTGTTGGATAATTTCCAGTTGATGATCCAATTTATTTTTATCTATGATGATGTTGCCAAATGTTTCTTTGTTCCATTTTTTTATTTCCTCTTTGATATGTTTTAACTTTTGTTGGAAAGTGTACATTTTGTTTCCAGTTCTGATGCGAGTGTAAGTCCACCATTGTTTCATTTTTTCCCTGAAGTCTTGGTGATCCAAACATAAGGCCTCGAATATGAAAGGCTTACTTTTCATACCATTGGAAATTTGAATCTTGAGAGAGATTGGTGAGTGATCAGAGCCTGCTTGTGGTAGGATTCTTGGTTTCATTTCCCAAGATGTAGTATAAGCTACGTCGAGTAAAAGGAATTTTTCTAAACGAAAAGTAATTTGATGATCTCCTCCTCTTCTGTGATTCTAGGTGAAAATTCCATTGCTAGTACGAATGACGATGAGGTTGAGGTTTTAAATGGTGGCGAGGAAAGCCGAAGAGTCCTTATCAAGCTTCTGGAAACCTCCTTTCTTCTCAGACAAGTTAGTTATCATATTAAAATCACCTGCTATGATTTTTAGAGGATGGTGAAGAGGGTCAAGGAGATTAGAGATGTTTTGGAGCATTTTGATATAGTTTGTCACCTTGTGCGGTTCATAAATATTAGTTATGAAAATGCTCTCATTAGTACCTATGATTCTCAGGATCACTATTATGGAATGATGAGTGGATAGAGAGGATATGAGGCCAAATTTGGAGTTTTTCCAAAAGGTCATAATGCCCCCTTCCATACCAGTAGTCGTGTTGGCCATGGAGTTGTATGGCTTGAAGAAAGAGTTTAGAAGGAGGGGGGGGTGAGTCTATTCAAGTTTAGTTTCTTGAATTAGCAGGATGTCAGGATGATCAGACAGGATTATCCTTTTAAGGATATGTTTCTTCCCAATATTGTTCAGTCCTTTAATATTCTAATAGATGAAATTCATTGAAATGGAGATGGGTATAGAGTCAGAGCCTTTACCTTTCCTTAGTTTATTAATTTGGCACCCAATTCTTGGAGGAGCTCACTGGTCATCTTTCGACATCGCTTTCAGCTTGAGCATTTGAGGTTGAGTCCATCTACTGAAATATTTGCTAATATTCCCTTTGAAACTATGCTTTCTTGTGCTAGATGGTGAGCTTTGAGTTTTAGTTCTTCCTGGAGTAGACAAGATCCTTCGATTTTTTGTAACTGTTTTTCTGATATGGAATTTATTTCTTTTTGTTTCCATTCCTCTGCAATTGTTACAAGTTCTACCCCCTCTATAGCTTCCGCTATGGAATTTTCCTCTAGTGTTTCATCTGTTTCTATTTGCTCCATTTCTGTATCATCTTGCGAATGCTCCTTTCCTTTGTTGGTATAACATGTATACCCTTCATCATTTTCATTGTCTACTGGTATCATTTCTTACTCTCTTGGTTCATCTACTATCTGTTCATTAAGATCCATTTGCTCCTTGGTGTTGTTCAATACATTGAACTCGTTCTGGCTTGCGTCTTTAAATTGGTTCTTCTTGGGGATAACCTATTTCTTGGTGTTCTTCTTCCTCGAGATGACTTTAGTAAATCCTTCGCTATCTCTTCGTTTACTTGCTTTCTCTCACGATTGAGGGGTTTTTCATTGGACAATCTCGGAAGGGATGCCCATTCTCATGACATTTTCTACATCAGTAGGGAATATGTTCATAGTCTATACTTTGCAGCCAGATTTTGTCCCTGAAGATTAATTTAATTTCTTCTGGCACAACACCAGAGACATCTATATATACGCAAATTCGGGTGTAGGAAACATAGTGACCTATTTTTGTGCCTTTATACATTTTGTTGTACTCCCCCAGCTAGTCTCCTATACCTTTTAAGACTGAAGGAACCCAATAATCATTTTGTAAGGAGTAGATGTGTACCCAGACTGGAACCCTGATAAAATCCTATTTTTCTAGTGTGAAGTTCTTCATCCAAAATCTCATGTATAACTCGGCTGAATTATAGAAATAGAGTCCTCCTTCAAATATTATGTCTCTATCTTCTTGGAGGTCAAATACGATTGTAAATAATCCTTTAGAGCCCAACTGAAGTCTAATCTCCCCTTTGGGTGTCCATTTGCTTTGAGTCCACTAGCTCATGGCACTTTTAGTTGGCCAGATGCCAATGAACTTGCATATTACTGTGTGTTCTTGCATGTATTCTCTATATACTACTACCTCAGTGTCCTAAATTTCCAGTTCCTCTTAGTATTTTTCCCCTGATCTTGTAGTTTCTCATGATTTTTTGAAGGATTTACGTTAGCAGGGAAGGGCGTGTCTATGGCCTTACCTTTTTTTCCCAAGTATCCTTGGTTATCCTTTTCGTTGTGTCTTTGTTCTTCTGAGCCATCGCCTTTTGTTGTGGATGTGTTGTTTCTTCTTTGTCAGAGTTTCCTCCTGGTGGCGTGTAGAAGGTATAATTGGAGGCCAACTTGGTGAAGAAGGAAGCCTGGTGTGGTGGCTAACGAGAGACCATATCCTTGAAGGAATGGGCATGATGATGTTGTTACGAATCTGCCATGGAGGTGGGGGAACCGAATACCTAAACTAGAGGCACCAGGGGAGGCCGCAGAGAGAGATCAAACCTTGACCTCCATTGCGTTATTATTAACATTATTATTATTTAACTTTTTTAATTTTGTTTATTATTATTTAAAGTTTATTGCTTTATTTAAAAAAGGAAAAAATCTTTAATTTTTATTTGATACTTTCATTAAAATAATAATAATAATAAGATAATTAAAATTAATGTAATTTAACATTAAAATTAATATATTCGAAAACCTCCTATGTCATGGAATTAGCGTGATGTTGGTATTTAAACTATTGTAAAAATAAGAATGGGACCTACTCCAAAAAAGTTTGAAAATTTTCTTTAGTGATTTATGGTTGGATTGTAGATATATCTCTAACCATTGTTAATAAATACATAATATGAAATTTATAGTCACTAATCCACTTACCAAAAAAAAAGATTTTTTAAATCAAAAAACTTTACTGTTATTAATTATTACTATTTATTTATAAGGGTTGACTCATTTATTATTATTATTATTATTTATTAGACCCTTGTGTTTATAATATCAATCCCTAGGGTGATTATTCTAAGGGCTCATATTCTTAGGGTATAATATTATTCACATGGTTTATAATATAAAACCTATGGTTTAATATAAACCCCTTCGGTTTATAATCATGGTCAACCATGGTCCACCATGGTCCAAAATCGCATTGTGAAAAATATTACCTCAATGTTAAAATCAATCATGATTAACTATGGTCTATCATGGTCAATCACGGTTAATATATAAATAAACCATTGTCAATCATGGTTAGTCATTGTAAACCATTGTCAACCATGGTCCAACGTCACACAGTCACAAATATTGTCTCAATATGAACATCTATCATATGTGAACTATCATCAAACATTGCCAACAATGGTCAACTGTGGTCAACCATCATCAACCAATGTCAATGGTGGTCCAACATCACATTTGTGACAAAGAATGTCTCAATATGAAAATCTACCATGGTCACATTATATAAAATATTTTTTCATTATCCAACATTACATTATGACAACCATAGTCAACTTTGGTCCAACATCAGATTGTAACAAATATTGTCTCAATATGAAAATCAACCATGGTCAACCTTCATCTATGATGGTCAACCATGGTCAACCAAGGTCCAATCTCTCATTATGACAACGATTCCCTAATTATGAAAATCAACCATTGTCAACGATGGCCCAACATTGCATTGCGACAAAGATTATCTCAATATGAAAATAAGCCATGGTTAGCCATGGTTGACCATGTTTGATTTAGGGTTTATAATATTTATCCTAGGGTTTATAAACCTTGGGTTTACAATATTAATCCCTTCGCTTTAATGTTGTTCCCTTGGTTTCTAAGTTTTATTATTACCTTATGTTTAGAATATCAATCACTTGGGTTTATTAATCTAAGGTTTCATATTCCTACGGTATAATATTGTCAATAGGGTTTATAATATTATTCCTATGGTTTAATATAAACCCCTTGGGTTTAATATAAATCCATTGGGTTTATAATATAATTTCATTAGGTTTATTAATCCCTCAGGTTTATTAATCTCTTAGGTTTCTAATAATGTAAATATGAGTTTGTGTTGATAGTGTTGGACTCGACAACATATCAGGAGATCTCCCCGGTAAGAAGTCCCAACTAGACCTTAGATCGTTTGGTGTAGGAGTCCTAGCAGGGTGTCGTACAGTATCTGTTACAGGTGAAACCACCCTAGGGCTTTGGGTTGAGAACCCCAACAGAGTAGAGGGAAAACCTCAACAAGAAATGCTCAAACAATCATTAAAAATCCTTATTCTACTAAATCGCATAGGAGTGTCCTTACCCGATGTCATTCATTTGGGTAGATCCTGTAGGGTGCAAACCCTCAACTTCTCCCAATGTCCTTGAAACCTGAAAATTATTCAAATAGAACATACAGGACAGTAGAAACATAAAGGATATAAATTATGTTAACTTTAAATCATATAAATGAATGACTAATTATACATCAATATAAGATTCATAAATGAATTACAACATGACTTTGATGCATAAACAAATTTCATATCGGAAATAGAACAACATTCCTTTTTATTGAAGTAAGCTATAGATAAGGTAGATAAATACGACCTAAGTCCTTCTCTAGCTCCAAGCAGAACCGTCCTCTGGAACCGTCCTTTCCCAGCCTTCAGCAATCTTCCTCCATCACCAACATAAGGATATCTCAAACAAGATGGTGAATATCTATAATTAAGGAAACAAGGGTTTCCTGAAGCTTTGGGGAGTGCAGGAGGCACAAACATTCTTCAAGCATGATCAGGGATAATCTCACTATAGTATCAATATCTCATACTTTCTCCTTTAAGGCCTTGCCATGGAGGTTTATTTATAACTCTCCAAGTTAGTTTTTTCAATTGGGAAATAGTTGGGCCACAGGAAATAGGAGGTGAATAATAGGTAAAACCTGTGAACTCCACCCAAAATTAAGGAAATTTATTTGTTTAAAGTGTTTTAACATCTCTACGTGGGTTGGGTATATACTGACCCACGTGTACACGCTTTTAACACAAGTAAAAGTAATGTATAGGGAATAAAACACTGTTTTTTAAGATTTTTGACCATGTCTGGAAGGAAGGGTTGCCCTAGGCCATAAACAGAACATCAGATCTACCAAGGGTGGTAAATGGTGATATAAAAGATGGCCCCCATATATTTGAGGTCAGAAGGGGTACATGATGGCCGAAATGTATTAAGTGTATGGAAAGAATCATGCTGAGACCAAGGAGGAGTTCGCCAGATTTCATCCTGCCATGCCATCGAAAGAGATTAGAGAGAAATTGCTGTCTGAGGCAGGCATACCGATGCTCAAAAACAATAAATTATGTCCGCATATTAGGTACAAAAGCGGATCCAATATTTATACAAGTATAAAGGAACTGAAAGTACATAATGGATCATCTGATCATTATAAAGAATGTACATATCTAAATATCACATATAAAGAGCTTATTGATGATGTTGAAGTGTGAAGCTAATCATTGACGTCAAGAAACTAATCCCAATAGTACCAAGTGAACATGATGGAATAAATGATACTACACCGCAACTCAGTTGCTAGCATATAAGATGTCACTATAAGGAACTGCAACATATATGGTGGATGGCATCAACTAGTAGAAATAGGAGCAATTGACAAGTGAGCTAAGACATGCTGATTCAAACCCATGGTATTCACTGACTGCCATGGTACATTTCTACACAATCTGAATGAATGACCTAAAGTCGACCATGTGAGAAATTGTTTGATTACTGGTCATTGATCTATATCGTTAACAAATGCGAGACTACTCACTGATAATGATAATGAAAGTCAGGGTACCCAGTACAATCTAACAAGTGCGAATAAATGAGTTGTAGTCTAAAACTTGAAAGAATATATCAATCATGAGACAATGATGTTTTCCCACTATCAATAGCGAAGGAATCAGCCACTGATGACTGCAAACCCTAAGGTACTGCCAAATGGAATCTATATCTCTTTCCCAGAGCAATGAGCTAAAGTTGATGGGAAAAGATATGTTAGGGGAAGGCATTAAGGCATCCTTCATCATTCTAGCACGAGTGTAACCCGTAGGCCAATAATGTGGAAGGAATCTGATGAAAAAAGATGTGGTAACCTAGCCAAAGCACGTTTCCAGTGTACACAAAATTTGGCTAGTGCACAATAGAAACCCTATGAACCATCCAATAATGAAAGCTAAAACGGAGGTGAGGAATCCACCAATAGGGTAAAATGGAAACCAAGGCACTGCAAAAATCCCAATGTGCGATAATGAAAGCTAATGTCGAACATAAGGGAAACCACCTAGTCAAAGACCCATGATACTAATCGATGCTAAGCATAAGGGGAACTATCAATAATGAAAATAGGGCCAGGGTGCGGCTCTAGATCTACCCTCAGAGCAATTTGTCGTAGTCGATAAGGACAAGACTCGCTAGCAAGAAGTCAATGGACACATTCTCAAACCGGCACAAGTAAAGGACCAATACAACTGATCTGATAATGAACATGACACTGACAACGATGGATGGCCAACTGAAAAATAGGTCAAGGGACACCGTAGAGAGGTTGACTAAGCCTTACTTCCCTTAAACAAAATCATGACTCAACTGTGATTATATGGCAACATATGATAACTCTGTATAAGTTTGTCATGCAGGAGGCATAAGCAAACTCTCCATATGATTGGAAGAGGTAACCAATTGGAGGAGAACTGACTCAATAACAAGGTTAAGGCTCTCCTAAGTTAAACTAAAGCCCACCCCAATGGAGGAACAAACAAATTGGCAAGGGTTCATAATTATCTGTGTCAATAGAGGTCAAATTTAGTTTAATTACTTTATAATATGATATTTAATCTTGTGCTTGTCCACTTGCAGTAGCTCAGTTAGAAATGGTCATGGAAATGAAGTCGCATGAACCAGAAGTCTTGGGTTCAAATCTTGTGCTATCCTCCCAATTAGGGTGAGAAGTTGGACATGATGAAGATGTAGGTACCAATCTTACAATATATATCAGTATATATATATATATATATATATATATATATATATATATATATATATATATATATATATATATATATATATATATATATATATAATCTTGCACTTCGTATATAGTATCACACAGACTATTGAATTTCTTGAACTTAATTCATATTAGATGCATAAATATAGAGTACATGCATAGCATATCCATAATTCCAATTCTGAAATCTCAAAAGAAAGGAGAAATTAAAGAGAAAGCAATGAAAGTTTCTGCAAGTTATTGAAGTTGCACCATCTTTCTTTTTGGTGGAGTTATAGAAATCAACAGGGGATATAGTAGAGTTTATAAATGTAGATATTAAGTTTAATTTTAACCAACTTCTATTCCTTATTTTCGATAAACTTTGTGTGAATATTTCCTTTCTCATCTTTCCTGCAGTTTTACAAAAGCTTTTCAAACATTTTAATGGATTCACTTGACAGTCCAAAGGTAAATGTTGTTGATATTTACTGATGCTCAAGTTTCTTATTTGAACTCTTCATTATGTTAATGATACAAAAAATTGTAACCAAAACACTTGATTCAATCCTCATCTCTCTTATATTTCCGTTATTCCATGTTCTAAAAATTGTGTTATTGGATTAGAAGCAAGATTTTATATGGAGTAGAGGTACCCTACAAACATTGTAATACAAGTTTTGCATGAAGTTACTTATGTAATGAAAATTATGTACTAAACAATTGAATAAGGGCAAGTAGTAGTTAGTAATGAAAGTGCTTTAATTGTAGATTGTGCAACTTGACAGTCCAATATTTGAAGAAGATCACCATTTAACTTCTTCAAGGTATGAGAAATATTATTTTAAATTCTTTCCTCATGGTTCATGAAGTCTTTGTAATCATGCTCTTTTCAATCGCTTAATTTTATACACTTTCCTCACAATTCCTGTCTTTCGGGCCTTATAGTGACATTTACTTTTTTTGACCTTCTAATTTTTGCAGTGGCAAAGAACCTTGACACATAGTTTCAAGGACTAAGGAAACTAATTTCCATATGAAATAACTTTCCAGAAGATAAATATGCCACTTAACGTACCATTTATAGAAAATCTGATTAACAATGGTTGATAGCATATACAATATCATTGTCATTGGGGTTTTGGTTAGACAATTAAGTAGGGATGTTGTTATTCATCCTAGGTTGAAAGTCCCCAGAGACATCTTTGTACCTTGTGAGCCAAGTGGACCATTCCATCTGCTTGGGATCAAGTGTGAGTACTAAGTGACTTTAGTGAAATAAAGATCCTCCACTCACAACTACTTAGCTAATGGATTTTTCATTAACTGTTATAAGTTGGATACACTTCATTGTAATTGTTTTAAATTTAAAGTTTGGCATGTTGACTTTGTCCTGATAAAAAAAAGTTGTGTCATCAAAAAAAAAACATCATTACCATTTTCCTCATAAGAGAGAATAATTGGATTCTTTTTTTAGGTAGATCAATTTAATGCTTTTGTAAAAAAATGGTTGTTAGTAAATTATATAATAGATGTGTACGAAGATGAAATGGTAGATCAACCATAACATTCCATTTGAAATTTATTTTTGCGAGCAAAAATATGCTTTACAGCTTCAATAGGGACCATGTTGTCTTGACTTTTATTTCATAAGTTAGGATTAGGACACCATAAAAAGTGACCATTTAAGATAAACCAACTTCAAAGCATTTACATTTCCAACTCAATCTTCTAGGAAACCTTCTAGGCTCTCCAAATTCTGCAAGCAGTAAAAGTCACTTTCACATTCACAATGGTTGGGTTAACAGTCAAAGTCTATAAATTTATACTCTGTGGGTACGACCTCCATTGTTTTTCATCCTTAGAAACTTGAAACAATGGAAGAATTTAGGAACCAACTTCATGTAAGCGTTATGGTGGTAGAGGCACTCTTATTATATGCTCACCAGATGAAAGCCCTTCAAAACTCAAATAAAAAAGAACAAAACCAAATCTGAATCAAGTATGTCAAATGTTCACACAACTAGGACTCCAAAGCCATACATGTTTCTTGCTTGACAAACCTTCTGCAAATAATTATGACAAAGATCAACTGTAATTATGGATACATTTGCGGGAACAATTTTTGTACCATGCAATTAGCCTACTTGATGAATCTTCAATTTCTCTTCACAAAAATATAAAATCTTGTAATATTATTTTCTGCAAATATTTATGCATATCTTTACCATGCAGTTAACATGCTTGAAAATTCTTCGTTATTTTCTACAAAAATATAAAACCTTTTTTTTGAATGTTACCAGGCTCTGGTGTGGGAAGATTAAAAGAAATGGGATTGGAAAAAGGATGGGGAGACAATGCAGAGGATCAATTGAATATGATTCATTTGTTGTTGGATATCCTTGAGGAAATTGATCCATCAACTTTAGAAATGTCTCTAGGAAGGATTCCTATGTTTTTTAGTTTTTGTGATTATTTCTCATCGTGGTTATTTTGGGCAAGAAATTTTAGGAATGCCATGCACTGGTGGATAGGGAAAAAAATTATAATTGCAATGCCCATTTCATGATATCTTTTCTTTATTGTTTGATTTTATTTTTAACTTTTACTTTGATCCTTTTTTGTCTTTTAACTATAAAATTAAACATACATGGTATCATATCCATTTAAACAACATCCAAAACTTGAAGATAATATTAGTATTATGGTAGTTTTGTGTTAAAATATTTTTATATTCAAAGTTTATAGATATAAAAGATAAAATAAAATGTCAATGCCTTGGTTTTATTCTTACTTGACTCTGGTGTGGGAAGCTTATAATAAATGTGATTGGAAAAACGATGGGGACCAATGCACAACATGACATGGACATGATTCATTTGTTGTTGGAGATACTTCAACCACCTGAGACATCAACATTGATATTCATATGGTTTTTAATGTTGTGATTATTTTAGCTCATTGGTTATTTTGGGCAAGAATTTTTTTTAGGAATGCTAGAAAAGACATCGGGGGATAGGTAAATAATTTTTTTATAATTGCAATATCCATTCCATGATATCTTCTCTTTATTGTCTGATCGTATTTGAAAAATTATTTTGATTTCTTTGTCTTTTAGCTATAAAGCTGAAAATAATTGGTATCATGTCCATTTAGACAACAAACAAATGTTGAAGATGAGATTAGTATTACATGATATTGATTGAAATACTTTTAGCTGTTTTATGTTAAAATTCATGACTATTAGAAACATTTACTTTCATGATGTTATTTGAGAACATGTTGTTTATATACTTGACCAACTTCATTTGTTAGAGAATGGAATTTTGTTGTGAATAAAATGACAAGGATTAGACTTTATATCTCAGATTATTTGTTTTCACAAGTTATGTACAACTTGAGCTTTTTAGCATGTAACTTGGTTCGCGTGATTGCTCCTAAGCTTTCCCTGAAGGTTGAATACTATGTTACTAATCTATTCTTTTTTATGATGAAAACTTATTTTCTTTGTTTATATAGTTCATCCAGCCACAGTGGCCACTATCGCCAATTGAAGAAAACTTGTTCAAGTTTCTAGCTTTTATGGAAAAATATGGCTTTGACATTGATGATGTTGAGGTATATGTCGTCTAAATCCTTTATAGTCTATTTTAGTTTCTATTCCAGTGTTCATCATCTTTCATGGCTTACACTTTGCACTGTATCTTCTTTTGTTTTCAAAGAAGGAACTCAATATAAGAAACAAAAATTGAAGAAAGAGGAGAACAATAGCACTGGAGCGACGAAAACGAAAAGAGAGAGAAGGAGAACAGAATCACTCTAGTGATACCCTTAGAGCCAATATCTCGCATAAGACACACACACAGAGACTGATGGTCAAGTCTTCAGGAGTTGGTGAATTCACCTTCGGTGCCCTCGAAATGCAATGATAATGTTTTGAAGTAATGAAACAACATTTTATGTGTAAATTTTAATCCAACCAACATTAAGTTAGAAACTCATATTCTAATACTTGAAATTTCATATAATATAATTTATATGGTTGAGATTATTTATAATTTCACTTAATATCATTTAGTATTGTAATTAACATATGTAACTTTGTGTTTTTATATTAGATAAACATGCACATTGTATGAAATTTTTATAGTTTCGTGGAAAAAGCATACTAATTAATTTACGTTGATTAATAATGAACACATAAAATCAATATAAAACTATTATATTGGTAGTTTATATTGACTAATGATGAACACAAATAAAATGAATATGACTAAATTAGTTGTTTATAGCAATTATTAATGAAAGTAAATGAAACAAATATAAACTATTAAATTATTCATTTATATAATGAATATGAAACTACCAAAAATCGATAAATGACTGTTGCAGATAATAAATTTTTTATTACAAATGACAACTAAATTTTTCATATATACGACTATTTGTAGCTAATTTACAGTATCTTATAAGAAGACCAAAATTTAGTCATATTTCTTTGGTAATTAATTGGTTTCAAATGATGACTAAAATTTGCATATATATGACTATTGGTAGCTAATTTATAGTATCTTATAACACGGCCAACATTTTGGTCATATTTCTTTGGTCATTAATTGGTTTTCTTGGGTGATCATATAGTAATATATTTGGTTCTATATTTGGTCATTAATTGTAGCAATTAATTACTAAATCAATGACTAAATTAATAACCAAATTTATGATTAAATATACTACTAGATGATGAAATTGAGACAACAGTAATATGACTAAGCTAAAAATGACTAAAATTTGGTCTTGTTATAAGATACTGTAAATTAGCTACTACTCGAGACCAACTGAAAAATGAACATTTATATGCAAATTTTAGTTGTTTTTTAGTAACTAATTAACAATTTTGTACTAGTGATTTTTTTTGGGTTTTCCTCTCAATAAGTAAAAATAATTTCAAATAAGTTATCAAAAGAAGAGAAATAACTTAACCTGGATGCCCTAGATTTATTAACACCTATTGTGTCTCAACCTTTTCGAAATGGATATTTAAAGAAAATAATCTCCTGTAAATGCATGTAAATGATAACACACAGTTTGATATGGTATCCTTGCCACACTATAAACACATGTATGTAATATATATAAAACCAAGGAGAATTCAATTATGGGCTTGTCGGGCCTCCAACTTGTCATGATTTTGTTAATGAAACCATCACTTTTCACATCATTCCATTCACCCATTATCATCATTTTTAACCATATTTCTTCATAAACACACCAAATTCATGCTTACATGGTTTATTATTATCATTTCCATTATTTTCAATGAATTAGGAAGAATTTTTCATAGTTTTACCAATGAAAGTTTAGCAGGTTCAAGTTGTTGCTATTTTGTCAAGTTTCCGTACCTATCTCCATGGTTGAGGTAGTAGCACCACTCTAGAAGGAAATAAGACACTTCGAATTGGTTTCTAGAGTCTTTATTATGGATTTGAATTGGTCAAATCCCACCTAGCTCACACGTCTGGACCTCTAGCATTAAATCAAGGGAAAAGCGCAGCAGTTTTGACTAGTCAACTTCAAACGCTTTTTATAAGCAAATGAAAAAAAATTTCAGAAAAAAAATGGGTTTTGTTTAGCATGGGCCCATTTATATTTTGTATGTGTCGTTTTCTCAAATTGGTTATGATTTGAGATATTTTCGAAGTTCTTTGGAGCCTTATTTTGTAGATTACGTGGACATATGGTTTTCCATTTTTTCATTTAATGGACAGTTAACAACAAGGACTGAACAAGATGTTCTTTAGTAAATTCCTGGCATAGAGATGTGTTTGAACAGATCTAGGCTGCACTTTTATCCAAAAATCCGTGAAATTTTATTTGATTTGATCTCATGTCTAGAACTCAAGCAAGAAAATTATGAGTCTGCTAATTGTCTCAAAATTCTATAAATTGTAGTCTCTTTGATGAGAGGAGCAATGATCTAATATGTCATGGATGATCATAATTTGTAATTGTGTTTGCTTATTGTAGGAGAAGAACTCTATTTTTTCCATTGAATTTAATTTTTTTTAATATGGCGTAGCTTTGAATGAAATTGGTGATTTAAATATCTTTTGTTGATTTGAGTTTTCAACACCTTGAATTCCTCAGGAGGACCCCTAGATATTTGTGAAAATAGTATAGGTCCTTTCCATTTCTTTCATATTCTCATGGATGGTTTGCTTTACATAGATTAATTGTTTATGTTTATCATAGATTAAAAGCACATGCTTTCCATCGATTAAATTTTTATGCTTTCTTAGATTAAAATGTTCATGATTCCATAGATTAAAGTTTGTAAGTTTTAGAACAAAATCTCCACACTTTCATAGGGTAAAATCTCATGTTTTCTTAGAATAATAATCTTTATGTTTTTTTTTTAGTTTAACATTAATTTTCTTTCCAAAAACTTATTACTTTAATAGTTGATATTAAAGAATCTAATTTCGTTTCAAAGTTTCCAATTCATTTCAGTTATGTATAAACATTGAAAGTGAATCTCCTAGCACATACAGTGTAGTGTACTTCACAATCTCATGTACCCAGATTGACATATAAATTCAAGTAATTTCACAATCAATTAAATTACCCAACATTTTGGCATTGCTGTCGGGGAAGTATACATAGGTGTTAGCTTTCGATTACATCTCATTCTTAGTTGCATTGATTTAGTTTCATAAGAATAATTTCATTTTAGTACTTCCTAGAGCTAGATTTATTTTAAAAAAATAATTATTTCAATCACCTACCACCCCCATTATATCGCGTGGTGTAATAAGAGCCACATCATCGTCCACATCATGAATTCTTATTTTTGTAGGTAGAATATGAGGTTAAAAAAATAGGTTGAAGAAATGGATGGAGATGATGACAATGAGGAAGATCCTTTTGGATTTCCCATTCAAGAAACTAATGTCAATGTTCATATGAAGAACATCCCTCCATCTGTAATTCCTAACTTCAAAGGTACGAGATCAAAAGACTGGAAAACCTTTATTTTTGAATTTGAAATAATGTGTAGATCTTATGGCTACTCATTACGCATTGAAAAATTGAACTTGTTTCCGGCAACATTAAAGGATGGAGCTCTTAAATGGCTGATGAATTTAGGAACAAATCCTATAAGGACATGGGATGACATGATTAAAGTATTTTTGGAGAAATATAAAAGTTATTGCATAGACCATGACCTTAGAAATGAAGTCTTTAAGATTAACCAAAAAGAGGATGAAAGCCTAGAAGATTTAATGGAGATATTTACTTATAATATAGAAAGATCTAAATTTCATAATTTAGGATTAGAGTAATTAAAAACTCTCCTACTAAATGCTATAAGAGATGAATGAATTGATTTTATTAACCTAGTGGGAGAAAGAGATGTCTCTCAATTATCATTTCAAGATATTTGTGAACTATGCAAGAACATATCAAGAGGAAAAGAAATTATGTAACACCCCCTCAAGATCCATTTATGGCAAGAGTAAGTAAATCAACATCACCATTGGCAAGTCAAACTAAAGTTAACAATTTTCTATAAATTCTTGGTAATTTAAGTGAACAAATTAATATGCTAGGAATGAAAAACAACCAAAAAGTTGATATTGTTGCTTCATTTATATTTTTCCCTAAATGTAGAAAGAAACGTGTTTTTCATGAATTTCCACTTGATAACATTAAAATTTGTCAAATTTGTTCAGAATCACATACTACAAAAGATTCTCCATCATCACTAGGGTTAAAGGAAATTTTCCAAGGAGAAAATATAACACTGGAACAATCTTATTATGTAGCTCCAAGAAGACCATGGAATACTCATCAATATGGTATTATGTAAGATCTTAATTCAAGTTATGCACAATAATCACAAAGTAATTGGCAAACACCCTTGCCTTAGCAACCTTGGCCATCTCAATCCCAATCTCAAAACCAATCTTGGCAACAAGGTTGGAGAGGGCCTTAGAGAGGAAATCCACTATATCCTCAATCTTTCCCTCACTATCCTCAATACCAATATCAATCTTATCCATATCATTCACCTCCACAACGACACCAATTTCACCATCAGTTGACCGCAATCCAAACTTTCTCATTACCAACCACACAAACACCCCAAAGGTGCATTCCCACTCCACTACCTGCACAACCATTTCGAATCCCCAACAATAAAACACATCAATGCACTTACAATTTTGATGTATTGTAAAATGATTCTCTAGCTGCATTTGAAGAATAAAAACCAAAAAAACAAGATTTAGATAAGGTCCAAGAATCATCGATGCCTGTCGATAAAGAGAATTTGTTGGAACCTGAGATTGAAAAGTTTCATGCATGCCTATAACCATATTCTATGAATGTCGATCACATCTTTGAAGACTTGCATGGAATGACAGCAAGAAGCCAAGGAAGACAATATTACATTCAATGTTTATTCAAGGGAGTCATTCGATACCAGTACTCCATTCTTCAGTACCTTCTAACATCATCTCAACCAAGGCAATAAGACTCTCATATACTGGTACATATCAAAGAATATATTTCAAACCTGCATATGAATTTATCAATCATCTTCTTACACACATGGTTCCATTGGAAGTATTCATATAATTGAACGAGATTTCTTTTTCAAGTAGAGTAGGACATACAAAAAATAAAAAATAAAAAATTAAAGAGAAAAATGAGTCATATTGTTAACACCAACTCCTTGGCGCAATTGAACATGATATTTTCTTGAAAACCAGGCAACTGATGAGCAAAGCTCACAATAAGTTATGTAATTTTATGATGTTTTCAATCTTTTATTATGTTTCTTAAAAGCATTTTTGGTTCTATGCTTGAGTTGGCTGATGTGGGATTCCTTCATGCTCACCTTCCAATAGATCTTGTCCCATTGACCTCAACACCTTATCTAGGATCAAGATCATAGGTTATTTGGAGTTCCTTGAAGCTTGCATACATCAATGACAAGCCTCTGCCTTGACAACAATGGGAATACAACAATGTCGCTTGGTTGTCGGATCTTGTATGTGACTTGACTTCAACACATTCATTCATACCCGTCAAGATGCACTAAGGTGCATTGACACTCATTTACATTATCGGTGAGTTGTCTCGCATTGGTTAAAGATTTTCATCATTGATTGGAAATATAATGATTTATTTCCATGCTCAACTTCAACACAGTCATTCGCATGGTAAAAATTGTACCATGAATTTTTTTTTTCATCAACACTTTATTGTTTTATGGAATCAACAACAACTTGCATCATTATATTTTATTGGTTTCTTGCAGCAGCATGTTCATCTTGTTTTCATTCAACAACAACATGATGGCACCACTACAACACTTCTCCATTCATTTCATTCTTAAGAAAAACAATAAAATTGGATCTGTTTAAGTCATTATGCTTGATGTTTCATGGTTTCTACTTCAGCATGCAGTACACAATCCAAATCATCAATTCAAACTCAGAGAAAACAACTTTCTGTAAAAAATGAAATTTTCTGCAACAACTACAGAAAGTTGCAGTTTCTGCAGCTATTGTTGTCACAACCTATTTTTTCTCATAGAAGCTTGTTGCAGAGCTGTTTTTGGCACAAACTTTGCAAGAGATTGGAGTAGGAGAAAACATTATGAGCTTCTAGGTTTTTTGATAATAAGGTAAATTGGGTAAGACGCGAGAAGACTTCAAAAAGAGTGCAACATTCTAGGATTTTTCAATGAGTTTTTAAGGCAAATTTTCAATTTTTATCGTTGTGCAAAAATTAGGAAAAAATTTGGTATTTTTGTACAAAAAGTCCTTTTCATCATCAAAAGTGTATTTTCAAGGCATGTAGCGAGAAAAAGGTAAAGATACACAATTTCCCTTTTAAAACACTCAATTTGGCCTTACAATGATTTCGTGGCATATGTTTTTGTTGCAACATTGGGTAGCATGAAGGGTGAGACAAGGCATAAATTTATTTGATCATAACTTGCAAACCATGCATCAGTTGGTCCTAAATGTTTATGGTAAATGCATTGGGGTGGGGTAAATATATAGACAAAATTTCAGGAAATTCCAGTGTGTAGTTTCCAAGAAATACGACACCTTCACGTACAAAAAAAATTCATTTTTCTTGAGATATGTGCAACCATTGGCCAAGATCGCTTGTGGGAAGGTGCATAATATTGATAGTAACAACCTCAAACAATTTTAGGAGAATTTGATTTACCATTTGAGAGAAATTGGAAAAGCAAGTCTGCTACATGAAAAAGATACATTTTGTGGGTCAAGGCCAAAGTGGTTCTCAACACATCATGCAACATAGTACTTGAGCCAAGTCAACACCAAATCAACCATAAAATCATGTTCTCTTATCCAATTCCGAAATGTAAACTTGACGTAAAACTAGCCTTATAATTTTTAATTTGTTAAAAATTCTAGAAATTTTGATGAAAAGCTATTGTAAACATGTAGTTCCAATTTATCTCCCATTATGTTTTGTCATACCCTTTAACAACCAATCCCGAAAGCTATGGTTTATTTTTTATAAAAAAAGTCCTGCCACCCATCCAATAGTGTCATTGTTTTCCATCGTCATAATGATGTTTTTCTATGCTTTCACCACTTCGTTGTTTAAACTTTCTCTTCTTGTTAATCCATGCCTTTCTTAATGATCCATCAATATAGTATTCTTGAGAAATATAAAAAATTGACTTCATGGTACATGTTTTTAGCACATGATGAAAAGATACATGGAGCACATAAATTATGTGTCATATTCTTCATCTTCAAATTTTTAATGGAAACAAAGAAATGATGAGTTCAAAGCCACAAGAAGAAGAAGGTTGCAAGAAGGCTTTGTTCACACACTCTTGAAATCACTTGGAATCATATTTTAGGCTTTTATAAGTTGTATAGCCCTCACGAACAACTCTTTTTTTTGTTATGTGAATTCCTATTATCAAAGCTTCACATTGGGTAGTCTTCTTCATTCATTAGTTTGTGAGTTCCTAAAGAAACTATTTGACAAAATTGTTGAAATAATATTGGTTGCTATGCATGGATGATAGGAAGACAATCATTATGGGATGCAATCTATGATTATTTCCATCCATATTAATGGGATGAGTTTCAGAAGGATGGAAAGTGCATTCGATGGATGTAGTAAGAGTCTTGATGTGTTCTTCCCAATATGGAATTCTACCAAGGATTGAATAGATTGTGCATAATTAAGTACTGACAAGAATCTCATAAATGGTTTGTAAGTTATTGAAAGATCTATATTTAAAAATAAAAATAAAAACATGAATTTGCAAAAAATTTGAGAACAATGAAAAGGTACTTTGATGTGCTACTTTGTGGGCACCCTTTCCCTCCACACAAGTTGTATATTATAATATGTAAAGTGCTAATAAGTAATGCAGGAATGCCTGTCTTATTAGAGAAGAACAAATCAGCAAGCATCGCTTCTACCTTCATAACATCCATGAGCATCCTAGTATGCGAAAAATTCAAGTTGTTTGATTATCAAAGCAAGATGGGTAACTCTTCTTTCTTACTCTAACGACACAACAAGAAAGTATAGAAACAAAGAGTTATGGTACCAGATTAGTAATGTTGAAAAACAAACAGATAAAAGTGCATGTTATTGAGATAGACGGTCGATATTTCTCTCTTGGAGCTGTGGTCAAGCATTTAGTTGAAATGACATAATAAAGGAAAACAATGAGCTAATTAGATTATTAAACTTTTCAATTCTTTGTTTTCATGAGGACATGCAAAATATTTGTCGTGTGGGAATGTTTGGCCTCCAACTTGTCATGATTTTGTGGTTGAAACCATCCATTTTCGCATCATTCCATTCACCCATTGTCATCATTTTTAACCATATTTATTCATAAATGGACCAAGTTATTGCATATATGTTTACATGGTTTATTTTTATTATTTCCATTATTTTTAATGAATTAAAAATAATTTTTCATGGTCTTACTAATGACAGTTTAGCAAGTTCAAGTTGTTGCAATCTTGTCAACTTTCCCTAGCTATTTCCATGGTTGAGGTAGTAGAACCACTATAGAAGGAAATTTGTCACTTGGATTTGGTTTCTAGAAGCTTCGTTATGGGTTTTTATTGGCCAAATTCCACCCATCTCACACGTGTGGACCTCCAACCCTTGCACAATAGAAGTGCCCTAGGAGTTTTTCACGGTGTTGAATCCATGTATATAGTAAAAAACCTAGTTTAAATAACACAAATCAAGATTTCACCTCAAATTTTTCCATTGGATTCCGACACCAGAAACTCCAAAAAGTTACACTAAAGACAACTCCTAATTTAAGTTGTGAAATTCATATAAATATGATAATTATTATTGAGTAGTATAGGCTCATCATAATATTTTATTTACAAAGTGTGAAGACAAACAAATCTATCGAGGTGCAAACTTCTCCTCAAATTTTATACACTTAGAAAGAAATTTTCATCTTGAGAAATCTAATTTGTTTTAGTTCTTAGAGAATTTAGAGTTAAAATAGATATAAATTCTACTTCAAGATTATTAACTCTAGTAAGTTAATAAAAAGAAAATACATAAATGTCATGATTTTAATATTGAAAAATATTAGAAGTTACTTTGTATTTAGTTTATTATTAATTGTTTTTATTTTAATAGAAAATATTAAAATACAACAATTTAAGATTTTTATTATTTTTTTATAAATTTATAAATTTATAAAAATATATTCAATTGATAAAAATAGAAATAATCTTCATTATGTGATTAATCCGAAAGACATCTATCTACATAAATAAGTATTATTTAATATTATTTTTAATAATTTTAATATGAAAAATTTACACATATCAAATATATCTAAATTATAATCTATTATTATCATTTAAATGAACTAAATTGTATTAAAAATTTTGTATATTATTTCCCTTTTGGCTCATCATATGGACATTTTTGGTTAGGCACTTAATATTCAACAGTGCACCAACTTTTTGAGCATTGTTTAATAATCTAATGTTCATCTAATAATATCCGTCCATAATAATTTTCATTATGGTTTAGATAATATTTATGATATTTAAGTTAGGGTTTACAATATTTAATTTAGTGTTTATAGTATTTAACTTGGGGTTTAGATACTTTGGGTTTATAAGATTAGTCCCTTGGGTTTAATATTATTCAACCATGCTCAAAAGTGGTTAATTTTGTTTTATAAAATCTATCGTGGTCAACCATGGTCCAATGTCGCATTCTGACAATGATTGTATCTATATGAAAATAAATCATTTTCTCAACCATGCTGCAAGGTCACATTATGACAATGATTGTCTCAATATGATAATCATCCTCAAACATGGTCAACCATAGTCCAACATCGCACTGTGATAGATTGTCTCCATATGAAAATTAATCATTGTCAAGCATGGTGCAAGTTGACATTGTGAAAAGGATTACCTCAATATGGAAATCAACCATGCCCAACCATGTTTATTTTAGGGTTTATAATATTCATCTTAGAGATTATATACCTGGGGTTTATAATTTATGTCGCATTATGACAAATATTGTCTCAATATGATAATCATCATCAGGGAAAATTTTAAGAACCACCCTAAATCTATATGTATAATAAGTGGGCAAATCTCCATGATATATAGGAAAAATGGGAGGTGATTTTATCAATAATATAATATGTATATAAAACTTTTGTGGTGAATTTCTCACTAGATTATATTATCTTGCAAAGTCATGGCGAATCTTTCACTGAATTATAAAATCTTGTAAGATCTTGGCAAATCTTTCACTGAATAATAAAACATTGTGATGTCTTGGCGAATGTTTTGTTAAAGTATGAAACCATATATGATAATAAGAAAACATATTCATTAAACTGTAATATACTATCATACACGTTTGGAAAAAAGAAACATAATTTTGTCTTCCTACAAACAATGTTGCAAGTTTCAGTGGCCGTTTTCGTCAAGGTTATTACTGTACACTCTCTCATATCCTTCTATTATTTTTGATAATATTCCACGACAAAGTTCTTGTAGGTGTTGATCTTGACCAGCAGTTCTGTCAAGGTAGGAGGGATTAATCCTTTCTATACCACTTTTGTCAAGATATCAAATTTATTTCTTATTCCATAGACTCCAACTGCGAGATAAAAAAAACACATCAAGTTTGTTTACCCCAACACACCAACAAGTAGCAAGCCCCAACTATATAATATAAGAAAGTAGTAGATATCCCAACGACCTGAAGGGGATTGCATGGAAAGAAGTGACAGTTGTCAGAATCCTTCCAATCAATATATAAATATATAAATGTAGATTCACTATTATTTTAATTGGAAATATTCAATTAAATAATAAAATATAATTACATCTCTCCCAATCTAAATTGCTTCTTAGCATAATTCACTACCTTCATACGTCTTGCATTTTTTAACAGTGTTGTAACATGTGGATTAATTTCCTTTTTGGTGCACAATCTCTACCTTTTAGGACAATATGGTATAGTGGCTCAACCCTTATAGATCATTATGACAAACTAAGAATAACAGAGAAGATGAAAGGTTGTACAAACCAGCATATCTTTTAAACAACTAATGCAACATCAGTACCTTAACTTTTTCATGAAGATATCATATTGAGAACGTTTGAAAAATTGTGGGAAATGTGGGCAGCGACTATCTCTCTTCTACAAGGGTAATGCGGAAAGAGTGATAAGATTTCATTGTTTTGAATTATTTTTTGTTAAATCAAAAAAACCAATATTAATGGAGATATTTTTATTTTTTACTAAATTTTGTGAAGTGACTAGATGTATCTTTAATCATTCACCTTAAGATGTTTTTTACAATATAATTTCTAAGTCTATTTAATATCTTCATTTCCATCAAAACCAACCTATATCCATCTTAACTGCACATCTACCACTCTTAGAGGGATGAAATCTATTTATCCCTCTCAAAACTTGGTAGATCCGGAATTAAGATGGATCTAAGTTCGTAGAATTTCCCCTTTAAATAGTCTATGTTCACATGAATACCATGGTATTACCATGGGTCAATACGATGGGTTATCATAAACCTGGAGCTTAAATGCTACTAATAGTAATTTATAAAAGTTAATAAATTTAATAATTGATTTTTATTTTATTTTTTTATTTTAACCAAGTTAAAATGTTTAAGTCACATTAAATTACAAGATTCGTTTTTGCTCTTGATCTACCAATCCCTGAGAGGGATCAAATATTGTTTTACTCTATGCTATTTTCATATCACGATATTTGATCCCTCTCGGCCCTTAGTAGATCCAAAGTAAAGATAGATCTATGATGGTTTAGTTCCCCCCTTTAAACATGCTACATTCCACGTGAATACCATGGGTTAATACCATGTGCCATATTTATTTTTATTAATACTAATATTAGGGTTGATAATTTTTTCTGCATGACATTAATAATAATCTGGCCCATGCTATTTCGCCCATAGTATTTGGCCCATAGGCTTCACCTAAATATAACGCATTTTTTGAGTGTTCATAAATATAAGGTGACTTATGGAGCAAATATAAAAAAAATGTTTTATTTATTTACCATGCCTCTCGTTTATTTATATTTTTATTAATTTAGCATACCTATTTTATAAATATGGTATTTGGCCCATAGGATTCACTCAAATAAAACCGTTTTTTTAGCCTTCTTAAATAGAAAGAGGGTTATGGACTAAACATAAAAAGAGGTTTTAGTTATTTACCATACCTCTAGTTTATTGATACTTTTATTTATTTACCATACATTTGGAGTAAGTATAAAAAGAGGTTTCATTTATTTACCATACCTCCACTTTATTTGTATGTTATTTATTGGGACCAAATGCAACCCCCAAACCACCTACCAAACTAGAAGTGGGCAATTACAAAGGAATTTAGCATTGCAAAGCAGAAATTCGAGCGATTGTAATGGAATATAACCTCCCAAACCAGGCGAATCGGGTCAAATGAGTCTTTTCATAGTTTATTCACCCCTTTTTTTGGGTTAAAATGAAAAAAATAATTACTTTTTAAAAAAAAGTTGGGCTAAGTATATGAAATGGGTGTTTTATAAAAATTTCGCTCCTCTAAAATGAAAAACCCCTTAAATTTCGCCCTTGGGCTAAAATTCACCCTTAAAATTTACAATGATCATCATCAGCCATGGTAAATCATGGTCAACCTTGGGGAATCATGGTCAACCATGTTTTATGAAATCAAAGGTGCTCATCCATGGTCAATCATGGTCAGCTATGGTCAAATACCACATTATCACAAATATTGTGCTGATATGAAAATCAACCATGGTTAAGCGAGGTCAACCATCGTCGAATATCGCATTGTGACAAGGATTATCTCAATATGAAAATCAACCATGGTTAACTATTGTAAACAATGTTTATTTTAGTGTTTATAATATTTATCTTGAGCTTTATATACTTTGGATTTATAATATTTGTCCCTTGGGTTCAATATTATTCACTTGGGTTCATAATCCATTTGGGTTTTAGTACTAATCGCTTTGTTTTATTATTCCATTGGGTTTATAATATCAATGGCTCGGGTTTATTATTCCCTTGAGTTTATTATATCAATCATGGTCAATCATGGAAGACATATTGTCTCAATATGATAATCATCGTGAACAATGGTCGACAATGGTCGATCATGGTCAGCCATGGTTAACCATTGTTGAAAGTTGCATTGTGACAAATGTTGTGTTGATATGAAAATGAATGATGATTTAGGATGGCGAAACCATGGTTGAACATAGCATTTTTCCAAGGGTTTCTCAATATGAAAATCAACCATGGTCAACCATTATTAATGATGTTTATTTTAGTGTTTCTAATATTTATCTTAGGGTTTAAATGCCTTAGGTTTATAATATTTGTCCCGTGGGTTTTTAGTATCTATCCATAGGGTTTATTATTCCCTTCGATTTATAGTATCAATCATTTTCAGCATGGTCAAACATGGTCCAATGTCTCATTGTGATGAGAATTACCTCAATATGAAAATCAACTAGAATCAACCATGGTCAACCATGGTTATTTTAGTGTTTATAATCAACAATCGTCTTAAGAATGGTTAAGCAAGTTAAACCATTGTCTAATGTCACATTGTGAAAAGGATTGTCTCAATATGAAAATGAACCATGGTGAACCATATTTATTTTAGTTTTTATAATATTTAACTTAGGCTTTAGATACCTTGGGTTTATAATATTATTCCCTTAGGTCTAATATTATTCATCCATCTCAACTGTGGTTAATCATTTTTCATAATATCAATCGTGGTCAACCATGGTCCAACGTCGCATTATGAAAAGATTGTATCTATATGAAAATCAATCATTTTCTCAACCATGCTCCAAAATCACATTATGAAAAAAATGGTCTCAATATGATAATCATCATCAACCATGGTGAATCATGGTAAACCATGGTTGAACGTCACATTGTCACAAAAATTGTGTTGCTATGAAAATAAACCACTGTTAAGCATGGTCAACCATGGTCCAACATCACATTGTGACAAGGATCATCTCAATATGAAAATCAACCATGGTCAACCATTGTCAACAATGTTTATCTTAGTATTTATAATATTTATCTTAGGGTTTATATAACTTCAGTTTATAATATTAAACCCTTCATTTTAATATATTCCCTTGGGGTGCTAGTATTAATCCATTAGGTTATTACTCCCTCGGGTTTATTATTCCCTTGGGTCTATAATATCAATCATAGTCAACCATGGTTAATCATAGCTAACCATGGTCAACAATAGTCAAACATTGCATTTTGATAGATTGTCTTGATATGGAAACCAATCATGGTCAAGCATGGTCAACTATGGTTGAGCGCTGCATTGTGACAAAGATTGTCTCAATACAGAAATCAACCATGCTAAACCATGCTTATTTTAGGGTTCATAATATTTATCTTAGAGTCTATATACCTCTGCTTTATAAATTGTCTCAATGTGATAAGCATGGGAAACCATGGTAAATCACGTTCAAGCTTGGTGAATGATGATGAACCATGTTTTATAAAATCAAACATGTTCATCCATGTTAAATCACTGTCAACTATTGTTGAAGGCTGCATTGCCACAAAGATTGTGCTGATATGAAAATAAACCATGGTTAAACATGGTCAACCATGGTCCAATGTCACATTGTGACAAGGATTGTCTCAATATGAAAATCAACTGTGCCAACCATTGTCAAAGATGTTTATTTTAGTGTTTATAGTATTTATCTTAAGGTTTAGATACTTTGGATTTATAGTATTTGTCCCTTGGATTTAATATTATTCCCTTGGGTTCATAATCCCTTTGGGTTTTAGTATTAATCCCTTTGGTTTATTATTCCCTTGGGTTTATAATATCAACGCTTTGGGTTTATTATTCCCTTTAGTTTACAATATCAATCATGGTCAACCATGGTCGAATGTCGCATTGTGACAATGATTTTCTCAATATCAAAATCAACCATGGTCAACCATAGTGCAACATTGCATTGCAACAAATTATGTCAATATGAAAATCAATCATGGTCAACCATGACAAGTATTATCTCAATATGAAAATCAACCATGCTTAACCATGGTCAACCGTGTTTATTTTAGAGATTATAATATTTATCTTAGGGTTTGTATACCTTGAGTTTATAATCTACGTCGTATTGATAAAGATTGCCTCAATATGATAATCATCATCAACCATGGTCAACCATAGTCATTCATTGTCAACCCTGAAAAACTAGGGTCAACCATGTTTTATAAAATCAAACATGTGCATCCATGGTAAGTCATGATCAAAGATGGTCGAATGTCGCATTGTCACAAAGATTGTGCTGATATGAAAATCAATGATGGTTAAGCATGGTCAACCATGGTCAAATGTCATATTTTTACAAGGATTTTCTCAATATGGAAATCAACAATGGTCAACTATTGTCAACGATGTTTTTTTTAGTGTTTATAATATTTATCTTAGGCTTTGTATACCTTGGTTTTATAATATTTGTCCCTTAGGTTTAATATTATTCTCTTGGGTTCATAATCCCATGTTGTTTTAATATTAATCACATGGGTTTATAAGATCAATCCCTTGGGCTTATTATTACGTTGGGTTTATAATTATCAATCATATTCAACCATGGTCAAGCATAGCTAACCATGGTCAACCATGATCGAATGTCACATTGTGACTAAGATTGTCTCAATATGAAAATCAACCATGGTCAACCATGGTTCAACATTGCATTGTAATATAAATTATCTCAATATGAAAATCAATAATGGTGGAAAATGGTGAACCATGGTCCAACTTCGCATTGTGTCAAGGATTGTCTCAACCATGGCCAACAATGTTTATTTTAGGGTTTATAATATTTCTCTAAAGGTTTATATATCCTGGGTTTATAATTTTTATCCCTAGGGTTTATTATTCTGTTGGGATTATAATATCGTTCCCTTGGATATATATTATTCATATGGTTTATAATATTAATATTTGGGTTTAATATAAATCGATTGGGTTTATAATCATGGTCAATCTCGGTCCACGCTCCAACATAATATTGTGATAAACATTTTCTCAATATGGAAATCAACCATGGTCCAATGTCGCATTGTTACAAATATTGTATCCATATTAAAATCAATCATGGTCAACCATGGTCCAACCTCGCATTGTGAAAAGGATTGTCTCAATATTAAAATGAATAATGGTTAACCATGATTGTTTTAGGGTTTATACCTTGAGCTTATAATATTGATCCCTTGGTTTTAATATCATTTCCTTGAGTTTATAATCCCTTGGGTTTATTATTCCCTTGGTTTTATAATATCAATCTATTTGGATCTATTAATCTAAGGGTTCATATTCGTTGGGTATAATGTTATTTATAGATTTTTTTAATATTAGATCTTGAGCTATAAATCCTTGAGTTTAATTAATTAATAATAATTACTATAAATTATTAAAAAAATGATATTTCTATTAATTATTTTTAATATAAAACATTATTAGTTAATTAGTTAATATAAAATAATAATAATAGTTAATTATATTTATATTTATATTAAATTTTTGTTTAATAAATTTATATTAAATATGTTAATTAAATAATATTTTTGAGTTTAGACTTCTTTGATCCATAATGTTTAAAAAATACTTTTTTCGGAGAGATCACATCGAGTAATTCCTTGGAGCCAACGTTTCGAACCTTCTACTAATATTAATTTATAGACCTTCCACATATATCAACAACATTTACTAATATAAATGTGAATGTGCTAATAATATCCATATATAATAATTTTCATTATTTTAAATTTTTAAATATATTATTTAAATTAAATATTTAAAAAATAACAAGTTGATTTTTTGAATTGTTTATTTGGAAAAAAAAAATCGGTAAAATTCACACACTAAAAAATCTCATCGATCCAAAAAGAGTCTAATATAAGACAATTTGATTATTTAAAATAAAATTATATTTTTTAAATGTTATTGAAATATTAAAATATTTAAAAAATAAAAAATAAAACCACCCACCCACCCACTCACTGTATATTATATGCTAAATTAAAGTTTATATAGTTCACTTTTATACAATCTTCCAACGCATCACTCTAATCTCACTCTAACGGCTGTAGACCATCGCTAAAAACGGATATCAACCCAAAAAGAAGTTACATAAAACTAAAATGTTTCATAATAAATTTAAAAAGAAGAAAATTGTATTAAGTATCCTAGGTCATTGAGAACGACATTCCTAGTTCTGCAATCGGATGTCCTATGAATTTAGATCCAAAAAATCCCATCCTCAAATAAAAAAATGTATTTATTTGTCTTTTTGTTTGTTATATGGGTAATATTGGATTGAGTGGCTGCTTTCAAATTCACTATTTCGTTGGAAACAAACCTGCAATTTATGAACGTTTGAGAATACTCTATTACATAAATTTTTTGAACACCCTTTTCGATAAATTTGAGAATACTAGATTACAGAAATTCTTTGAACAACCTTTTCATTAAATCTGAGAATACTCTATTACATATTTTTTGAACACCCTTTTCAATCACGAACGTTACGATGGTTATGGGTGCCACGAATTCACATTCTGGAAAACGAGAAAGGATGTTTTGTTCCAAAAGAGCTGATCTCCAAACCATCATTATTCCTCATATTACTGTCACATAAATTTTTTGAACACTCTTTTCAATAAATTTGGGAATAATCTATTGCATACATTTTGTGAACACCCCTTTCAATAACGAACGTTAAGATGGTTTTGGGAGTCACGAATTCCCATTCCGGAAATGGAGAAAGGATGTTTTGTTCCAAACGAGTTTATCCCGAAACTATAATTATTCCTCACATTACTATTACAGGTAATGGATCCAATAACATTATTAAACGATTTAGGCACCACCTATTTATGGTACTCGGCAAGTGGACATGCCGAAGCATTCCTCGTACATGTTAGAGAGTTATTTTCTCGCATATTTTCCTAATATAATCACAGAAGACAAGGAAAGCAGAAAATAGAAGCTCACTTGTATTGCATAACGAACACCTGCAAGGGCCTTGCGAACTGCTCCTTCGCAGATAGTTTGATCAAGTGCGAACCTTATACTTCAGCAAAAAGAACATGAAAGCTGTTAATTTTATGGAACATCTAAATTTCTGATGTGATTTATACCATCACTCAAACTTTTATCATTACAAGGTATTTTGTAACACAGTTTAATAGTGTACTCTCAGTCAATATTTTTAGATAACACAAGTTTATCCTATACATTATATCCTTACATAACTGACATTCAAAATAGTCTTCCAATAATTTAACTTACTGTACTTGCTTCATCCGTACCACTTCACAAAACTTAAAAAGTTTATTTCATATTTAAAAACGTGTAGTTAATGCTTATATATTTTCCACAATTGCATTCATTACATGACGAATTGTCAGTCCCTCTATAATTATCTTACCATATATAAATAAAAATAGTAAATTTGCTTTTGATTGACTTCTATGATGCAGACACATTGGATGTAACATATCAAGCAGAGTGGATGGAAAATAGATAGCTAGAATCTACAACTGAAGAACAGTGGTTCCTCGAAAGTGGAGCAATCTAATTTTCTATCTCAGAGGAAACATTCAAGGAAATTGAAATACGCCTATTCAGTTCCCTCGCATCGTTTCTGTTATTTTCTTGTTTGTGATAATTCGATATCTCGTGATGGATGATTGATTTCAATCAGAGGGATTGCCAAATATCTAGTGCAATAGACCGAGACAACGCACATTTCCATTATTAAATTCTTTCCTTGGAATTTTCAGAGGGGCCAAATATTTTCAGGAGGTGTTATATAAATAAATAATTTTAATAAAAATATGTAACATACCCATTTCCATCATAATTTTGTATTATCCTTAACTTATCTCCTACAAGTTAATAGGTTGCACGTGACTCGGATTCTGGACTCTCCTAGTTTCTCTTACATTAATCATCATTAGTTGGTAAAAATAGTTTCCCTGCGTATAACATATTTTTAAAAACATGTTCATTATAATTATTTCGTCTCCTTTATACATATTTACTTTATCCTTATTAATAAATCACCTTTTTGGATTCCTAGCGAAGTCTTATCTAACAACTTAGCTCTTTATTAAATCATTAACCATATACAACCCATATACTATCGTCTAATTCCAAGGGCCTTTACATTTCTTTATGGTTTTATATGGGCTTTTTGTTGGAATTACTATACACCTACATGCGGACTATTAGTTAGAGCATGGGACTACATGCAAGATTCCTTCTACATGATTTACTCCTTGATTTGCCATTAACTCCGCAACTGGTTAGTTCTTTTGCATGATTTACTCCTGATTTGCTCTTTCTTTCACTTCACAACTAGCTAGTTCTCTCCGGAACTTATTGTAAGTATTGAGTCTTCTCATTGATCACCACTATGGTGCATTACATTGGGATCTTCACCCAGTAATGCTATATTATGACCATTGTAACCTATTTTCTAATGAATCATTCTTTTGTTCTTTTGAATTTCTTTTAGTGTTTTTGCTCTGCAAAGCTGTGTGTTCAACATTTACTAGCTAGATTCATCTGTGCAAGTTTTCTAACATATTTACATGGTATCAGAGCCCACACGTTGCTAGATAAAAGGCACATTAGTACTTTATTTTGCAGGTATTACAACTTGGAGACCGAAGATCGACAGAAAAATGGAGTTTCCCAAAGCCTCGATCCTAACACGGTACAACTATCACAAATGGAAGAACCAAATGGCTCGATACATTCGTCATAAAGGGTTGTACAAGATTACCATGGCTACAAAAGTGGAACCCACTTCAGCCATAGAGAAATCCAAGTACCTCACCCATATGGATGAGGCCCACAGATCCATATGCATGTGCATCTCTCCAGAGTTGCAGTTTCATCTATCTGCCTGCAATACTCCCAATGAGATTTGGAAAAAGGTTGAAGAACTCTTTGGGAAACAGGATGAGATGAAAGGACATCTACTTGAAGTGGAGCTGCTATCGTTGGATCCACCAAACTATGACAGAATTTAAGACTTCCTCACCAAATATAATGATCTATTGTTGCAACTCAAGGGTTGTGGAATTGACAAATCCAAGGAGGAGAGTCGCCAAGTTATCTCTATTATGTCAAAGCTCGGACTGGAATACTCCGTCTTTGTGTCTACATTTCATTCAGTAAGGCTTACAACAGGTAAATCCTACACTATGCCTTCTCTCAAAGAATTTATGGAGTCCCTTATTTTTGCGAAAGATAAATGCATTGGCATGGGGAAAATCAAACCTCCAAAAGCACATGCACTTGTTGTGCATGATGGAAACCACAATGAAAATCATAGATCTGATTCAAATCAGAGAAATCAGTAGCAAAAAGACAAGGGAAAAGCTCATTCCCATCCAAAGAAGGAAGGGTACACCAAGCCCTTCAATGACTCCTCTGGCTCGAGAAATGAGAAAGGGAAGAAATGAAACAGATGCACCTACTATCGAAGAGGATTCCATCCAGAATCCTCTTGCATGAAGAAACAAATTGGCCAAATGACATAAATCCTTCAGAAGCACAACCTTGGGGATCACATCCCGTAGGGCGCCAAGAAGAAAACTGACGATTCGCCACACGGGAAAGGTAACAATTTTCATGCTTTAGTTGTAATTAATTCTTCTCCTAATGCATGGATTATAGATTCTGGTGCATCACGTCATATGGTTGCTGCAAGGGAAGTTTGTTCCTCTTTGGATGCACGCAAAGGACCTCCCATCCTCATGGGAGATGACTCACCTATTGGAGTCACCGGAAAAGGTAGAGTGGAACTTTTACACAGAAGCTTTGAAGATGTGCTTCATGTTCCAAAACTTTCGGTAAACTTGCTTTCAGTTTATGAGATCACTCATTCCGTCACCGGAAAGAGAGTGGAATTCACTCCAGGTGCGGTGAACATATATGACCTACATAGCAGCTCCAAAATTGTAACCGGTGAGGTAAACAATGGAGCGAGACTATATACATTTTCTGAATTTATTGAATTTGAATCCTCCTTATTGCTTACACATGCTGGTGATAGTAGTAGGCTTCGGCATGAGAGGTTTGGTCACTTAAATTACACGTATATATAGCAGCTAAGCAAGAATTAGATGGTGGAAGGCTTGCCAAATATCAGTTTCTCCAAAGGAGTTTGTGAAGGGTGTGTCCTTGGCAAACATCCTAGAGAAACGTTTGACACTGGCAAGACTCACAGAGCATCCTCTCTTCTATATCTGATCCATAATGATCTCATGGGTCCTTTTCCTCATCCTTCCATCAATAAAGAAAGGTATGTGCTTATATTTATTGATGATTTCTCATGGTATACTTGGGTGTATTTTCTCAGGGCCAAATCTGAAGTTTTTGCGCACTTTGAAGATTTCAAAGCACTCGTTGAGACACAGTCAGAGAGAAAGATCAAAGCCCTGCGTACAGAAATGGGGGGGAATATGTTAACACAACACTTCAGAACCTTTGCCTTTAGTCCGGCATATAGTTGCAGTACACATTTCCATACACTCCGCAACAGAACAGAGTCACTGAGAGAAAGAACTGATCTCTCAAAGAGATGGCTTCCTGCATGTTGCATGCTAAGTCACTGCCTCATAAGCTATGGGCTTAAGCACTTAATTATGCTAACTACATCCAAAACAGATCTCCTCATAGGTCTGTCAAGGATTAGACCCCCTTTGAGGCTTGGAGCAGCACTAAACCAAAGGTCACTCACTTCCGTGTTTTCGGCTCCCGAGCATGGGCCAGGATCCCCTCTGAAAAGAGGAAATCTCTTGATCCACAGAGCATTGAGTGCATCTTTGTTGGATACCCTGATGGTGTCAAGGGATACCGACTCCTGATTCCCTCTACGGACAAGCTCATCATTGAGTGAAATGTCAAATTTGAGGAAAGTCTCTCGCATGCACCTCAATTGGCGCATGCAAACACCTTTTATCTACCTCATGTCTGAGATGATGACTCAATAAACTCAGATGCAGATACAGAGCATGCAGATGCCGTAGTGGAGCACGCAGATGCAGAAATAGAGTATTCAGATACAAATCCAGTGCATGCATATGCTGATCCACATCCAAGCCCAGATCGGGCTTCTAGCAGTGAATCATATTCCCCTGTCATAAATCAGAGAACAAGGAGCTTACGTGAGATATATGCGCAAGACCACCCAGCTTTTATAAATGCTCTCGTGGGGGATACTTCTGATCTACAAAGGACTAGCTCAGAGTTTATTGAGCCTCCTCTTGCCTTCACTGCCACTGAACCATCGACATCCTTGCATTGTAATTTGGATCATTCTTCTGATACACAATCTTATGCTAAGGCTGCTGGGCATCCATCTTGGGAGTCCACCATGGAGGAGGAGTATAACTCCCTCCTCGAGAACCAGACCTGGGATCTGGTCCCCCTTCCTTCAGGAAGGAAAATTGTCCGATGCAAATGGGTCTACAAGACCAAGAGTGCTCCATATGGGCCAATCGCCAGACAAAAAACAAGGCTAATAGCCGAAGGCTTCGAACAAGTGCATGCCATTGATTATGACGAGACCTTTGCTCCAGTAGCAAAGATGGATTCCATATGCCTTACGCTTGCCATTGCAGCTGCCCAGAGGTGGGAAGTACATCAGATGGATGTGAAGAATGCCTTTCTTCACGGAGACCTATCAGATGAGATTTACATGGAGCAGCCACATGGTTTCATTCAGGATTCATCTTTGGTCTGCAGACTAAAGAAATCTCTCTATGGCCGTGAGCAGGCCTCGAAAGCTTGGTATGTGAAGATGGATTCTTTTCTCTTATCACAAAACTTTGAAAGATGTAAGTCTGATCTGAATGTTTACATGCTTAGGACACATGATTCTCTTCTTATCTTAGTTTTGTATGTGGATGATCTCCTAATCACCGGTAGCTCGTCTTCAGCCATTGCTACAGTCAAGACGGCCTTGCATGATAGGTTCTTGATGACGGACATGGGTCCATCACACTTCTTTCTTGGTCTTGAGATTAGCTAGGATGCCACGGGCATCAAACTCTCTCAGGCTAAGTATGCACGGGATCTCCTCGAGAGATTTCACATGACTCACTGCAAGCTAGCACCGACTCCATTTCTATCTGGGGTCTGCCTTGAGGATGGAGGTGACACTCCATTAGCTGACAACACTCTCTACCGATAGCTAGTGGGAAGCTTATTGTACCTCACCCACTCCAGACCAGATCTCTCATATGCAGTAGGGGCAGTTTCCAGATACATACAGGAGCCGCATGAGCTACACTTGAATGTTACCATGCGAATCCTCTGATATGTGCAGGGCACCATCACCTTCGGGATTCACTATGTAGCAAGAACTGCATTGAATCTCCTTGGACTCGTAGATTCTGATTGGCGGGATACAACATTGATCGCAAGTCCACCTCTGGATATTCACTCAGTCTAGGATCTAGCCCTATCTATTGGTCGAGCAAGAAGCAGGCTACTATTGCTCTCTCTTCAGCTGAGGCCAAGTACAAAGGAGTAGTGAACATCACCATTCAGGCTTTGTGGCTAAAGCACTTCCTCACTGAGTTGGGCGTCCAGTTCCACCAGCCAATTGTCATCTGGTGTGACAACTAGAGCACTCTCAAATTTTGCAGGGATGCAGTACAGCGGCAGCAGACGAAGCACATAGAGATCCATATGCACTACATCAGAGACTTAGTACATGATCGGGTCATTGATTTGCAATTCTTTCCTTCAGCAGAACAAACTGCAGACATCTTCACCAAGACATTCATTGAGCAGAAGTTTCGTTCTCTATACGATCATCTTGGAGTGAAGGACACAGTTGCTTAGCAACTGTCTTTCTTCCTCTTTTCTTTTGGTTACGTTGTATTTTGAGGGGGGGTTTTCCCATGAGGTTTTCCCTCTTTCCTCAATTTTAGTACAAGTTGCACTGTATTTTGGGTGACCTTTGGCCTTAGTTGCGAGGGCCCATTTTATATTTTTCCCCATGGTGGTGTTCAGGGGGGGTGCTGGAAGTACTACACACCTACATGCCGACTCTTAGTTAGAGCATGGGACTACATGTGAGATTCCTTCGGCATGATTTACTCCCTGATTTTCTCCTTCCTTAACTCCGCAACTGGTTAGTTCTTCTGCATGATTTACTCCTCATTTGCTCTTTCTTTCACTCCGCAACTAGCTAGTTCTCTCCGAAACTTGTTGTAGGTGTTGAGTCTTCTCATTGATCATCACTATGGTGCATTACCTTGGGATCTTCACCCAGTAATGCTATATTATGAACATTTTAACATATTTTCTAATGAATCATTCTTTTGTTCTTTCAACTCTCTTTTAGTGTTTTTGCTTTGTAAAGCTGTGTGTTCAACCTTTACTAGCTACATTCATCTCTGCAGGTTTTCTAACACATTTACACTTTTTATCATGGTATATTACATTAATGGGATATTATCTGGGGAATTTTGTGAGGTGTTTATGATTAACGTGGTAGGCATAATAAATTTGGCCTATGTGTTAGCCTTCAGAGAGTCTTGATCATGTACTCTTTACATGATCATTGTACCATTTTGATTTAATGTTGGCAATTTGGTTCTTGATCAACAACGGTTGTGATTTTAGGCGAGAAACCCTCGATGTTTTTCACTTTTGAATGTTGTTCGAGTTTCACTTTGTTATTCGGCTGTAGAGTAGTGTCGGTCGATGGATTTCTATGTCAAAGCGTTTTGTCAAGCTTTGGTTCAAATCGTTTGGCCCTTCGGCTGTCGCTCACCCTTGGGTTCTCATACTCATGATTTCGTCTACCTTAGAGAGTTCCTAGTATGTTGTTCCCTGATTTGCTTCATTTAGTTAATTTAATTTTTATCTATGTAGAGTGCAATGTAAGGGCACCGGGGCAATTTATGAGGGTTCTTCTTGATTTTCTTGTGAGATGAGGGTTTGAAACTCCATTCATACTCGTTACCTCCTATGAAGTTTTCACTTTAATCGACTGCACCCCTTATCACTTGAAGGAGGAATTTATTAGCTTATAAATAACCCTACTTTTGATTATTTCTATTTTTACGTAATATTTTAATTTATCTTACAAGTCTCATTGTTCTTGGGTTATAGATGGATATGGCGAAGCTGCCTTCGAAATTCGAATATTGCATCTATTTGTAAGATTTCCTTTACTCATTGAATTTTACCCAGTCGAATTATGGAGTATGGCTAGCAAGGTATTAGCATTCCTTTGTTTCTCTGATTTACGGCTTAAGTAGAGGGTTAGAATAGATGTATCTAGAGGTCGTCACAATTTCTTTTGAAATGAATATTTTTTTGTCATGGCTTAAAATTTTATTTTGGTTCTTCAACTTGTGTTGGTGCATTTATTAGAGTAGATAGATCCTTGACCAAAAGGGATTTAATGGTGCCCTCGTTATCTTATAGTACCTGGCCGCTACCCTTAGAAATAACTTATTTTCTCCTATTAGCGGAGTTTTCTCTTCAATTTCACAAAAAAAATTAACTCTAGAAGTCCAATTTGCGGTGACTATGGAATTGCGTGTATATTTTTGGCATTCCCGAGATTTGCATGAAATATTTTCCTTCCTGTATGGTCCAGGATCTCACTTTTGGCACCGCTGTTGCTACCTAGTCGACTTTCTTCTAGAATCACATCATTAACCCTACATTATGGTTCTCGTGTTCTCGGGACACAATTATACACACCTTCACTAGGGTTCCTTTTCTTCTTAGACAATTTATATTGTAAAATAAATAGGTTATTTTTTATGTGGCCTTTTCACGGCTGCAATTACATTATGTTACAAGTAGATTTAGTTTTTGGTTTGGCCCATGTTCTCGAAATAGATATATAAACATAAATCATCTCCCCAAACTTTTATTATTATTCTTAATAGATATACATTCATCATTATCATTATTACTATTTTACATTTTTCCATAAGTGTACTCAATTTTCTTTTCTCAATTCATAATAATTTAGTAGGGGTTAGAAAATTAGATTAGAAGAAGTATATTCTATATATTTAAAGTAAGGAATACATATAAATATTTTTCATTAAGTATATCACTCCTCTTTATAACTACACATAATTACTCATTGTACAAGCTACACTCGCACATGGAATAAATAGTTCTTAAATTTTTGGAGAACAATATAGAGATACCATATCTCAATTAATTTATTTTCCTCAACTTATATTATGGAAAATTAACCTTTTATTTCCCAGAGGAAGTATAGTTTATCCAATTATATAGCTAATTAAAAGAATGTGACAATTTTGTCCTAACAATTCCCTTCATTCACTTTCATTAGTACAAGTGTTGCTTCAATTAACACAAATTGATTCTTCCACTACTAAACCAAGGGCACTTTTAAGACATATTTTTTAGACAAAAGAAATCTTTTGTGTTAAAAAATCACTTTTTATTTTAGTTGTTTTACATAAAAATTTAATATCAATTGAATTGTTTTAAATATAAACTTTAAGACAAAAACAATTTGAGACAAAAATAGTTTAAGACAAAAATATTTTAAGACAAAACTTTATATTTAAGATAATGACCACTTTAGATCAAACTTATTTAATAAAATTAACAATTAAGACACAAATATATCAATTTAAGACAATATTATCTAACAATTGCAAAATTGACTCTGAAAGTGCGCTCTACACCTACGAGCTTGTAGGCAATATTTTACTTACCATTCACGTTATCTTATATAAAGACAATGATTTGTTGGGCTCTTTGTTTTGTGGGGGTAGTCGACTAAGAAGAACAGGATAAGTTTTACTCAGAAGATTTCTTAGACATCAATTCCTCTTCTGTAACTTTCATATATGTTGATACAATTAGAGACATTGTCTATCATTGCATTCGGCACTGCTACATGAAGGGGGATTTTAAGACAATTTTTTAAGAGAAAAGAAATATTCTATTTTCAAATTTTCAATAGGAGGCAATTGTAAATAAAGGTGAAGGTAAAGTATTAGGGGTCCATCTACTAGAATTCACTAAGTGGTTGGTTTACCATGGTTGTGTAGTGATATTCAACGAAGGAAAAACATTCCCGAGACATAGCCATGGGGCAGGTGAAGCAGATTAGGGTTCGTGAGAAGAACATATATAGGCTAGATGTGGAAGACTGTGCTACATTAAGCACTAAGGTGGAGAAAGTGAAGGTCGCGATGTCGATGAACTTGGGCACAAAATACTTGGTCATTTGGATCATGGTACGTCAAATATTATAGAACAAATAACCAGTCGCCTCCCTAAAGGAGAACTTGAGCAGTAGGATATATGCAAAGGCTGTACGTTACGGAATTACATAAAATCCACATTCCATGATCGGGACAAAAAGTCACATGCAGTCCTAGAAAGGATCCATTATGATGTTTATGGACCTCTCTCGACAACCTGCATTGTTAGACACAAATATTTTGTCATTTTTATTAATGAATTCTCTCAGTAGTGTTGGATCTTCTTCACGTGGAATAAAGATGAGATATTCTCTAAGTTCGTAGAATTCAGGACACCGGTTGGAAAAGATGCTAGCAAGAAAGTGAAGGCTCTGTTGTAGAGGTTACAACACCCTCCAAAATTTTGGCCTACACTTAAATTTTAGAGCCTGCTATGGATATTGTCATCTATTATTAATTAGTCACTTATTGGTAGGTTGATGATCTCAATCACCCCATTTCGATCTTAAGAGTCGTTCATGCTTTCATCTTTACATAGAATGTGACATCTTTGGGCATGGGGGTAATCGCTTGTCATGCAAAGGGAGGTTTGTTTTTCTTCAAGGGGACATCTTTATCAGAATGAGTTGTGCTCACCAAATAGACATGCTTAACACTAATTTCACACACTCTTACAAAAGTGTTGCCTTTATCCTCCCAAAGTCTATAATCAGAGTTGCACTTGCCGTAAGCTGCCACAAAGGTTGTTGCATTAAGCGAAGTATGTGTTATATGTTTTGGATGGTCTATGTTGTATCTCTAGGTTTTCAAATGTGTGATCATAGTGAAGTTTTATCACTGTTCACATCAGTTCGATTGATCGGACACTTAGCTGAATTTTAGATTTTCCTTAGCAACCTAGCCTCATCCAACTTTTCTGAACTATGCACTTCACATATGTAACCCTCAAGCTTTTCCCTTGCTTGTTGGAACTGTACAATGCTTAGAAATCCCAACCTCCATTATCATTGAAAACTATGTAGTGGTTTTCTTTAGTGTCCTTCCCTCAGCTGGAACCCACTATCTCTAGAAACTGTGCAGTTTTGCCCCTTGACTACCTAGTCTACCTTGCATCCTGAAATTGCATAGATGTGTCCTCCCAGCGCTCAACCCATAGCAGTGGCTTGCATCCTATAACTATGTAAATGTGTCCTCCCAAGGCCTCATCTGCAATAATCACTGCCGACTGAAACTACACAATTATGTCTCTCACGGGCCACGAAGAAAGATGACATGATAGATGACTCTCAAGGAGCTAAGGAGAAAAATATGTAGACCAAGGAACCAAAGGTATGATAGAATATCGGGGCCGCATGAAGATTCCATCTGATGGATAACCCTTTGGAGGCTACATATGGAAAACAAAGCACATATTTTGAAATAAACCTCTTAATGTAGCTTAAAAGTTTGCTTATCATTTTCGTATCATTCTATCTTCAATGACATGCATGGTTGCAAGAACTGAAAGTCATTACATGTGTTTCCTCTATGTGTTTTTCTTCCTTTCACTTGTTTATTACATAGCTTAGAACATGAAGAGTATTACCACTTGTTTATTTAAGCGGGATGAAAGATGTTTGATGATATGTATATAGTTAATACACTCCTTTGCATTAATCCTTGTTTTGTATCTTGCATGTACCCTTACTGCTTGTCAGATTTGGCTACCTACTACGAGTAGTCTCTTAACTCTTTCCTAACAAAGCAGAGGAAGGAATTTCCTTCAACCTGATTTCTTCAAGGCTCTTCATAGAGAGTATAGAGCTAAGGGAAGGAGATGTGGAATCTCACTAACAAACTCTTGAAAATACTTTTCATGTTCGAATATATCCAAATGATTAAGCTGCCACTGAACAACATTGTCAATCTTGGAAGACTCAACAAATATCAAATATATAGATATTACAAACTTCTTATTCACCTCATCATAGAGATGGTATGCTTTGGACGTATGACTGCCCAAAGAAGATACATTGGTGACTCCTTGCAGTCAGTTTTTTAATCTGTTCCTTAGGTATGAAGGCATAACAGGAGGAACCAAAAACCCTGATATGCCTCACCAAAGGAATGTGGCCATACCATATTTCATAGGGAGTCCTATTTCTAATAACAAGAGATGGACACTTATTATTTATATACACAATAGACATAACCACATCAGCCCAAAACCTTATGAGCTTAACATGTGAACTATGCCAAGTTCATAGTGAAAGTAATACATTCCAATGAATTATCTGTTGAAAAATGCAGCAATAAATTCTCAATTTTATTTTTCCTTGACTAAATTGAAAAAATTCAAATTTCCACATCAACAATCAACTTGGATGATGTTAACTTGTGCGACATGGATTGTGTCACCTAGTTTATGCGGTAAATTCAAGTTGGAGGAGTTAGAGTTCAGTTCTGCATATGCGATTGCTAATTTATAGCACTGAAGGTTAATTATCTCAAGTTGTTGTCACTTAAACGTGTTCTAGCTTTTGGAGTAGCTAGTGGAAGGTCATTTAAGCAGTGGGACTTCAGTCAAACTTGGTGATCATCTAGTTAACTGATTAGTCAACTCAAAATAGTTGGGGCATGAAGAGAATTCAAGTTCCCTAAGATTGGTGGAGATTCGAAGGAAATTTTAATTTCTTGTAGCTCACACGGTTGCAAGAAATTACTATAACCATAGTGGAGGATGTAGCTTGAGTAGGAGCTTCTTGTGAAATTAGATAGGGAATGATTGTTGGTACCATTAATAGCCTACGAGCAATTTTTTTTGCACCACACTTCAATGTTTTGGGCATGGTTTTTGAGGGTGGATATTTTTTTCTGATGCTTTTTGGTTATGCACGTCCTCACTAAGTATCTTGGGAGGTCTGTAATAGTTCTTTGCATGCATGTCCTCGCTAAATATGTTTGGTATGTCTGTACTAGGTCCTTGCAAATTTCTGTTTGCCAAGGCTTAACTACTTATGATCTTAGGTGCTCATAACAATCCAATAGTTTATGGCACTCTCCAAATCACCATTCCCGAAAGGATCCAAAAAAATGACTTGAGAGGAAGATGAGAAGGGCACACTCTTATTGGAACTAGCCTAGAACTAGTGGAATTGGTTGGTCCCAATGGTTTTAGAGTTGTACTAGTCTAGTTTGGTGGTTTAGATTAGCTAAGGTTGGTCTTGTATTGAACTCACCTTAAAACACCAAAGTCACTAGTTCTCTAATAAACAGACAAACTCTAAAGAATGTAGTGCAACATAGCTAATTACCACCGAATAATAATTTTTTAATAAAAAATATTTAAAAGGAAAAAAATAGCTTAACCTAAGGGCCCTACAAACCCTAACCCTAGTAATTCATGGTAATATTTAATTTTTAAAGTTAAATTAAAAGTTGACATTCTCCTTATCATTCTTTTTTGAAAGGAAAGATAAGGATAATGTCAACTTTTACTTAAATTTTTAATATTAACATTAATAGTTTCGGGTTGTTTCATAGTGGTTCCAACATCATTCAGTTTTGAGAATGTCCTATTTTAGATCCCATTCAAAACTTAGTAGTGATTGTTTGAATTGCTTCTTTGTAATGAGTTCTAGACTTTGACTTCCAATTTCTCATGCACATTTATTGCATAATCATATTCGTTGTGAGAGTTTGTAGCGGAAGTTGATCTTTAATTCATTCCAAGCACTTAACTTAGCTTAGGGAACCATCAGCTACATCTCCCAAGTTGCTCCTCAAAATTAAAATTTTCTTTGTCAACACACATTCATTTTATCCAGTAGATCATTTTTTCCACTGTGACAGTCCAACAACACCTCTGACAGCATATGCTTAACAATCCATCTCATCTTTACTGCTACCTTATAAACACTCTTAAATCTTGTGTCACCAATCTAAAAGAGGAAGAACCAGAAAGGGCCTTCTTGGCCCCCTTCACAACCCACAATATGTTTAGCTTCTCTCTTGTTCTTACACTCTAGTCTTCTCGCAACATCAGAATGGTGAATCTTAAACACAGTCTCATGATGTGCATTCAGGAAAGCATAATTCACCCTTGATTTCAATCAAATTACCCCCCTAGCATTGTCTTTACCTTTACATGCAAGCATATATTTTCCTTGTGGAGGATGGTTAAGATTCCCATCTCTATTTCGCCTCCCTCTCCTACCCTCATGAACTTGATAAGTTGAATTTAACCAATCTCAATGTATATGAGATAAGCTACCCATCCAAACTAGGTACATTGATTTGAGACCCTTTTAGAAACTAAATCCATCCCTCCACAAGTATATGTCCCTCCCCAACAACATCATCATGTTGTGTTCAAGATCTATCATTCCTATGATCATCATAAATATCCGAGTCCTTCGCTTACATTTTTGATAACGTCATCATTCAGATCACTTATACTTTGTTGTATTGTTTCTTGTGTTATGATTTCCTTTAATGGAAATATCTCCCTAGGAGGCACGAGTAACCAAATTCAAGTTCTTATTGAACTCTTACGTTAACATACTTAATTTTATTTTGACCTATTCGGTTTCAAATTTTAGTGTGGTTTGTTTACTAGTTGACTACTAGCATTCACCAAGTAGTTATTCATGATCATAGTTAGTTTAGAGTGAATGTTGGACCTTGAATTGAAAACCAAACCCCAATAATATGCACTTATCATGGAACATTTGAGAGCCCATACTAGTGGAAGGCCAATTGTGCAGTGGGACTTTAGTCAAACTCAGTGATCATCCAGTTAACTGATCAATCAACCCAAAATAGCTAGTGCATGGAGAATTTGAGTTCCCCAACTGTGGTGGAGATTCCAAGGCAGTGTAACATCAATTGTAGACTAGCCTTGAGTGTACAGGTGTTGCATGTAGTCACATGATCAACCTTGGGAATTTCGCAATCCATTTTGTAAAAATTCCTAAATAATAGGGACCTAATTTCTCAAGGAATTGAACAAGGAAATATGGCCTCAAAAAAAGGTAGAAATTTACTAATTCTGGGTTAGAGCTTATCAGTGAGAAGAGAGACAGGTTATTTACTTGCAGGTTGTGCTCAGTTGAGAAAATAAATTGCAATACATTTCTATTCATCATATTAATGCAAGTAGAGATTGGTTTTTTTAGCATATTGGTTTTCCTAGAAAAAATTATGTGTGCATGTGTGTTATTTCTTATTGCATGTATGAAAATTTTTATTCTAAATTGTGAATTAACTTCGAGAGAGCAGTAGAGTAGGTTTGTGTCTTGTGATTTTGATTAAAACTTCATAAGTAGTTTCAACTCTACACCATAATTTCTACAAGGATGGTGGAGGAAAATTACATAATATTTGTTAGTAGACAATATGCCTACTTCAAAGTTTCTATGACAACTTTTGTGAGAAGAAGACACTGAGGATAAAATATTGGATTGTGGAAGAAATACTCACAAAACTCACAAGGGCAATAATTTTGGTTGCAGTTGTGGAAGTAGATGGATTAAATGTAATTTCGTATGCAAGTGTGTAGGTAGACAAGTCACAATTACTCCTTTGATATTTGTTGGCGATGTGTTATTATTTGGTAGATTGACCTCTTTTGATTGATCTCTGGACTCCTTATGAATAATAATAAATCTCATATGATTTCTTCTTACCGATACGATGCATTGGTACTCGAGATTTATCATATTTTTGGTGTTATCTTCACTGCATTGGATGCAAATTTTAAATGTTTTTGATTGATCGTCGAACCTAATTGTTATGGAATTAAGGATTAGAGTTGACTTATAGAGAAATTCCACTATAAACTTTTATCATGGGCACATAGGTGGCTCTACCTAGGAGGCAAGTTAACTCTTGTTCAAGCAGTCCTTCAGAGCATCTCTTTATACTAGCTTCATATTTTCGTGCTGCTTAAGAATATCACTAAATATATATTTTCGGCTTCATCTTAGCATGGGACAATGTTCCATAAAGGATAGAGTGGGTCTAGTTGTTGTTACTCTATATTGAGGCGATAGATGGCTAGGCTCATCTATTTCTTTGGTTCTCCTTAGAAAAATCAATTTGGAATGGTGTATTTAATATTTTTCATTTACAGGAAGATTAGAGATATTCTTTTGTGGTTGATTGTATTTGAGACTAGATTATTGAATATAAAACATTTGGACCACTTCTAATATACATTGGGGTTTCCACCCAAAGAATGCATTATTTTCCCAAGCTCCTTTGCTGTGATACATCCACCTCCATCCTTGTCAAGAAATATAAAAGCCTCCCTGAACTTAGACATAACCACGATCCCATATTCCTTTAGTAGATAAAACCCTTCTCTCATTTTCTGACAATGCAATCTACACTCCATCCCATATTCTCTCATGAGCCCTATGTAAACTACTGTTTCATTTGAGTATGGGGATTTTGATGCGTACTCTAACCATATTTGTTAGATACCTTCCGCAGTTTCTTGCTTATGGTTTCTTGAGTTGGCCATCTCAAAATATGCCCTACTCTCCTTAAGTTATCTAGAAGGTAGGCTTTGGTTGCTAACCCCATTTTACAGAAGATCCTTGACATGTTCCTTAAAAGTTTGGTTCAGCCCCATTATCTATTTTATGCCATTGAGTCAAAATATCTAGATTGATTTTCCACATATTCATTCATTTCCAAGTTCTATACCACTATTTATAAGAATATTGTGGATACTATCACCACAGTCGATGTATATTATATTTTAGAGGAGACAGGAATTGTACATTTCCCTTTGGGACAATCCAAAAATATTTTGATGCACCCTATTTCTCTAACACTCTAGTATACTTTATGATCTTAATTCCCATTCCATTTTAATCCATGTGAACACACTTTATGATGTTCTGGGACAACCTAATGTCCTTGTCAACTTCCTCTCATCTTCCTTGTCATGTTTTCTAGGAATTGTGTATCCAACAAGAAATTTGGGAGATGAATGCCATCAAGGTAGAAAATCAAGGGGGTTTCAAGTCATTTATTTAGGGTTCCCACTAGCATAGTCCCACCATATGATCCACCCAATCCCTAAATGGAACTCTAGTGCTATTTCAATTAATTATTAAATGATCATGGTGGGCCATAATTCTAAGATAATTGTTATGACATTTCAGGATATTATCGGAGATACTTGAGTAGACATATTTTTGGCTAAAGGGTTAAGCAACGATTTTGACATCAATATCAAGAAATCAACCATATCCTCAACATATCGAACCGACAATCAAGAAGACAACTGAGGTGAAGTATGGGAGTGCTCTGTCACCCAAGTTTTTCAGGATATATATCAATCTATGAATGCCTCTACACTCCACCAACTATGCAACAATAAAATTTTGGGTTTCCCCACTGTCCACGAAGATGGATACACGTTTCCCCTACATTGTGCCTCTAACTGTGAAAATTGCAAAATTGGGATTTTTGATATCAAAATTTTAATTCAAGATTTACCATGCATTGGAAGGCCATTAACATAATATTAGGACACAAAAAATGAATAATCTACAAAATACAAAATAGAATACATACATTGAGTTTTATCTCACAAGATATCTAGATGCTAATTGAGCAAGTTCACATGAAGAGAGAAAGGCAATGTCATGACACATTGTTCAATTTTTAATCAAGAGCATTATCTTGGATAAGGGAGAAGTAACATTTATTTTATTTCTCATATACAAAGGAAAAATTACGAAGCAATTTCAAATTCCTTTTGTGAAGCAATGTTGTTGTAAAGGGTGTTATAAAGTTGGCATTGTAGGCAAGACTCTCACACCATACTAGATTGTGTTAACCAAAGCATGTTAACGATGTCCAGTGATCTCAAATTTCATGAGCATGTTCAATGAGCGACCATAAATGAGGGTTGTCAGAGTGGCTAATAATCATAGTTTATAGTGGATTATTGTTATCGTACATAACATCCGTGGTGAAAGTCATTTTTTTTGTGCCCAATGTTGGTGAACCATTCTATTGCATCATGGTAGCATATATTGCCTTTTTTAAAGAAAAAATATATTAAAAATAAATTAAGTTATGTCTCATGCAAATGTTCAATATTGTTGTGTTGTGAGTGGTTTGCATATTATATGTATCATATATCTATAATCACTTATTTCAAGCCTAATTTAAGAAATAAAGGAAGAGGTGCAGGGCCTTGCCATAAGGACTCCCACGAACTACTCTCCTTGCAAAAAGCTTTCAAACGTTAGCCCATAAATTAAACACATGCCCTTGTTTCTCTACTTTGGAAACCCTTGGATGTATTTGACAATGAACTCCTCCCAACCACTACTTTAACCATCTATTGAATGCCTTTGATTGGTATTTGTAAATGATTTTGATTGATTCCTATAGAGGTGTGAAATCTAATTTTGCATTGACATCATACAAACACCAAATTTAACCCATGGTAGCCAAAATTTCAGCCTTACAACTTTCTCATCAAATATTAAATACTTCACTAATTAGTCAAGGGGTAATCTCCTTAACAATATATTAAATATTAGAAGCATTCATATTAATAGAAAAAATAAGAATAGTATTTAATAATAAGTGATAATGCAGGTAGCTATGAAGTTGACATATGAGACCTCCTTTTTTGTGAGACAAGGGATGCCTTCCATTAAATTCTTTAAATATTTAATATATGGAGGTGTACATACCTTAATTTACTTTATATCCATCATGTGACCTTTAAAGAGGAAACACTTTAACACAAATCGAACAAGTAAATACAAACTTAATTTGTATATGTACCAAAGTTACTTTGAGAGTTGCATGGCATGCTTAATTTTGTATAGAAGCAATAGAAAACTTGAAGGGTTGATCACAAAAATCACGTATGGTCAATTATGATTATCATAGGTCTATTAGTTTGGTTTTCCCAATCCAAAACTTGCACACTTTGTTAATACTGTTAAAGGCATGTCATGATCGTTTACTGGTTTAACATCATGTACATTTAGTTGTGTCTATTAAAGGCATGTTAGTTCAATGACAAAACCAATGGTTTGTCAACTTGGTCAACTTAGTTAGTTATGTGTTAATCATCTCGTTATACAACATATCAGGTCAATTAGCTTAGTCATTGACATCCACATTTCATGGCTTCGACCATTTGTAAATATACATTAATTATAACTTTAGAATTATTACTTTGGAACTATTTATTTCAAATATCTATTCTACTCTTTTCTGATGATGTCATACTCCTCTCATCATCTCCAGAAGGATTGCAGAGGCAGTTGGATGCCTTAGCTTTGTTTTGTGATCTTCGACAGTTGACAGTCAACCTGGGTAAAACCAAAGTAATGATCTTCAACAGCGTAAAGAAAACATCGAACCTTCACTTCTCTTCAGAGGGGATGAGGTTGAGATCACCAACACATATACATACTTGGGGTGCAATTATCAGGTCCCCACTTCATTTTGCAACCATCTCTTCAGCCTCAGATCAACAAAGGATATGGATCCTTAGCCCTTCTTGAGAGACATTGCTTTCGACATCTCTTCCAGGATGTCTCATGCAAGATGAGCCTCATGGAAACCTTGATTCATCCCACTTTCCTATATGGTGCAGAGATTTGGGGACTGTCTTTACTTGAGCCAGATTGGGCTTCAGTTGAGAGAGTTCAAACTCTTCTTCTCCGCCACATTATTAGATGCAAATAGACAATAACTCACCACATTATCCTTGCAGAGTTTAGAGCTCAACCCTTTTGGCTTGAGATAGTCTTTAGTTTGGTCTCATTCTTGCATCGTGTCCTTGGACTTGCAGACTCAATGAAGACTAGGGACCATTACCATTACTTAGCATATTTCTCTTCTGAGAATATTTCTCATTCTACTCACTCGGGGTGGGAAAGATGTTGGTTTATAGGAGTTTCATATCTCGTAGAGTCAGTGAGAATTCAGTTGGAACGTCTCCCTCCTTTCTGATATTCCTTGGATGCTCCTGGTCACCTTCTACCTACTAGACAAGAGTTGAACAAGATCATCATGGAGGACATCTAAAGGAAGTTCATCCAGGTCACTTGGGTCAATCCTCTGGTAGGGTTGCGCCAAAAGATGTCCTTCCTTGTTGAGCACTGCTTGGTTTTGAGAAACGGGCTCATTATTTGACCCCAACATATGTTTCACCACTGGATGCATGCTCTTCACATTCCTCTAGGCCAGTTCAGAGTAGGTTCTAATAGAATTCGAGTAGAGATAGGAAACCAAATTGATAGGCAAAACAGAATCTGTCAGGTATGTCATTTACATGAAGTAGATACTGAGGTTCACTTCATTTTTGGATGCCATAGATACTATGAGATCAGAGGAAGGTTCCATTAGTTGTTCAAAGACCCTCAGACCCTCATTGAATTTTTCAAGTATCTCGATCAGAGATGTTTGGCCCTATATATGGAGGGGGTTATTAGGTTCCAAGCACATATTCTTCAGCCTACCATCAAACCCGACCCCACATAGAGGATCATGACATTTTTCAGGGTACTACCTTCAGACAAGGGCACAAAGATAATGATTGATACCGTTTCATATCCAAACTCTAGACCAGTGAGGATTCGTGGGACCTCACCCCGCCACACGAGACCCCAACAGCTAAAAAGTCTCAGATTTGTCCCTGGGAGATGAGCTAGGTCCTCTAGACCATGTCAGTGGAGAAACTTCCCTAGACAATGAGTTAGTGGATAGTCCATACCTCCGAGTGACCCTTCATCAGGCCAACAAACTTTGTGGATTTTTTTCAATGCTCTTCAGTCAGTATTAGATGTTAGGAGAGATTGGTCTGATCCTCTTCATCAGGGCATTGCATACATTGTATCTTTTATGTTCCTGCATTGTACCTTTTATATTTATGTATTGTATTATTTATAGAGACGTTTGGTTCTCCCACATTTTATGGACATCATTGTACTCAATAGTCCCTTTGACCTACTTTGTGGTCATTAGTCGGACATAAATAAAATCACCTTATCTTATCCTATCTCTCGGGCCATTTGAACCAGACTATATATATTTCAATAAAAAAAAATTATGAAGAAATATAAATATCTTTCAAATCCGATTTTATATATATATATTCGTTTTGTTATGAATAAGACTAACTATATATTGTGTAATGTAACCTGTTCTTAGCTCCCACTCAGTTCCATTTGTTTTTTTTCTTTTTCATTTGAAATGCTAAGATAAAAATAGGTTCTAACTTTTTATTTTGATAAATATCAGAAATAAATATGTGTATATATACTTGATAGCTTACATATATTATTCTTTAGCTAAGAAAAGAGGTCTCTTCCTTTTTCCTATATAGGTTTACTCACAGTTATGCTCTATTCTATAAATATTTTTATATAATTTCATTTAATTCTACTGAGTGTATTTCGAATTGTTGTCTGTTTCTCCAGAATGGCCATAGCAGAAGGGAATGACTCTAAACATCCTAAGGATCTGTGCTGTTATTCTTACAAAACATGTGGGATTGCAAGATCGAAGTGCATTTTGCTCAAGCTTCACATAATCTCTAGCCAAGGAGTAGGTTCTTATGCCTTTAATCATCCCATGAAACCCCAATTAAATGGATTATCTTGCTAATAGTGTTTCATATGTATCTTTGCAGAGAGAAGCCCTCGAAAATGATGAAATATTTGCTTCAGAGGCCAAAGGACAGAGTCATAGGTGGTATCCATGTGTTTGTCAAGTTTGTGGGGTTTTTCTTAATAGATGTTCTCATCTTGAACAAGACAAGTTATTGCATACAGGCCAGGTTGGTGGCATCAAAAAACCTTAAATTTTACCAAAATTTGTCATTGCACTTGTATTTTTTTAGTGAAACCATTCAATTTTAATGAATGTCTCTTATAGTGGTATTAATTATAATGTGCGCCTGTCGTAGCTAGTAGTTTTAATCTTTAGCGGGCTTCTATTAGGATGGCTTTTATTCTAAGTGTTGTCTGTTATAATGGCTTGGCTACTCCCAATATGCAAGCCGATATATGCGATTAACATTAAGGAGTATGATAGCATTTCAATCCACTGGCTATACACTGCAATTCATTCCTGCTTAGATACCATTCAACCTTAGGAAATAAATGTTGACCCTATGTAGATGCCTCTTTCATTTTTCTCACTTCGACAACATTCACTCCTCCTGTCTTTTCAAGTTGTTCTCTATCCAGGGCTAACATAAAGTCAGCCAATTTTCTTGTTCCCGTCTCCTAATCTCTCCTTATTTGAAAGGGTTTTAATCCTTATTTCTAGAATATCGGTCCTATCTTTGCTATTCTATGGAAAGCCACTCTTCTTCATCAGGCTGGAATTTTGGCTATGGAAGAGAGGTCTCTTTTATATCCTATTCCCTCTCGACATCTACATATCCATTTTTATATCTATATCCAGATATCCATATTCTAAAGCCATCTAATAGACGATTTGTGAGATCAAGGTAGAGTTAGTGACTTGCCCAAAAGAAGATGAGGAATGAAGTGCTCAACCAAAGGAAGAGGAACTTTTACCTAATCGATGAGTTCCCTCCCATTGTCTGTCTCTAATGAGATATTCACGAAATCGAACCCAAAAGCCAAACTCGTGATCATGATTTTACTTTTAGCAACTCTTTGTGATGGTTGTGCTACTTTTAATGGATGTCTATAATACATGGTCAATTTAATGGGTCAGTCTAGAGATTATAATTCTGGTGGATGTCCGTAATAGGTGTTTTTAAGAAGGAGCTCCAGCCTTTAAAAGAAAACTACAGACGACAGGATAATATCAGGCTTATCCACCATACAAACTAATAGAACTCAGAAAATGAACATACTCAAACCAATAGAAGGAACAAGAGAATCACTACATCTATTAAATCTACTATGTTTTAAAATGTAGAGTGAAGCCACCTAGTTACAGCAAGCTGGGAGAAGTATAGGATTTCACAAGGTGGTTTGCTAGTATACCAAGAGAGCATTTAATAATTTACCTATGTGAACTTAAACTAGGTAGGTACATACGCCCCCTTAAGTGAAACTCAAGAAATTATAAAAAGGAGGTTAAATCTCAAAAATGGGTCCCGGTTACAAGGCCGTGATAGGTATTCATGTAAATAATTCTCAGAATAGTAGGAAAATAAACAAGGAGGACTAAGACTGCCCTCCACCTCATCCCAAACTAAATTTCCTCACCCCAAGCAAGATATGAAGTTGTACGTACAAAATCTCTGTCAAGGGTTTAGTAAATATGTCAGCAACAATACTACAAATCAATAATCCTAGCGTGAACCAACTCTTAGATGCAATTCATATGGATTTCTATATTCTTGGTACATTGATGCTACTAACTCCTTGGAAATATGTATAGCACTTTGATTAGCACACAAAATTATAGATTTTTCCCACTGAATTGGTTGAATCCAAATAGATTTTATGGCAGCATTAACAACACCTTCTTACTTTGCATTTATAGAAGAAATGGTCAGAGCCAAGATGAAAGGGCCAGATGTGGAATTGCAACCATCGAGATCACCATCATAATTGGAGTCAATATAACCAAGTGGATTTGCATTAACATCGAAAGAATATTGAATTTCACATGTGTCTCCCTCTAATGTAGCAAATAATTCTCATTTCATCTTTCAATGAAGCTCATGTGGTTCTCTCATGAACTGGGAAACCAACCCAACTGCATATGAGATATTTGGATGAAAATAAGCTTAGTACAAAAGGCTGGAAACGAGCTACTAATACATATTGGGTGGCAACTTGACCCCTGAAAAAAATGGCATGGGTGAAAATTTGTAATCCTACATGTGAAATCTGCTTAAGAGATCATAATGTATACTTGGGCTGAGAGGTACCTATTCTAGATGCAGACTAAGTGATCTATAATCAAATAAAGTAGGTAAGGAGCCCTAAGTCTGTCATGTTGAAATGTTGATGGAGGGTAGAATTTCACATGATCAATCCAGGCAGGTTAACTCCGATTGAGAATAGGATCATCCACATAGAGAGCAAGTAGGAGGAGTTCATCACCTTCCCACAAATATAAATATTTGGCTCAGAGTGGTAGTGAGAAAATCTTAGAGAAGAAAGTAGTCTATCTTCTCATACCAAGCCCTAGGTGTTTGTTCGAGTATTAGGAATTTTAATTTTGCAGACAAAAGAAAACATTCAGATAAAACTTTATTTTCTCCATGTATATCTCTTCCTGTAAATCCCCATAAAGGAAGGTACCTTTGACATCCATTTTGTGTACTACCCACTTTGAGATGCAACTAGAGAATGAGCAAGGCAAATAGAATTCATTTTAGCCACGAGGGATATGGTTTCAAAATGGCCATGCCTTTAACTTGAGAAAAACCTTTAGCAACCAATCAAGTGTTATAGTCGTCTATAATACAATTTTCTGCATACTTGGTTTGAAACTATGATATACCAGCATAGGAAAAATAAATTTTATACTTGTGTACAATACCATCTACTACTTCTCATCAAGGAAATATACTCATCTTCCCTGGTCATATCACACTCTACAACATTGTGGACCTCACTAAAGTCCTTTGGATCTGAAGCGCTGGCCATAAATACATCATGAGTCTTTAAAGGAAGAAGCTATTTTTCTGTTGACCTCAATTAGGAAGTTGTAGAAGAAATTCACACATTGTGCTTCAAGAGAATGATCATGAGCTCAAGAAGTTAACTTAGAAGAAGAAAAATCATATGAATATCCAACAAGCTGATTGGAATGCTCATGAAATCCAACACTCCCTCTAATGACTAACTTGTGTGTTAGGATCAAGTAATACTTACCCTTTAACGTCTTTTGGGTAGCCAACAAATATGCAAGATTTATTTTATATATCAATTGCCTTGAATTTTTCTTTGGGGATGTGGGCACAATCATTACACCCAAAGACTTTGAGATGGCCAATAGAGGTTTTTCCTCTTCAAGCTTCCTCTGGGGCCACCACTTGAGATATTTGTGAGGTGTGCAACTGTGAAAATGATTGATACAAATGATGGCGCCAGCCAAAAATTATGTGGTAAGATATGTAGAATGGATCATATATTTTTCCTTCTCCTTCAAAGTACAATTCGTTTTTTTCAGCAACACCATTTTGTTATGGATATAAGGGCACAGTAGCAGCTGAATACCTTCAATGGCACAATAGTTCTCAAATATTTGGTTGATGTATTCACATCCATTATCTGTATGTGAACATTTGGTAGATTTCTAGATTACTTTTCAATTAAGGCCTCAACCATAATAAAAATGTCAACAACCTCACTTTTGTTAATTACCTGTAGACCCAAGGGGGTCCAGAGTAGTCACCAATGATTGTAAGAAAATAGTGGGCTCTTTGAAAAACAAGATAAGGAAAGGGCATGTAATATCTCTGTGAACAGGTTGAAGAGCTCCTTAAGCTCTCCAAATTTTTTCTTTATCAAAAGTATTTTGAGGATGTCTACTAATAAGACATCCAGTGCAAACACCATCAACAAAGGAGATAGGTGGAAAATCATTCCCCACCTCCCTCCCCAACATCTCAAAAGAACTTAATCAAAGAGTCACCCAAGTTTTACAAAGGTAATTTCCTAGCGTAGGAAAAATTGTTTCTTAAAATATTAGTTTAACGTTTATGGAAAAAGGTGAAACTCTCAAAGGCTACTACTAAGCGATTTTCTAGGAACTGAGAAGTTCGATATTCAAGAGAAGGTGCAACATTTTAGAGGAAGGTTTCGATGTCTAAGTTCTATCACAAGGAGAGGAAAACCATCTGCAAACAAAATCAAACAGTAGCCAATGATGACCATGAGAAACAGCTACAAGCAATGCCAAGAAATCTATCAATCCAGAAAGAGGAGCAGTTGGTAGATGGTGCTGCAATGACCCAACAATTTTCAGATCTTAAATGAAGGTGTTCGAGGAATATGGAGGAAACTAATGCCCTGTAGGTCTTTTACTATGTAAAATAAAACTATAGACAACAGGATAATATCAGGCTTAACCTTATATAGACACCAGAACATAGAAAATGAATAGGGACTCAAAGCATATAAGGAACAAGAGAATATTCGCATCTATTAAATCTGTTGTGTCTTAAAATAGAGAGTGAGGCCGTCTTTACAGAAGAGTGGGAGGAATCCAGAATTAAAGGTGATTGGTGGGTTTACCAACTAAGCATTTAATAATATAACTCAGTGAAATTAAAATGAGTATGCACACTGACATGGCCAAACAGTCAGTGTAATAATATAGAATATAAGAAGACTAATTGCAAATTGTCAGTCAAAAGGTCCAAAATCACCAAAATTCTCATCCAAAAGTGGTTCTAGCCACACTTCCCAAGCCCTAATACTATATGCCTACTAAGTATATTGTTTTTCAAAGTCATAGACTATTTGAGAAAATAAACTACCTATTCGAACATGATAAAAACAGAGAGCTGCATTAAATCTGGATCTTAAGGGGCTGCTTCTTCAAGGCCAACTTGGATCTTGATGGTGTATTCAACTACTTGCATATCCATATATCTGCTAATGAAGATGTTATGTTTGATCCTGTAGCATAGTTCCATGATACCTTGAATGGATAATGATCTCCAGAGGTTTCCTCCTTAACCTGAGGTGAACATGACTGCATGGGTAGTGCTAGAAGTTGAATATGAGTTGTAATTTTGGAAACAAAGGAGTACAAGGAGTTCATTCTTTCTCCCAGTTCCTCATACCACCCCTAATGGCTATGCATGAATTCTACAAATTCCTTATCCTTTAATTGAAGCACTGACAGTTGAAGAGCAATCTCAGTTTCTTGCTGGTGCTAGACTTGGGTCTGCACTATGAACTTATATTCACAATCATTCTGTCATCTCAACCACATACTAGAATAACTATATAAATCATTTTGTGCCTTTGAAATATGGTCCTCACATTCTTTATTCCTTTCCTTACATTTGATAATTCACACATAGCACAAACTAGGTTGGCTATGATTACTAGCGATAGTTAGGTGTTCCGCAGACTCCAACACATAGAGAGCTCACTAAGACTAGATTCTTTAACCCATTCACCCCGTAAAAATGTGTTGATTTTCAAGCCCAACGAAGTGCCAGGGAAACTGTCACACGTGCCAACCTGACGTTCCAAAGTGGAATAATAAAACCACACTCAAGGACCGACCTTATTTTTCTACCCATGGTGATACCTGATGCATGCAATGTGAAATCAAAGAGCATGCCTACCCAACATTCCATAGTAGAATAATAGAACCACATTTAAGGACCATCCACATTTTTCTACCCTTAATAACACGTGATGCATCCAGTGTGAAATAAAAGAACATCCACCTCTGCAGGGGCACTCTTGCTTGCCATTTGCATGTGTAGGTTGACACTTTCGTCTCTGCAGTGTTGTTATGAATTAGGTGATCACACCTAATTTAACACTCCCTAATTGACCTGGATGTCTGCACTTGAATTATAGATGTGTAGGACCTAGAAAAATTCTATTTTTTCCAACTTCTTTACTAGTGCTTTGACTTTGGCTTAGGCAGACATCTTGCAGAATGATGTACTGTGATAGAGGATTCCCTTAGCACAGCTACACATTCTCTTCTCCTCACCTTTATCAACATAAGGCTTGGATAAATTGAAAGTGATGCATCATTATTTGAAGCATAGTTCAGACCCCTACTACAAGTGATTTCCTTTGGGATCTAGAATGATAACCCATATATGTGTACCATGGATAGGTGTTTCAATTTTAATGGGTGTCTATGGTAGTGGCTTTACTTATACTTTGTGGCTCGTAGTAGTGGCTTTAATTTTGTTGGGTACCTAAAATAGTGGATTTGATTTGGATGGGTGCTTGAAATAGTGGAATTGATTTGGATGGCTGCTTGAAATAATGGCATTGATTTGGATGGGTGCTTGAAATAGTGGATTTCATTTGGATGGATGCCAATAACAGTGGTGGATTTATCTTTAATGGTTCTGTAATTATTGACCACAGTTGTTTTAATTTTAACATGTGTAAGAAGTTATAAATAGTTTTCATTTTGTTGAATGCGTTCAATACTAGTGGTTTTATTTTTAGTGGGTGTCTGTAACAATAGTGGTCAATTGTAATTGGTGTCTGCAATAGTGGTTTTAGGTTTAATGTCTGTAACAATGTTCATAATATTAATAGGTTCCTGCAATGAAATTTTTAATTTAAATGCGAACATTGGTTTTAATTTAAATGGGACTCTCTAATAGTGGCGTTAATATAAATTGGCATCTGAAATAGTGATATTAATTTTAATGGATGGCTAGCATGGTATTTTTAATTTTAGTGTGTCCGCAATGTTTGTTTTAATTTCAATGTGAGCCTGTAATGGTGGTTTTAACTTTAATGTATCTGCAACGTTTGTTTTAATTTCAATGTGAGCGGGCAAAGCTGGTCTAAATTTAAATGTACACCACAATGGTGTTTTTAATTTCAATATATGCCTAAAATGGAGGTTAGTTTCAATGTCTACTTGGAATGGTGGTATTAAAGTTCCTTTCTATAGGAGGTTTGTAACCTAGGTTAGTACAAGGGAGGAGACTGCCTTGGAATACCTGCGTGTTTGAATGTGTGACAGCATAGGATCCCATCCGAACTCCACAATGGTGAGAGAGGGCATACTTTCCATGGATTAGTACCAAGTGGGGTGACCCCCCCAAAGAAGTTCCTTCTACCTTCTACTTTCTCACGCTACATCATTATGATACATTTTTTCTTGCAATCACGGGTTGATTTGTTCTATTCCGTGATTTTTTTCTGTTCACTTGCACAATTGATCAACTTAAACATTTCTGAAATGTGGTGTGTCATGTGTGTGAACATATTGTTGTAAGATGAAATCCCCAACAATTAATATGCCACTTTGGTATTTATTAACCTTGGAAATGAAAAGGATCCACAAATGCATTAATTGAAAGGGGATTAACAAACATTTCCCACCAATTTATTGAAATTGATGATGTATGTGTGTGTGAGTGATCATTTAATTAATTGGTGGAATCCTCAACAAATTTCCATGTTAATATTTATGAAGCTTGTAATTGCTTTTAATTTTGCAGAGAACATTTGTTTGCCTAGTAGATGGTTGCCTTTGTATTTACAATAGGAAGGACCATTTAAATCATCACATGATAGAGCATGAAGAAAGTTATTTGTGTGCCCCAAAGAGGACTACAAACTGCAGTTATCCACTATTTCTAATTTGAAATTCCATATGAAGCGGCATAGAGGGAGAGGTCAATGATGGCAGAGTCTAAATCTACAACCCAAAGAGGTGAAGAAGTATCCTTACCCAAATCCATGTTGTGGGAAGGTTTTTAAAAATCCATCAAGGCTAGTGAAGCACCTGGATGATGTGCATTGTATGTATTTACCCCCTCACTGCAAATATTTCTCTTTTGTTTGCACTAGAATTAAGAGTTTGATTATTACCTAGGATGATGGGCCTACAGGTCTGAGTGTCAGTTTAGTTAAGCATTCGATATCAGTTCATCTTATTTATATTTCTACACCTCTAACATGAAATCTCGTGTGTAGGGGAGATTTTTTTCCCAATAGAAATGTTGTTCCAAACTCTCTATTGACTTTTATTTCTAGTGAAATTGTTAATTTGTAGGTCCAGCTTTTGGAAGATGAGTTGACCTTTTAGAGAATCTTTAAGATATTTATGATGACGCATAATCTACATGGTAATAGGAAAAGGATTGAATCCTTTAGCCTCTATTAGAGAGTCCCATTTTCACTAGAACTGAGTGTTTGATTATTCCCTAGAATGATGGGCCCGTAGGTCTGAGTGTTACTTTAGTTAAGCATTCAATATCAGTTTTCCTTATTTATGTTTCTACACCTCTAACATGAAATCTCGTGTGTAGGGGAAAAAGATTTTACCCGGCAATAGCAATGTTGTTCCAAACTCTATATGGAATTTGTTTTCTAGTGAAAATGTTAATTTATAGGTCCAACTTTTAGAAGATGAGTTGATTTTTTAGAGTACCTTGAAGATATTTATGATGAAGCATAATATACATGGTAACTGGAAAAGGATTGAATGCTTTAGCCTCTATTAGAGAGTGCCATTTGAACTACAACTGAGTGTTTGATTATTGCCCAGAATGACGGGCCTGTAGGTCTGAGTGTGAGTTTAGTTAAGCATTCGATATCAATTTTTATTATTCATATTTCTACACCTCTAACATGAAATGTCATGTGTAGAGGAAATTTTTTTCCCAATAGCAATGTTGTTCCAAAATCAATATGGACTTTGTTTTCAAGTGAAATGTTAATTTGTAGGTCCAACTTTTGGAAGATGAGTTGATTTTTTAGAGTAGTTTTAAGATATTTATGATGAAACATAATCTACATGGTAACAAGAAAGGGATTTAACATTTTAGCATTACATTCATTTGATATGAAAAGATAAAAATCAGATCCTAAAATCATGTATATTAATCTATTCTTGACATGTTGTCCTTTAAAAGAAGTTTATGCAAGTGATTCATTGGTTAGTGATAGGTAGTTTATAAAATTATAAGACATTACACCTCCAAACAGTTTTGCAAATCTGAAAGTTGGCTCTGCGATGCAAGTCCCTATGTTGATGTAATAGCAATCTCCCATAATCCAGTACCAACCTTTTCAATGGATTCAATGTTATGCACTCTGGTGCCATCGTTGGCACAACGATGCTCCTTTCCATATGATTTAATATTATTTCTACAATAGAAAGAGTATAAGGTTATTAGCTGTGAATAAGGTGATATTCTTAATCCTGTGAAAGCTCTTAGATCAAGCTAAGCTAGTGTATTCAATCATTATTACTTATGGATATGCTCATACTGGTAACATGATGTCCTTCATGCTGATTGATTACAAAGTGGTGTTAAGTACTATGAGCTTATAGTATTGATCTGTATTGATTAGGGATAAACGTAAAGCATGTAGAATGATTAGTATTACTTACATATGTAATCACATTTCCTTTATCATGTTATGGAGACACATAAGCTATACATATCACTTTCATCAACATACTGGAATATACTGGTATTGTCACCATTGAGACCCATTCCATTACTACTACTAACGGTGGATATGACAAGTACAGGCTGAAGCTTAATGTATATAGGCGAAAGCATAATGATTAACCCTATTCAATATGGTAGTAACATAAGAAGTACAAACCTTACATATAGATTACACCATTGTATGTGTATTACCAATACTACCAGTATAAGCAATAAGGGTATCATGGCTCTTAAGTTGGGCTTCATTACTTATTACCTTTTATTACCATTATTGTTACATGAATTAATACTAGTATCATGAAATAGACATATTGTAACATAGCTTGAATACATATCCTTGTTATTCATTATGCAATCATAGTGATTAGTATCCCAACCATTTCAACCTTTTTAAGCATGATGATATTCATATTGATTACACTTTCAATGCGATCTGAACTATTTTTAACCTTTCTATAGATAAGACCATATACACCTCATTTCTATACCAAGCATAGGTACTTATCATTACTAATAGATTACCTAGTTGTATCACTATTACTGGTATTTATTACTATTACGTAGGTACTGATAAAGAAGGTATTAGCCTAATAGTTGAACAATGCTAATAGAAGTGTAAGTAACGAGTATAGTAATAGCCACCATATCCAAGCTTGTATTAGTAGAAGCCTATGACATTCATACTAGTAAGGGTAAACATTGGTGTAATTATCACAGTGCTACTAATTATGGAGATAGCCATAACCTAACCAATAAGGATGATCAACTTAGTATGAACTATTCCCATAAGAAAGAGTGGAACACATATCTTAGATATGATTTGTGTAATATGCGGTATAAGCATATCTGTATTCAGTTAAGCAGTGCCTTGTGATAGTGTCTTTAGCTTTATACAAAGTATAAGTAGTCATAGTCTATGTGTATACTATATGCAAATAGTGGTAACAAGTAGTGAGTACTCATTAGCTTTATGTGCTGAATATGTGTATCTACCATAATGAGTGAATCTAATCTGCATGATATAAGGTATTATGTAATGAATAAGGAGTGTAAGTGATAGAACCGTCTCTACCTCATTAAGCTAAGATACAAGTTATAGTAATCATACCCCCATGTAGTGTTTATATGTTGAACCATCATATTTCACACAATATATAATAGTGCTAGTTTACCGTGATAAATAATCTCAATAGATTATGGAAGAAGCTGGTTAGTTTCCTAAGATATACCAGTAATTACTAGTTATATTAGTATTACACATGTACTGATATGGTTTGTAAGCAGTAAGGAGCAATGGGTTTCATAAGTAATACATGGATCACAACTTCTATACTTATATTGAGTATAAGTCATACTATTAAGCTTAATCATGTAAACAATGGAAAGTTGTTATTTCTATAATAAGTATAGGTTTCGAGATAAGTCAGCACTTATTCAAAGATGTAACTATAGTAGTGGAACTAAACATGTTGAAAGCTAGAGATCAACTAGTGTGATTCAATATGTGATATGATCCTCAAACAAAGTAGTATACTTCATTATGGTGAGCCCTTTTGATCTTAACCTATCATATTGATATCCATATGTTATGAGTTAGAACCCTTATATGAACCTTATAACTTTATCAGACCTTTGACTCGTATTAGAACAAAGGTAAACAATCTCCATATTTGCATAATCAATCACTACTCGGAGCTTACATATTAAGCTAACTTGTATATGGTTACGTATCGAGCATATATGAGTACAAGCATAATGCAGTTGACACATACACGTTGCCAGTAATGGAATTATAGTAATCATGTTTCCATAACATAGACATTACTCATCTATACCAGCTTATGACTACCATGTTAGTATGGATAAGCAGTGTTTCTCTATCGACCTTATATTGTAGTAAGTATGTCGTTTGATTCTCTTCCCATATTCATGGTCATACATAAACCTCATCCTTCTACTCGGGGTTTCTCTTATTGCTACAAGTAATTAGAGCTTAATGGGTACAATACTAGTAAGATAAGCTCTAATTAGGATGAATACGGTCATATAACTACTACCATTCATGCCAATTAACCCTGTTGGAGCAGATGCATCAACCGAATGAGCATATGGTACATATGGGAATGGAAGGGTGAATAAAGAATCCAATAACAGGGAATAGAATGAGATCTATACAATGAGTCTGAACACTTTCTTATTCCATTTATATACTATAATGTATAGTTTACTACCACTCTACATATGTTATAGTTTATGTGATTACTTCTCAGAATCATACTTGTTCACCATGATATGTAATACACATAGCTTCATTCAGGCATAGATTATGATGATAAGGTATATGCTTCTATTCCCATTATTTACACACAAGTAGTACAACTTAGCATAATAAGTACGAGTAAGAGTAATGGTTCCATTACAACACTCTCATTAAGCTACCAGTAACCCTTCACTATGATCTCCATTGATTCGAGTGACTAGTATTCCCATTACATGCTTCTACATGAATACAACCTATGCCAAGCTTACTATGATATCAAACAAGCAAGAGATATGTATGAATTAGCTTAGATTGCTTTGATCCCACTTATATTGGTTATGATCTATAATCAATATGACACGCTTTCACCATATACGTTCTATACCATTATTACCCCTTATATATTACGTACATACTATGAGTAATGATTACACTTGATATAAGCTATACCTAATATGTGTGTTATATCTATGAGCTTAACCATATCTACTATATTCACCTAATAGAGATGATGGAATAGGACCAATTAAGTAAGCATAGTATTGCCATTATATAAGCTAGTGTATAGTATTCATTACAGTCACTACCTAATAAAAGCTGAAACATTGGTTACTAAAGCTTGTACATATGTCAAAGAAATGGTGTACTTAGTGTTTAGATTCAAGCTCATATCCATATTATATAGCATCTTGTATCGATATTGTTAGAATACTCATAAGCTCTTGTTAAGTATAAACATTGTTTACGCTCACAAAACTCTTCTACATGTACTGATTAGAGTAAGAAAACTTATATGAATCTTATACGGGTAATAGACCTGTAATCACTAAGTTGTAAGCATGATGAAGCTCCTACCTATTACCATTACTTTACACTGATTTCTTATACTTGTTACATATGGTATAATGTAAGTTGTACTGAATAAGGTGAGATCAGTAGTAATCCCATTCCATCTTAAAGCTTAGATAGGTAAGCTATTGCACTCAAAGCTATTCACCAAGTTGATATGGTGTTAGTAGTGGTCAATAAATCTATAAGCTCAGCTTGCTCATTGCTCGTACATAACCTGATTACTGTCATGGGATTTATGCTATCTATGAATGCCATGATTATTGAATATGACAATGCTTATCTCTGTACTATGTATAACTACGAGATATGATATCATACTAGTACTAACACCTTGAATTTACGAGCTTCCTTGTTATTAACATCATTAAATTTGTTTTCCAGGGAATCATATCAGTATAAATGCCATTACTTACATGGTATAAGGTATAGTAACATGGTATTGTAATCAAAGCTATTACGTAAAGTGACATGGTGTTAGTCTTGTTTCCATAATGAATACAGGTATAGTAACAAGGAGACCAAACACGTGTATTAGCTATACTATAAGGTGTATGAAACAGGTAGTGATATAAAGCTTTGTATTCATGGGAACACCTCACCTTATGCTTAACTACTATTGTATAATGTACATACCTTATCCTTATAGTTCTAATAGCATTGATCTAACTAAGCTGATAAGTTGTGATTACATTGATTACATGATTACAATAGGTGTAATAGAGAACTAATATTGTAACACATATACTGATATGGATTAGCTTATACGTAACTAATACGAATAGAGTATCATAGTACGTATATTGCATAATAATAGATGTGATTGATACTTAACTAGGTGTAAATAAGTGAAATAGAAGCATCAGTTTGATTGAATAGGTAGTTCCATGGAGTTAAGCTAATCTCAAGCTTCCATTCATTATAGCTTACCTCTTTGTTATAGATTAGGGATAATACGTAGATCATACATTACAGTAATAATTCCCATTACCTTTTATAAACTAGTGATCTAAGAAGCCTATTCAGTACCACCATAACTATTAGCACCCTTGTTTACTTGTGTTGACTCTGTGTTACTCATTAGGATATGTAAGGTGTTATGATCTATGTATATTATGGAGCTTGTTGTAAGCTAATTTTATTATGCCATTCCAAGTATACAGACTTCTCGTTTATCCTTATTCATGGTTTCTTATTGATTAGCACCTACTCATTGGTTAACCTAAATCTACTACCCCTACCCGAAGGTATTCAGCTAATCATGAAATCCTAAAGCTGGTAGTAGCAGCTGGGAGTAGCAGTTCGTAGAGTGAGGCGGGTTAGGATGGGTGAGTGGGTGAGAGAGATACTTCTGGTGGAGACATCAATTGGACTGAAATGGACTGGGTGAGAGGTTAAAGAACTACTCAAAGGTGAATGGGTGAGGCAACTACTACCTCCTTTTAGTGAGAGAGAGGGAGAGAGGTAGAAGCTTATCATCTACCCGTACTCATTCAACATTTCATAGAAGCTTATAAAGGGAATAGAAAGGTTTATTTCATAACCCACTAGCTAAGAGAAGGTTTTATTCATCTTCCCACTAGTTCAGAAGGAAGGCTAACAGAAGGAGAACCATTTACTTAAGCAATGGCAGAGGTGAGAACAGAAAGAGAAGTATGGGTAATTGGAGCAAAACAAAAGAAAGCAATAGTGGACCACGTTGAACGAGCAGCAATAAATTCAATAGCAGAGTAAGTAGCAAACAAACCAAAGGCCAAGATACTAGAGACCAGAGCAACAACTAGAGCAGTACCAATTGTAGAGCAGTTGTAGATTCAATTATTTCAGTCGGTTCAGTCAAAGTTGGTCTAGCTTTTATTCTGATGATCTAGTCACTTATGTTGCTTATGAGTTTGATACAACAGTTGATTTAGCAAAAGATGCTTATGTTTATTCTATTAACCAAGAAGGGGTAGCACTGGAGCAAGCAAGATCACCAGAGACAGAGACAACAAAGAAAGCTAGGACAACAGGAGTAAGGGTAATATAGGCTAATCATATATATGGAATGAGTAAGCTTAGTCATATGTGATGAAGCATAATCTACATGGGAACATGAAAAGGATTGAACGCTTTAGCATTTCATTCATTTGATATGCAAAGTTGCAAATAAAATCTTGAAATCATGTATATTAGTCTATTCTTGACATGATGTCCTTTATAAGTAGTTTACGTAAGTGATTCTTAGGTTAGTGAGATGTGGCTTATAAAATTATAAGACATTACACCTACAAACAGTTTTGCAAATCTAAAATTTAGCTCTGCGATGCAAGTCCCTATGTTAATGTAATAGCAATCTCCCATAATCCAGTACCAACATTTTCTATGGTTTCAGTGATATCCACTATGGTGTCATCATTGGCTCATTGTTGTTCTCTACACAATGTCTATAATAATTAATCTTGTAGATATATTGGATATGTTGTGTTGACTGAATTGTTCTTAGGATCTTGTGCTTTCATTAGGATTAAATACAAATCTCCAATTTTCAATTGTATGCAATGTACATCTATTTGTTGTTTATTTTTAATTGATTCCATTTGTATAAAATACCTTGACTAATCAGAATCTAAGAGATAAAATTTGTACCATTTCACAGCTTTCCAAAACTAAATGTTTGGAAATGTGTATTGAAAATTCGAAGACACTATGTAATAGGAAAACGGTGAGTATTCCATACTATTTAGTTCACTGATTTCTATACCTTTAAAATATAGTAATTATGGCAAATAAGCCTTCATCCTATAATAGACAAGACTACTTACCACTTGAATGACAAAGATAGGATATCAATCATGAAGAAGGTAATGTCTTTATTTGAACACTTTCTTTATGAAAATAGAGCAATCATCATTAACAACATATTATGTATCCCGATTGATTGTGTTTGGACTAGGCATCTGATTTTTTATAATTATCGATTTTAATGCATTTAACAAAATGGAAAACTTATTATTAAAAGTTTCTTCTAGGATGCAGGAAGAATTTCTTGTAAATGCAAGCCGAGTCCCAGTGATTGATGAAGCAGCCTTAGTGGACCATTTGAAAGAAAATCCCATGTTTCATGTAGGGCTGGGTGTGTTTGAGGTAATTTACTTTGTACATTTCCTTTTCAGAATTCATGTGGATGCATATTTATGACAGTTTTGAGGTCTCGTGTGTGCAAAATATGTTGGTTTAATGACTAAGTTGATATTGCGAATGAAGCTAGAATTTATGTTCAACATGGAAGGCAAAGCACTCTCTTATCGTATTTACTAGTTTTACAAGTTTCAATCTGTTTGGTGTTAGGAATAAACTGCTTCATTCCATGTTTGACATGGTACATAATGAGCCATACATAAAGTCTGGTCTTTTAGAGCAAAAGAATTCTGTTGTGGTGCCACACATTGCCTCATCTCCAAACGTTATTATGCAGACTCTTCATATGTACAAAAGTAGGAATGATAGGGAAAAAATGGAGCAATATGTCTACAATTGTAGAATTGGTTATATGTTTTCCCCTTGGAGCAATTGGTTGAACTCTAAATAGTAGTGTTAAGAGTTTAGCATTTTGTCGCATCTTTTTCTGCATTTTGCATTTATGCACATTTCTTTTTTTTTTAGTTCACTAATTTTTAAAGGATGTTATCACAAGATTTCCTTGTAATTTTGTATTTTTGTCCACTGTATTTTTTTTCCCACGGTTTTTCATGAATTTATGATTTGCATTATGAGATTTTCGTCTATTACAAGCTAGCAGTCCAACACCTTTATGTTCCATTATTAGCTTTTCAATTTTAATTTCTTTGGAGGACAACCTCATTGAAAAGTATGAACATTCCTCTCATTTCTTCCATGATATTACCAAAATTTAGTGGGTTTAGTGTACATGTTCATGTATTTTTCATATTTATGCCAAAACGTGAAAAGTATGTTCGAAACCTTTGGCAGAGGATAGCTGCACAAAGTTCCCTATCCATTCCCCTCTTGCCACTGGCACTGCACTAGTACATTACTAATTAGTTTTATATGCTAGGAATGTGGATTCACCTCTGCAATCCCCAAGACTCTTGAGCCATATTTCCAATACATTTCGGTTCCTATTTGTTGTTCAATTTTTTTTCTTTATCTCTAGTAACATAGCCAACTCTAGTGTTTCTCTGTCAGGTAGTGGGAATGAACTACATCTTAATATTAGCGTAAGCTTTAATTTTACCCAAATAGATGGCATGAAACTCCATATTTTGAACATAAAGTATACTATGATCTGCTGCGAACAGACTTTATTTGCAGTATATATTTTTCGCCTAAGACAACCATCAAAGAACGTTGTCATATTAATTGTGCTCAAAATTGGTTACATCTATTTGCAGCTTTGCAAGCACAAAATGGTCCTCATATGAAGCGAAAGGAGTCTATCTGGCTTTTTTCATAAGCTATATGAACTTGTTTTAGGAGATTCCATGGCACTCCCATGTTGTATGGACATTAGATATTATAGATATTATTATTAAGTCATAGGTGTGGCTTATAGTCCGGTGAGGAATTTTTTCTTTTTAATAATTAAATGGATAAAATTTGATAGTATATTATAGATATTGTTAAGTGATAGGTGTGTTATATAGGGTTGAGTGTTTCTACAGGATTATTTACAAATTGTTTTGCAGATACGTGATGAAGCAGTGCAGTTCTCCAAAGATTTAGTAGATCTTACAACAATGTATATAAACCAAGAGCATATACTAAAAAATAAAATGAATGTCACAACCAAAACAAAAAATACAATCTCACTACAACCAATATAGAGTAGGGTAGTTATTCTTCCTAGAAAAACACTAACCTACAAATATTAACCAACATTCAATGGATGGTTCAAGAGATACTGAGATTGTTATGGGTGCATATCAACCACAATATACACGGTCTGAAAAGCCAGACCATCCACATGGCTAGGTGATTGGCTTAATTTTGTACCATGTTTATATAATGATTTTTTATTATTTATTTTTGTTTCCTTTGTAGCAACTACTTTCCAAGGCACTCCCTAGTTTACAAACTCCCGAACATTATTAATCTGAAAATATCATCTCCAAAATGGACATGCATTGTGAGGGGGAACACTGCGCTTACCATGTTTATATCATGCTTTGGTATTGTTTATTTTTGTTTTCTTTGAAGCAACTGCTTTCTAAGGCACTCCCTTGTTTACAAAATCTTGAACATTATTATGCTGAAAATAACATCTCCAAAATGGACATGCATTGTGAGGGTTAACTTTGCACTTTCTTTCTAATTTTGTCCTTAAACGAAACTTTATTGTGAGCACTGCCAGCTATGTTTGTTCACTCTTAATTCTTTTTTGGTCATGTTTCAGATATGGGTTTATGGAAATAGTTTCGAATCTTTTGTTGTGGCAATTGTTATACCTGATCAGAAGGCACTTGAAAGCTGGGCTGCAACTAATGAGGTAATAGGGAATTTTGAATCTGCTAAAATCAGAAGGCAAAGCAATACATCCTACACAAGCTCAATGCAACTGGGAAAAACCACAAGGTAACACATTATGAATCATCCGTCATGATGTTGCTTCATGTTTTGAATTTCCCTTTCCAATACATCTTTTGGAACTTTCTTTTAGTTTTGATTCATCTTTCTTAGTTATCTGTTAATTTCATGATTGTTGGAATTTTTTATGTTGAATCTAACTCAAGTGTTTCAAGATGTTGAAAAGTATTCACCTTCAACCTAAGCCATTTGATGTGGAAAGGGACCTGATCACTCCAACATTTAAATTGAAGCGACCTCAATTACTGAAGTACTAGAAGGTAAGATTGTTGAAATATTTACTGTACTTTGCTGGTTCTTAGTGGTGCTTTCAACCTCACCTTTTATAGATATTCTTTCCCCAAAATGCTATTCAATACAATGATTGCAGATGGAAATATATCTATATTGTTTGATAAAGATGTTTATGTTTATCATACTACACATATATGGACACAATCCTTATAAACTTGATCTACTTTTGTTGATGTAGGACATCATTGATGAAACTTTCTGTTGTTTTTTTATTATGATGATATACCTTTGCATTTAGTAGCAAGATAGATGGCATTTTAGCACATGTTCTTGGTCATCAGTACTCTTCACTGTTGTAAACAATGGCTAGTGTGGAACTCCCAAGCCATAGAGGGCCTCGAATAATTGTGGAGCTAGGATGGAGCCATGAATCTATCCATCTTAAAATTCGAAGGAAAATCTTATTCGAGGTCTATTAACTTTTAAGTAGGGAGAATTGATTACAAATATGCAAGCTAATATATCCACTCCATTTCATTTCTTTTGCTTTGATAACGAATCAATCGCAGAATGTCGATTCACAAATCATAATTCTATTTGTTTTATGTTCGGAAATCAAAACATTTTGTTAAAGAATTTTATAGCAGTGCATATACACAATAATAGACACATACATGTGTGGAGAAGAAGATGAAGAAAAGGAAGTCTTGACATGGAATGAAATCCCAACACAGGGATATGCCATTGTAGCAAGATAACCTATATACATGAACATTTAACTATATACTAATAAAAGATTTTCAAATTTTTTGCTAGAGATATAATCTGCCTCTCTTTGTACCTTTTGGGGCAATTGCTAGTTTTAGTAAGTTAAAAATATGGTCTGCATAATTATAGTTTTTATAAAGATTATACATCATGTGTGTGATTTTTTTTTTTCAATGACTATAAATGTAGTTTTCAGGATTTCCATAACTCTCCACATAATTCTTTAAAGTGTGTTAGCTCAATGGAAGAGTGCCTACCTTACAAGCAGAAGGTTGGTGGTTCGATTCCACTGTGTGCTAACATGAAATAATCAACGATTTTGTAGTTTATTTTTAATTAAATGTTTTTTATATCGATTTATTTCAATGCTGAGATATTTGTGGATTCATTGTTTTATATTGTATCTAGAGAGATAAAAGTGATCTTTAAATAAAAATTTTATTGTCTTTATAGCTAATATTAAAGACATATTGTCTCGAATTCGAGTGTTGTCTCTAGAGAGACAAAAATGAAATTGTCTCTTAAGAGACAATAATGCTTCTGTTATATATTGTCTTTATCGAGACAATTTTTTAAGACAATATTTTTAAATACAATAATATTTAACAAAATACACAATTTTTTTTTTGTCTCGGGACAATTTACCCAAAAATTGTCTCAAATATTGTCTTAAAACCCCCCTTTATGTAGTAGTGTTCCTACTATGAACTTATCTTCGTACTATCCACTCACATTCCATTTCAGTAAACTTCTTAAGATTGTAACTTCTATCTGCATGCATTATTGTCATAATTATGACTTATACATGTGTGCTAAATATATTAAGAATATAATATATGATAAATTACAATCGAATTATCAGATATATTATAAATTAAAAAGAGCTTTAGCAATGTAAATACAATTTAATTTCATCGATCATCTACCAATCTACAGTTTGAAATATTTCAAATCCAAAAGAAACACACCAATTACAACAGAACATTTCGCTAACCATAATATATTCCTTGGGAATTATTCAGGAACTGAGCATGTTCCACCCAACCATGAACTTCATATTCCAGTTCCTCCTAAGATAAGATATCCTTTCAATCCACAAACAAAATCATCTTCAATTCATAAGTGATTTTATTTCATAACTTTCTTCACATTTTTAGTAGTGTCCTACTTCAAGGTCCATCAACATATTGTCTAGGCATCTTTATCTTAGACTTGTATAAAAATATTCTTTTCTTTTTCTTTAAAGCACTCATTTCTCTCCTGCAATGCTTTATTGGACTCCATTTAGTATTTATCCCCACTAACTGATTAAAACATTCTCCCTCTCCCATTACGTTAATTTAATTTATTTTAATTATTTTTTCATATAGGGCTTTTGAAGACTTTGAGGGAAGGTCCATCATCTCGACTTAACCACCAACAAGTTTTTTCTAAGATGGAAAGGAGTCTTCAAAACTCTAGTACTCTTTCTCAAATATTTCCAATAAATGTATTTATTAACATAGTTAAAATAAAATGATAATTACATCATCCCATTAGTCTTAACGTGGATCCCATAGCCATTCAGTCTAATAATAGTTTAATGTCTAAAAATAGTAAATGTTCAGAAAGAAAAGTGATGCAGGTGTTACACCTTGCCCCCCTTTAAATAAAAATTGTCCTTGTTGTTTTATTTTAGTTCCTTTACTATTGTAATAAATATGGAAATGAATATCGTATTTTATCCTAAATATCCCAATTAACCATTTCTAGGGTAAAGTGTTTCCATTACACTTTAACCTGGGATATGGCTCGATTCAACAAAATGATTTCTCTCTTATCTATGGTTTGAATAGGTTCTACTTGGAATTCCCCTTCTGGCTCCACCTATACCATAATCCATTCAATTACATGATAGTCATGAATATATTTTTTTAGTAAAGAGTCATGAAAATCACTATATACTTTGATATGACTGGCCAATGTCAACTGATAAGCTACCAGCCCAACTCTAGCCAAAATTTCAAAATGACAATAAAACCTTGATGATAATTTAGCACGATATGATACCATCCTTAGATTACTTTTCTTTTGGTTTAAATTCCAAATATACCTTTTCTCCTACCTTAAATTCTTTGTCCATTTCTCATAGCACATCTGGCACTAATAACATCTTGTCCTATGCCCAAGTCTAGCTTGAGGGAGTGTAGAATTTTCTTCCATATAGTGCCTTGAAAGGCTTCATATTTCTGGAAGTTTGGTAACTATTGTTATAGGAAAATTATGATAAATGTACGAAGTCCTACCACTTAGTAAGTATGCCCATTACATATATTCTTAAGATATCCTCTAAATTGTTTTTCTCCTCTCTATTTTTCGATTAGTTTATGGGTGACAATAAGTTCTAAAATTATGTTGTACCCATTCCTCCAAGCAATGTTTTCCAAAATATAGAGGTAAATTTAACATGTATGTAATGTATCAACATTTTTAGTAGGCCATGCAACCAAAATTTTTCTCGTAGAAACATGTCTAAAGTCTCTGCTATTCCAAAGGTAGACTAGACATGTATGAAATGTGTTTATTTAATTAGATTATCTATTACAACCATAATTGAGTCGTGTATCCTTCTAGTTATGTGTAATCCAACAATAAGTCTAGAGAAATAACTTCCCACTTCCATTTTGGAGTGGGTAGTTGATTTAGCAATCCAACTAAGTGTTGGTGTTCTGCCTTCACTTACTGGCACTCTAGACACTTTGCCAAATACTCTGCTACCTATTATTTCATACTCGGCTAATAGAACTCTTTCCTCAAACCTGAAATCACTTTTTGGTATCCTGTATGTCCTACAAAAGGTTTCCAATGATGATCATTTAGGATACGTTCTTTGATAGAAACGTCATTTGGAATGTAAATTTTATTTCTATAGGTCAATAATTTTTTTGAATTTTATTTATAATTCGGCACTTCTATTTGCTAGAAAATTTTCTGAATCCTTCGATAATCTGCATCATTCTATGCTTCAATTTTAATCTATTCAACAAAATATGTTTTAATGTTACTCACAGAAATTTCCAATAATGAATTAACATTTCTACATAAGGAATCTACTACTTTATATTCCTTTTATTTTATATGATTTATTCAAAACTCAACTATTCTTAAAAAGGCCATCCATCGAGCATGCCTAGCATTCAAGTTAGGTTGGCTGAAGAAATATTTTAAGGTAATTTGGTGAGTAAGAGGCGTGAAATTCCCAACAAATAGTGCCTCAATGTTTTTAGTGTGTGAATAATAGTGACTAAATCTATATCATATACAACAAAATTCATTTCATGCACTCTCAACTTTCTCGATTCATAGGTTTCTACATGGTTTTCATGCATTTGGACACCTCCTAGTCCTTCAAGACATCTATTAATACATACTACAAAATCCTTTACAAGACTTTCAATTTTAAGAATTGGGGCTATAGTTAGGAGGTCTTTTAATCTATCAAAGCTTTCTTAACACTTAGTTATACAATAAAATTTCACTCCCTTCTTTTCTAAGGAAGTGGTAGGATAAGTTAGTTTCAAAAGACCTTCAATGAACCTTTTATAATATCCTATAATCCTCATGAAATATCTGACATCTGACACATCCTTAGGTATTGGCCAATTTAAAATGGACTTAACCTTCTCTCGATCAACATATATTCCTTCCTTTGAGATGAAAGAACCAAAATATTGTATCTTGCCTTTATAAAAGTCAAATTAACTAAGTTTTGCATATAATTAATATTCTCTTCAACTTTATAGAACCAGTTTTAGATGTCCTTTTTTTTCTTCTTGAATCTTAGAATATATCAAAATGTCATCTTTAAATACCATTACGAATTTATCCAAGTACTTACTAAGCACATTGTTCATTAAACACATAAACGTTGCAAGTGCATTAGTAATACAAAATGGTAAACTTACAAATTCCTAATGTCCATATATGGTTGTGAATGTTATTTTGTGAATATTTTCATCCTTTATCCTCAATTGATTATATCATATTCTCAAGTCAATTTTTGAGAACATTGTTTCTCCTCTCATTTAATCAAATAGATCATTGACGCAGGGAAATGCATATTTATTTTTCATAGTCAATTTATTAATTTTCCTGTAATCCATGCACATTCTAAATTTACGATCTTTATTTTTCACAAATAACACTAGGGATCCCAAAGGTGGGACACTAAGTCTTATATAACCTTTTCCAAATAATTCTTGTAATTGCATCTCGAATTGTAGTAGTTGTGGGATACTCATCCAATAAGGTGCCTTAGACATTGGGGTAGTTCTTCATACCAAATCAATGGAGAAACCTATATCCTTCCCTGGACGTTTTCCTATAATTTCTTCCGTCAATACATCTTTAAACTACCTGATTACTAATAAGTCACCTAATTTTGGGTTTCTAGTTTTCTATACATTTTCTTTAATTTGAATAAGACAGTCTTTACACCCTTTTTGTGCTAAAATTTACCTAACAATATGAAGTCTTCGTATGCCTTCTATTAGATATTTAACTCCCTGTTCATTAATACAAATCAAAATTTTCATGAAACAATTTACTGCACCTTTATTGTTTTCTAATCAATCCATAACTTTCAGAAAGTGATCTGAACCAAAAGGAAGTACATTTATACTTATCCCATTTTTGTAGCCTTTTAAGTTTACACAGAAATGTCTTAGATAACCGGTTACTCTTCTATTGGCTCCTATTGCCAATTGTACTAACTAGACCCTTTAAGAATATTTTAGTTTTTAGATTACATGTTTCCACCTTTTTTGGATTAATGTAACTGAGGCTTTCTCTTGGATCAATTAACATAGAGGAATTTTGGTTCAATATGTTCCCTCAATTTCTATCATTTTAGATTAGTACTTCCAAAGCAGCGTTTATCCATGAAATATTTCTTGCAATGTCATCTGTTGTAGTGGCTTCATGAGAAGCTTACACATTTTGTATGGATATGATATTTACCAATCCTCTAAACTCATTTCTATCCTTATTCTACCATGATTTTGATCCTTAAATTTTGTTTTTAAATTGCTTATAACATAATCTTGTCTTTGTAATTGCTTCAATCGTTGTTTTAGGATTATCAAATTCAATTGCTTCTTTATAATCAAGTCGGAAATATTTCAAAATTTTATGTACCTTTGATTTCTCTTCTTTGGTATAAGTAACATATCATAAGAAATTTGTACATTTCTCAACAAATTCATCCATTATTAGTTCTCCCAACCTTAAATCACGAAACTCCTTTTAACGATCATCACATTACCTTTCATATAAGTACTTATATCTAATTTTTTTTTCAAATGTTTCCCATGCAACCATTTTATCTTCTAGGTTGTGCATTGTTTTAGCCTCCTCCAACAATAAGGTAGTTTTTTCCTGTAGCTAATAAATTGATAATTTGGCTTTTAAATTACTGTCATACTCATAAAATAGAAAATATTTGGTAATGTTTAGCAACCAAGTTGTTGCATCCTCCTATTTATCACCATGAAACGTAGGAGGTATCATCTTTTTAAATTCTCCCTATAAATCCATTTATTTTATTTTTGTGTGTTTGCAGAAGTTTTTTCATATTATTTTCCACTCTGATATCTTTATATCTCTTGATTGACACTTTTTTTCTTCAAGGGATATACTTTATCCCCGTCTACCTCTACATATGGGCGTTTGTGACTTGACTTTTTAGTTAAATCCTTTATCTATTTTCTGTGTCCTTTTATTCCCTTTAGTAAGTGTTCATGACCAACTCTAATATTGTCCAATTACTCGCTTAAATATTTTACTATTTCCAAGAACTAAGCAGCTGAAGGCCTATCTTCCCCTGCTAGATCCAAATATATTTATCCTCCCTCTGGTGGATGCTAGTTTGAGGCCTCAAATAACTCATACGATGATATTGTCTCACTTATGTACCTTATTATGAAGAAAACAAAACTCATTAGATTTACATACATTCCATATCTTATCATGACATAAACATTTTATCTTCTAGATGTGGTTTTCCCTTAGGGCTAGCTTTTCATCCTGCAACTGTGATATCATCTATATTTTTTTGCTAAAGCAAGAGTCAAACCTTCTATTGACTTGGAAATCAAAATAAGCTACATAAGTTACAACAACTGTTAAGATGACTCATTCTTCAACAAAGGGAAGAAATAAATCAGCACTTAATACTACTGAAAAAACTGAACTATGAAATGGAGAAATAAAACCAAAGTACAAAAGATTTTGGATCCACCAACTGTCACATGTACCCAAAAATCTTCTCGACTCTCAGTAGCTATTGATCTACCTCCTCCTGATCAAACGGATAGTATCCATATCATGTGGAGCAGTAGCCCGAGGAATACCCGCCTGATGAGGGTGGTATTCTCTCTCCTCTCATCGCCATGTGTAGATGTTTGAGTGGCATCAAACAAAAAAACCACTTAAGGATTTGAGGGCGCTCGATAAGGGTGCCAAAAAGGAAGATGATTTGACCTTCATTGACTACCACCCAAACCCACTAAACTTCTCGACATTTTATAGCCGTCAACCTTCTCCCTCCTGATCCGATGGCCAAAATCAATATTGCACGTCATAGAGGCCAGAAGAATACCCACACGATGAGAGAAATATTCCCTCTCCTCCCCCAGGCATGTGTAGACAGTTGAGTGGTATTGCTTGCATTTCATGAAAATCACTTTAGGATTTTAGGGTGCCCAATAAGAGTGGTTTATCAAAAGTTGTTTTGACTCCTGTTTCCTTTCACCTAGACCCCCAAACTCGCTCGACTACTTATAACCGTCGATCTGCTCCCTTTTGATCAAATGGACCATGGCCAAATCATGTGAATTCACCATCCATCTCAGCAGTCTATCGCCTCTAATATTTTTCCTCATGAGCAAACGGCCAATGGCACGAGGACATCCTCTGGCTAGGCTTCCAGTAGCATTTGTTCTAATGCAAATGATGTTGATTTCCTTTGAGATCCTTATTTTCCCATACTTTTTGTAACTTTCTAATGTACTCTTATTCTTCCTTGATGAAAGGTGATATTCCATTTCCCTGTCTATTCTAATATTGCTCCCTATCTATGAGGGCCCAAGATGAACATCCTTCTCGTATTTGTCTCTCTGTTACCTCCTCCCACCTACAACACATGTTGGTTTCGTGTGCATCTGTCCCCTTCATTGGCAAGCTAGTCTGCTACTTTGCAGGCTTCCTTGCGAACATGCACAAACCTGAGAGTTCTTAGAATTCTTAGGTGTGATTGAATTCTGTAATAGACCTGTAGAACCCTCCAGTGGCTTGATATTTTCTCTGGTGCTGATCCTAAGCCTATCCACTTGACCGAATTGATGACTAATTTCGAGTCAGCGTCAATGATAACATTATATGTGTTGTGCTCTATCAGTATTTCCAAGCATTGTTCCATAGCCATGAGTTCAACCATATTGTTGGTGGCCTTTCCTAGATGACTATGAAAGATTACTTGTATGTTTCCCTCCTCAACTCTCGTAACTCCTCCATAACACACATCTCTAGGATTGCTTTAGAGGCTCCATCAATGTTGAATTTTAAAAAACCCTGTGGAGGGGGTTGCTAGAAAGCCTTTCCTTCTGAAGAATGATTTGTAGTCTAATGAAGACTCTGAGATATATGTGTCTGAAGCTCCAACCTTTCCAGGATGCTCGCGTCTCTATGTCTAATGTGCATTGTTGTAGAGAATACCCCAAGGGTGTTGACTGTCTTCTTGAGTTGTTTAAGGATTAGCGTTATGATGCTACTCACTGGGCCCTTTTTATCTTTAAAAATCCTGTTGTTGCATTCTTTACATACATTCTAGATCAAGAACCCTGGAGTCAAAGCCCAATCTATGTTTGTTGTCTCATTGTTCGAGAAATTTCTTCTCCAATTTTTCAGCGTAACAATGATATTATTTTCATTCCTGTCTGTCTGCTTGAGGACGTCTCCAACCCAGTTCCATAGTGTTGAAGTGAAGGAATAGAGATTGAGAAGATGATTTGTGGTTTCTTCCTGCTGACTATAAAGGTTACATCTTGAGGGGCCAGAAAAACCTCTCATTCTGAGATTCACCCATGTGAGAATCTTGTCTTGTTGGACGAGCCACCTGATCAGTTTGATCTTCATTCAATGTGGGTTATTCCAAAGGTCTTTCCAAGTCTTGTTAGTGGTTGGAATGTTAAGACCCTTAACTATTCTTTTGGCTTCTTTGAGGTTGAAGAGATCCACATTATTTCTTCCGCATCTTAATTGGTCATCTCAACTTGAGGTGAGGATTTTCCTTTTTACCAGAATATCTTCCAAGGCTTGAGCTTGAGTTTTCAGCGTGGTCAGCTAATTATAATCTAGAAGTTTCCATATTCTTCGTTTACCATTATTTCTTGACTTATCCCAATAGTCACTAACCCTCTTTAATCCTTTGTTAATGGTATCTGTTTGGATACTTTCTATTTCCTCGTAGTTGAGATTACCTTTTTGCTGCCAATTTTCCTCCCAGAACCAGGCCGGATTTCCACTTCTGATGTCCCAGAAACTATTTTTTTGTACAAAGTCTCTATTCTCCCAGGCCTTGTTCCAAATTTGAGAACCTTTTGCTCATCCTGTCATTCTTATGAGGGTCGTTTCCTGCCAGTTCATTGCATACTTTTGTTTCAATAGTTTCTCCCAGGGGGTTCATATTTCCTTTAGCCATCTCCACCACACTTTTGCTCCTAAAACTTTATTTAGAGTGCCTGGATCATGTAGATCCAAGCCACCATGGGATTTTGGTTTGCATATCCTGTCCCAAGCAACCAGAGACCATTTCTTTCTCTTTTCCCCTTTCCCCTAGAGAAAGCTCTTTGCATGTTTCTAATTTGTTGAAGGACTCATGTTGGTGCCGGAAGGGCTGAAAGCATGTACATTGGGATGGTTTGGAGGATCGCCTTAGTGAGGACCAACTTCCCTACTAGGTTCAGGGCTTTGTTTTTCCACTTGCTAATCTTTTCTTTCAATTTGTTTATTACTGACTCCCAAATGTCCTTGTTCAGTGATTTTTCGGTGAGGGGAACTCCAAAATACTTCGAGGGTAGTGAATCTCTTTTAAAGCCTAAAATTTTGGAGAGGTTTCTGTGAATAGAAATATCAGTATTCAAAAATAATATCTTTGATTTTGAGAGGCTTACCTTAGTGCCAGCTGCGATTGGAAACTCATACAAAATTTGCTTGAATGCTTTGGCTTCCTTGACTGTAGGTATGCCTTGCGGCATAGTACTCATCCACAAATAGTTGATGTGTCACCATGTATCCATCTCAAGTGAGTCTCAGTCATTGTATTCTCCCTTCCTCCTTGGCAACTCTAATCGCTCTACCTAACCCTTCCATCATGAGAATGAAGAGGAAAGGGGAAAGAGGATCACCTTGTCTAAGACCTCTTGTAGGCTTGAAGGTTTTGGAAGGAGAGCCATTGTGAAGAATTGAGCAACTGACAGTGGTGACAAGAGCCATGACCCACCTTATCCAATTATGGCCAAAGCCATATGCTTTTAGAACCTCCCTTATGTAAGTCCAACATAGTTTATCATAAGCTTTCGCTATGTCCAACTGTATTATCATCCATGCTTGATTGATGGTTTTGAGGGAATGAACCACCTGATGAGCCTGAATTATGTTATTGAGAATTTGTCTCCCTTCCACATAACCCATTTACTCCTCTGACACCAAAGTTGGGAGGAGGGGCTTGAGACTATTAGCAATGAATTTGCAAATGATTTTGTGCACCACATTGCATAATGTTATGGGTCTAAACCTGTCTGGAGAGGTGGATCTTTCCTGTTTGGGGATTAAGGCAATGAAGGATTTATTGAGCACCCTCAATATTGATTTAGAGCTTCTTGAGTCCTCCACTACCTCTAGAATATCTTGTTTTACAATCTTCCAGCATGTTTTGAGGAAGTCCACATTAAGGCCATCAAGGCCTAGAGCATTACCCTTACCAATTTATTTGATAACTTCCTCAAATTCTTCCTCTGTTACTGGTCTGTTGAGATTATAATTATCTTCCCTAGAGACCAGTTTAGGAATATACATAGTAAATTGTCTCATGAATTGGGATTTGTCTATTATAGTTTCCTCATCAATTCTCTGAAAATTGTAGACTAGAACATCTTCCATTTCCTCATGTGTATTTTTTCTATTCCTTGAGAACCTATGAGTTTTAGAATCCTATTGTTATTTCTATGAGCTATGATGGATTTGTGAAATAATTTAGTGTTTCTCTCCCCTTCCTTAATCCATTGGACTCTAGATTTCTGTGTGCAGAAGATTTCCTCTTGTAGATATCTGTTGTCCCATTCATGCTTAAGTGAGTTTGCAAGCTCTTTTCTTTCCTCTGTGAAGCCTTCCGTAATCAGAATTTGGTTAATTTCCTGTAATTTCTTTCCCACTTCTCCTTTAGCTTTGAATATATTTACAAATTCATTTTTATTCCATTCTTTGAGTCTACCTTTGATGTGTTTGAGCTTGAGATGTAAAAGGAACATCTTCGTACCTTGAAAGTGTAGCTCTTCCTTCCACCATTTCTCAATGTTTACGAGGAAATCAGAGTGAGTGAGCTAGACATTCTCAAACCTGAAGGGTCTGTTTCTTGGTTTTCCAATTAAGTAAGCATCCAGTTGGATGGGCCAGTGGTCTGAACCTCCAAAAGGTAGGATGAATGCTGCCAAGCTTCTTCCAATGAGAAGAAGTTCTTATGAGATTATGAATCTATCTAATTTTGAGGCTACTTGGGTAGAACCCCCTATTTTATTGTTCCAAGTGAAAATTCCATTGCCAGTGTCCATTTCCACTACTTTCATATTAGTGAGGAAGTTCTAGAAGGAAACTGAATCTCGAGAAAGTGTTCTAGTTCCCCCTTTTCTTTTCTGTGAGAGATTTGATCATGTTAAAATCTCCCCCTAGAATCCAGGGTAATGATGGGTGTCTTTTTTTCATTTCCTCCAGAGAGGTGAGGAGCCGAAGTTTATCTTATAGTGGTTGAGCTCCATAGACATTGGTGATCATATAACACTCCCTATCACCCACTGTTTGGATAAGCAAAGAAAGGTGGTGCCTTGATGCCTCCACATAAAGAGTACCAAATTCCTGAGGATCCCATAGAGTGAGAATGCCTCCAACTGAGTAAGTTTCTTTGACCTCAAGATACTCATATCTATTTAACCATCTGCTATGCTTTTCTCTGATCTTCTCTACTAAGCATTTTGTTTCCTATATGAACACTATGTCTGGTTTTTCCTCTTTGATTCTATTACTTATATTTCTTTGTTTCCTTCTACTCCCTAGTCCTCTAATGTTCTAGGTAGTGAGTTTCATTGAGGGTAGTTTGTTAAGGAGTAACTAGAGGGACCTTTCATCCTGCCTGAGTCAATCATGAGTTTTCCACATTCTAGTAGCAATAATTTATGTCTCTTTCTTCCTCTTTTCTTGCCTGGGTTTTTAGCCAATTTTCCTATTACTAATGCCAATGAGGTAACCCCTTTGTTTTCCTGATTGTCATGTCATCTTTTGGCTCCTAGAGATTTTTGATGTGACATGTTAACGAATAGTTGTTGCACCATATCAGCTTCGTCCTTTGGTAGAGAGATAATTCCCTTGTTGCCTCCTTATTCTAGAAACTTTTCTAGTTCAAGGTTCTCCCTCTTAATGATCTTCGGTAAGCTTTGGTCCTCTATGCCACTTTTACTTTGAGTCATATCATGGTCTCTTTCTATTTCCATGGTGCTCAATGGGTCTATTTTGTGTTCATTTTGTTCTTGAGTGATCTTCATGATAATCTCTTTTCCTTTCCCCCTTTCTTCCTGGTCCTCTGGTTTCATTTGAGTTCCCTCCTCTTCTTCTACTTCTTCTAAGATTTCAAAATTGTTCTGACTTCTTGCTTTGCTTTCACTAGGGTTCTTTTGGGTATTTTTTCCACCTCCTTTCCCTTTTCGTCCCATATTGATTAAACCTATGGGGTCTTTCTCTTCATTGGTTTTCTGGTGTTCCTCCCTTTTATTAAGAGGGCAGACTCTAATTAGGTGTCCATGTTCATGACATTTGTGACATCTGAATGGTATGTGTTCATAGCCCACTGCCTGAACCCATTCATCTTCATAGACTTCCAGGATGAATTCATCTGGGAGTGCTCCTGATAATTCCATCTCAACACATATGTGAGGAAAGGATGTATACCTTCCTTGGAGAGTTGCCTTTGAAATCTTTAAAAAATGACCTAATTTATTACCTATAGCTTTTAAAGATTCTAGCATCCAATAATATAAAGGTAAGGAGTATAGTGTGATCCATACCAGGACTGATGTGAATGTTTCTCGCTCTTGAACAAAGTTCATCGTCCATGGTCTCATATAGTGACCAATAGCCGCATAGAAGTATGGTCCTCCTTCAAAAATTCTCTCCTTGTCTTCCAAGTTCATGAATACCACCGTAAAATATCCTTTGGATCCAAGATGTATATGTAACTTTCCTTTTGGTTTCTAGATGTATTTTATCCAAGTGTAGAAAACTTTCTCTGTCGACCAGATTCCCATAAACTTGCAAATTATCGTATAGTTTGTCATATCATCTTTGTGCTCTTGCAGAACTAGATCATTTAGGATTACCCTCGGTTTAATATTAGACATTGGTTTACAGGGCCCCATATTGGCTTTATTCTCATATCTCTGACCTCTGTGTTGTACTTTCTCCTCCTGTCGAACTTCCTCGTGGGTCCCTTCCTTTTCATGGGGTCTGTTGCCCTCCGCCTTTTGGGTGTCAGAAATTTTTTTCTTGTTCTCCAAGGGGTTTTGTGGCTTGTTTCTCTTCGCTTCTCTACCTTTTTTTGAAACCACATTACTGTAGGAGGGAGTGGAGGTCCCTCCTCCATTCCCTTCCATGATTATCTGCCTACTTCTGTCGCTTTTTGTGTTGAACCCTAGTTTCTCTCTCAGAGCTCCCACAATGACTCGATATCATCTATAATATACCCATTTCCATCATAATTTTTTTCTTTTTTTCCATATATTACACCTCTAATATTATTATTATTCTCCTTAAATTACATCCTAATTCCTACTTAGGTTTTATATAACTAGGATTCACAACTCTTCTAGTTTCTCTTACATTAATAATCAATTAGTAAAAATAGTTTTCCTTTGTATAACATATTTTTCAAAAAAGGATTCATTATAATTATTTCTTTTATCCACTATGGATATCATTCATATATTTTTACTTTATTCTTAACAAAATTATCTTTTTGGATTCCTATCAACGACACATGTAACAACTTCTCTACTTATTAAATCATTAACCATATACACCCCATACACTATAGTCTAGTTACAACCAACTTCACATTTTCTTACATATGGTTTTGTATGGAATTTTTATTATGGTACATTACATTAATTAGATCTCATGTGAGGTATTTTGTGTCTCATTTATAATTAACGTGGTAAACGTGATCCACTTGGCCTATTGATTAGCCTCCATGCCACCTTAATCACCCACTCTTCAATGATTATTGTACCATTTTGTTTTAACGATAATGATTGAGTTTCTCATCAACAAAAATTTCGAATTTGAGAGAGAAATCGTAGGCATATTTCACATTCAAATCCATTGTTAGAGTTTTATTTTGTCATTCATCTTTCGAGGAGTGTTGCTCTGAGGTTTTCTATGTCGCCAAGTTTTTTGAAAATCTGGTTCAACTAGTTTTATCCTTCAACTCTAGTTAATCCTTGGGTTTTCATATCCATTATTCATCTATCATGGAGAGTTTCTCTTTTTGTTGCTCGGGTATAGAATTTGAAATTTGTAGTATATTTCCAAGTATGTTCTTCCCCTATTCACTTTCAATATTTAATTTAGTCCTTATCTATCTTCACTACAGGGTAAGAGAGCCATGGAATTTCTATGAGGGTCCTTGTTGTCTCTTGTGAGTTGAGGGTTGGTACCTTGCTTTATACATGTTACCTCCTACGTAGTTTTCGCACTAATTAACCACACCTCTTATCACTTCAAGGATAAATTAATCGACTCATAAGTGACTCATGTTTCTATAATTTATGTTTTTACATAATATTCTAATTTATGTTATAGGTATTGTTCCTCTTTGGTTATAGATCCATATGGCAGCCCCACCTTCGAACATTCCAGCTATAGGTATGATTTATTTTATTCATTGAAATTTTACCCAGTTGAATTATGGTGTATGGGTTGAACAGTAATATCATTCCTTTGTTTCTTTGATTTACAACTTAGGTAGAGGATTAAAATAAATGTTTCAAGAGGCTGGCCCAATTTCATTTTGAATGGTTAACTTTTATGTCATGGCTTAGAACTTCATTTTTGTTCTCCTACTTGTGTTAATGCATTTCTTAGAGTAGCTTGATTTTTTGCGAAAATGGTTTTGTTAGTGACCAAATTAGGTTATGAGACCTCATTACCCTTATAGCTAACTTATTTCCTCTGGCGAACTGAGTTCTCTCTTCGATTTCATAAAGGGATTTTTAGAGTAAGATTCTAATTTGGAGTGATTATGTGGAATTTTAGGTATAATTTGGCCTTCGTACGACTTGTATGAAATATTTTCCTTCCTATATGGTCTATGGTCTCACTTGTTGCGTCGTGTTTGTTACGAGGTCATATTTTGAAAATAATCACCTCATTAATGCTACATCAGGGTTCATGTGTTTTGGGGACATAATTGTCCAAACCCTAACTAGGGTTTCTTTTCTTCTTAAACAATTTCTATTGTAATATAAATATATTTTTCTTTAAGTGACCTTTTCACTACCCTAATTACTTTCTTTTACACTTACATTCAGTTTGATTTTTTCGCACCTTTTGGAGATGACTACCATAAATTAGCATAAGCCAATTTTTATGTGGATGGGGTGCATACTCTTTAAGCCTTATCACCACAAGCCAAACATATCCTTGGAATTGAAAGTATCTAAATAAGAGAAAAAATAAAGATTACAAAATAAAATGAACATATATAATTTTACTACAATTTAATAGCTATTGATGTAGGAATTCATAATGTCTACCAAGTACACAACATTATTGATGAAAATTAATCAATAATCTCCTAGACAAAAAAAATTCAATTTTTATTTTTTGTCAGTCAATATTTTCTATTAATTCGTTAAATTGATATACATGATATATATGTTCATGGCATTCCTCCCTGCCTCACTCCAGCAAGACATATTAACCATGGGAGATGTATAAAAAATTGTCTTTTGGACAAAAATTTAACATCTTTACACTTGAAACGATAAAAAAGACACCAAAAAAATAACAAAATACAAATGTAACCTGATATCGAGTAGTTTGGAGGAAGTTGGTCATTTTCATTACCTCATCGGTCTAGAAGAGGAAGACCCTCATGTCTATGGTGTTCCAGGTGTCCAAGGTGTTCCTTAATATAGTTCAACCTCTCATCGAGGCACCTTTGGCTATGTCGTACTGAGGCCACATGATCCATTAAGTCACATAGATTCTAATGAATGTTATTCAAAACACCGATGACCTCATTCTGACCAACAATGGAAGCTATCGATGGGAGTCCTCCAAACCTTCCCAATGTCATCCATTCCTACTAGTCCAATTCCCCTTTGTCCCAACCTCCTTAAACATCACCTCTCACATGGCCACCTCCCTGTAAATTTTCACCATCCCTGCTAATACCATCTTTGCAGGCCCAACCCCTTTATTGCAACATACGAAGCACCTAAGAAAATAAACCATGCATCCACCACCCAACTTCTGTAGTTACCTCTTGACCATAGTCCCAAGACATTGGAAAGGTTTGCATTGTGCTGGAGCTACACACAAAAATAGACATACAACTAAGGTACCCCACACCATCCTAGGCCATAATGATCTCCTGTATAAATTAACCAATCCCAAAGCCTACACTTACCGTAGATGTTGTTATGCTTGACCATTGCTAACCACTTTCTCCTAACTTCTTGAACACACTTCTTTTCCTTTGGCCCCAACCCATCTCTCGACTAAATCAAAAGGTCCTCAAATAAGTGAAGATGCTCAAGAGCCTAGCTAGGCTCCTCACAGGACTTCCTGACAACAAAACTACCTACCCCTTGCACAACTGAGACTATAGAGAACCACTGCTCCAACGAAATATACTCTCTTGGCTCACAATCCAGTGGAAAACTCCTCAACGAACACCATCGACCCAACACCAAACGACACCTATACCACCCTTAATAAGAACATAAATAGAAAATATAATGAACACCAATGGGCCAAGTACAAGAGTAGTGCTTTGTGTACTTATGACCTTTACACGATCTGATGAATAACTGAATATGAAAGGAATTGAGGCGATAAATATTGTTCAAACATCCTCACGAGCTTACAGACAAAAAAAATCCATAACCAAGTCCAGGTCCCAAACCTTCATAACATAACCATAAACACATCCAATGCTTGGCGCAGCCACACTGAATCAAAGTCCCACTAAAGAAGCTTGCCAATGACATATGCATAGGAAATACCAATGTGCTTTCTCATATCCCAAACCCTATGTTGCACCAACTCCCATAACCTGCTTTGCAAGAAGGGAATTTCAACTTGCAAAGACTAGAATACCCTCGAGAAGTCTTGTGAGCCCACTAACATAAATGAGCTCTTGTCCTAGCACTTGCAAGATTATTAGCCACCTTATATCACTTGGCTAGCCATTGGGACGTCCATCATGCGGTCATCCTATCACACAAACTTCCTTGCCTCACCATCTACATCAGGGACCTCTAGTCACTCTTGAATAGCCCTTCTAATTGAATCAAGTAGTCTCAATCTTCTGGTGGAGGCTATTGTTGATATATATCGAAATCTTGGTCATGAATCCCCTTATTTAAATATTTATTTGTAACCTTCTTTCTAGATCACAACAAGTGAGTTCTAATTATATATGGGAAAGAAAAGAGAAGCCTCTTAATAGAATAAATTAGAAGTTCAATCCTCCATCTCCTCATAATATTTTTTATTGTGTCCCATCCAACAACTTTTGAGGCATATGAATAACCAACTATGAGTCTCCATCATTTTGAATATTAGTGAATCCATTCTCACTTTCCCAGTATATCCCCCTCTCTAATGCCCTGAATTCGACAAAATTATTACTAGTATGTCCACAAAATACTACAAAAAAATGAAGGGGATATCCTTTATTGTTTCGGAAGATGCCTCCATATCATGATGGTCCTGAATTTCCCTTAAAATATCCATCACAATTTAATTTGACAAAATGATTCAAAGGAAAAGAGAAAAGTACACTTCATCGTGACTTAACCATATTCCTCAGAGGAGGGGAAATAAAATTCCACTCACCTACCCATTTAAGAGAATGAAGGATTTGAGCCTCCTCACCGTTGACCTTATAATCTTCATCCCCCAAATTACTTGCAAATATGGACTCTTTCAAATTTTGTCTCATAATGTCCCAAATTTCCTTCATTGGACTAAGAGCATCCTAGAATATGTAATTGGGTAGTAACACCTAAATTCTAGTGACAATTGGGCATTGGAACACCATTATTCTTCATAACACTACAATGTCTAATACACCAATTTGGGATCTGTCTAAGAAACAAAATATTATGTGTCCAATCTTCCACAATGACTCCATCCATGGACAACAAGATAAAAAATGCTTAGTTGTTCCCTCTTTCTCCATACAAACAGGAGACTAGGAAAGCCCCTTAAATCCCTTTCTCAGTAGTAAATCCCAAGTAATAATATGCCTCCATCCTATTAACCATAAGAAGTTTGTGACCTTGGGCCAAAGATAACTTTTCCAAATGTTCTTCCATAAATTTCTTTGATCTAGAGAGTTGTGATCAACCATCAAACCATCAGCATTTTGTACTATGAATATACCTTAGGATTGGTACCCCTATCTTAATTTTCTTGGATGAGTAGACAAAGGAATCCTTCGATCCTGCAAGGAATGTTTCAAATATGCATCCCTAAGAGATCTCCTCCAAACCGCAGTCCTGCTGACCTTTCCCAATCGTCCACAAGGTTTGATACGACTCATGCTTCTAAAACTTTTCGATGAATATTTCCCCTAATATTCCTATCCTCTCCTGTATATCTCGTAGTTCCTCTTTCTGTGCAAGTCAAAACATCTACAACCAAGATTCTTCCTAAAATATTTCTTGCCTCCCATTACAAACTTCCATAAAAGTATGTTCTTAAAGGTAATATTTTTTTTTCTCTCCTAGATCCTAAATATATGACCCTTCAACCCAATCCGACCATCTAAGAGACTAAATCCTTTTTTACAGCCTGTGTCCCCCATATAACCTTCACCACAATATTTTTTATCACCCATCGACTTGTTCATGAATTTTGGATCTCTAATGCGAAGACCCCTTCCCGACATAGGCCAACAAACCTTTTCCCATTTTACTACAACTCATTTCCTTCCTTTGATAGCTCCTTTCGAAACAAACCTATAGAAATTTAGTACTAAGTCTTTATATACTTATTTAGGAGGGAGAACTGATAATTGATATATTGGAAGGACCTACATAACTAATTTCAATAATCTAATCATGCTAGGAAGATTAATATATCTGAGTGACAAATAATTCAATCTCCTTTCAAGCTTCTTCTTGAATTCCTATGAGGGATTGATCTTGAAAGAGCTACCTACTTGGAAAGCAATCACTCGAGCCGGACTCTGTTGAATTATATGATTTACATTAAAAAAATAAATGTTAGATTTAACTCCATTGATTATAATGCCTAAGTCTTCCTAAAATACTGAAAGAGTGTGCTTCAGAGTCCAAATCTCGTCTACTGACACCTCCCCAAAAATTGTGTTATTATCCGCAAACTATTGATGGGAGATCGAAAGGTCTCATCCACATTGTCTTAGCCCCTTCATTTTTTCTTGTGCTACTAGACTTTTAATATATCTTTCCAGTCCATCTGCTACGAGGTGAAACGGTAATTGTGATAGGGGATCTCCCTTCCTTATACCTCTTGAGCTTCAAAAGCTTCTATATGGTGAATCATTAATCAAAAAAGAGAAAAATGCAATGGAGATCACTGGTATAACCCAACCTACCCAATCGAAGGCCTCTAGCATGCTATCTATAAAGTCCCAACTGAGTATGTCATACACCTTAGACAAGTCCAATTTAATGAACATACCTGGTTTCTTACTCTTCCTAAGTGAATGGATTACTTCATGCTTCGTAATCACTCCATCAAATATTTTATTCCCTTCAACAAAGCTCATTTTCATAGGCGAGATGATACATTTTAGGAGGGTTTCAAGTCTCTTTTCCATGATGGATGAAATTATTTTATATGTTAAGCTGCATATTGTAATATGCCTGCATTATTTCATCTCCACATCTTGATTTCCTTTGGGAATGAGAATTATGAAAGTGGCATTTAGCCCTCACTAGTTTTTGGCTCATTCTCCTTGGTTCTTCCACTACTTCATGCACTTCCTTACCAAAAATTGGCCAGCATGCCTTCATAAATAAGAAAGTGAAACCATCCAAATGAGGAGATTTGTTCCTAGCAATGTCCATTGCCACCTCCTCCACCTCCTGCAAGGAGACTTGTCTCAACAAAGCATCATGCTGCTCTGGACAAACAAACTTGGGAACATGACGTGTAATATTGATAATAACTTCACTTGAGTCCCATGGATTTACGTTTCCAAAATGTTTCTTCCTACTTACACCATGCTTCCAAGACGTCGATCAACTTACCCTCTTCTAGAACAAAAGGGTCTGATCTTCCCTCTTCATTGATGGTTGATTGAAGAGCTTCATATTGACCTTCTAACTTCCTGTTTCCATGAAATATATATTCGAATTTTGTTATATTCCATTGCTTTATCCTCAACTTTAACTCCTTTAGTTTCCTATGCATAATTTTCATCTTAATGGCCTCAAATACCACGATTGTTTTAGTGTTTTCTTCTCAATGATGTACGAAAATAACCCACTTAAGATCGGGGATGAAAACCGATCTCAACAATAGAAATAACTGTTCAGCATTGTAGGTCTACAACTATTGATAGAAACAAAACCTTCCAAAATTCTTATCTATGTTGCAATCATAGTTAAACAGTGAAATAAAGAGTAATAACCCCAAAAAATCCAATGGAAACGAGATATGTAAAGAAAGATTTTATTATAACAACTGTGAAGGGAACAAATATATGTTACCAGTCCCCCTCTATGAGATGGGTTCTTGGAAATCCTTGAACGCTTTCAACTTGTGTAGAATCTCTCCTCTATTACGCATAAACCCAAAAGAAATATGGTGTGCGACAATGAAAATAACTAGAGTTACAACAATGAGTGAAACAATCAAAATAATCAGAAGTGAATAATGAATTGAAAACCTTCCTATTTATAACAAAATATTGAGTTATCCTCATATAATGAGCAATAATAAAATATTATTGATCCCATTCTTGGAATTACCACTTGGAATATTTTATTATATTTGTTTAGGAGTGAAAAAAAGTATTTAAACTTTTATTTAGAAATAACAAATAAATAAATGATTTATTTATTATTTCAAGGAATTAGTTAAGGAATAATAAACAAATAATGATTTATTTAATTATTCCTAAGGGATTTAGTCAAACTTAACAAAGAATAGTAATTAATTAATGATTAGTTAGGTATTCTTAGAGAAAAATAAGATAGATAATGATTTATTCATTTATTTTCCATGATTGGGTCAAATTTAACAAGGAATAATAGAAAAACAATGGTTTAATTAATTATTTTTAAGAACAAATTTCGAAGATAATTGTATCAAAATTCATTTGTCGACGTGTATCAAACCAGCAAGCATGGTTCTTCGTGAAGACATGATGAAGAACCAAATCATGGCAACATACTAAATAGAAAGACTCCTCATTCAAATGGCTAGAATGAAGCAACTAATTTGGACCACATGAAACGGCTACAATTGACACGACAACAACTAAATTTGACTAGATCAAGGGTAGGGGAAATTTACTACTAAATTAAATAAAAAGATTTGTAATATTCAATTATTTTGACTAAATATCATATGTATAACCGTTAATAATTATTATTAAAAATTCATTTCAATTTCAAACTAAATAAAATACTATTGTTATGGGATTAAGAATTATTGAAATTTAATTAATTACTATGCGTTATCTTCCTATCACTAATTAGTTAGTTAATTTGATAGAATAAGTTTGATTCAATTTTATATGTAACTTAATATATTTGTAGTTAATTATTAATTTTTTTTTATTCTTTTTTTCTCTTTTCAATTTAATTGAGACTAAGTGATTATAATATATTAATGACTAAATTATTCCTAGAAGAAAATCAAATAAATAGTGATTTATTTATTTATTCTTCATGGGTTTAACTATATATTACTTAATAAAGGTTGTTTATTAGGTAATTTCTCACAGTGAAAGCAATTTTACTATGATAAAATTGGCTTTACATGGTGTACCTCGATCCATCTAGTAAATTAGTCTAGATGACTAGTTTTTTGGTGATAATAGATTGCACACCAACGTACGGGTCTTAGGAGCAAAACGTATGATCGATGAAGTGGAAGCTGAGAGAGGATAGTGACAAAGGGGGTGAGACTAATGCAAGTCTCCTTTTTTGTTGTTGTACTGGACCTGAATGAGCTGGGGAGGCATACCCATACCCGCTGAGATAACTTAGTACAAAAATAATGGTTCGCCTGGAAATATGAAATTGAGCACTAAAGTAGATGCTGCATGGTGCTGATAGACTGGCATAACAAATCTATATACATAATGCACCTTGTAAGAACCTAAGTGAGGACTAAATAAAATAATATCTAAGTACAAGAGATACAATGCCCCTTCTCTCAGAAAATGGGTGGAGGGAGCGTAGAGCAACAAAAGAAGCCTTGTTGAACAGGGAGGAGCTCTACAAAACTTAATGGATCATCAAGGGGAGACGTGAATGCTATGAATACTGCGATCGGTATGAACCAAACCCATCAACTCTTTGGAGCTGCATCTGAAGTTGTAGCATAGTAGGTATGCATCTAGGCATGTGGGGGCTACCTGAAGAGCCACCCCCTCATCATGTCTGAAACATATCACATGTGCCTGAGAATCACTGGTAAAATATGCTGCATCGCTAGACCATTAAGTGCATGAATCACGAACATGAGACAATCAAGTCCAAGGGAAATAATCAAACACTCTACTCAAGCTAGGGCACTGAACAAGAATGGAATCTGGAACCGAGATACACCACCCTCTAGGTCGTTCTGAAATAAATGAGCTGATGTCAACAGAATAGATCCCAAGATAGATGAGGAAATGAGGATACTCAACTAAATCATGAGGGAAAAATAGTAATGTGACTGATGGAATAACATTAGGGATAATGCGGAAATGGGACTGAGTGACAAAAATACGACTTCTCTTGTCAGAGCATGCAGTGCATGGTTGACCTTGCAGTGACTGACTTAACTCTGAGGGGGATGAGGATAGTATGACTGGAGGCCAAAATGAGCAACAAAGGATGAATGATATGCAAATATGGATGGAGTACTATGACATGATATGATGGGACATGAAGTAGACTCCAAGAATGAAAGGGGGACTCATCGCAAATTCTCTGAACAAGGGTGACTCAATGACGCTGCCACACAGACGAGGCTCGATGGGGACCAAGAAAACATGAGTAAATGATGGTTACTCATGAAGAAAATTAACATATGGTATGAAAAATTATTAAGAGGAGTTGGACCTTAAAGTAAAAGTGTCGCTTTATGGTGAAATTCGATTTTGAGAGATGAAAAAGTGACCTTCTTAGAAAAATGGTCTCCGGGTGAAGTGTTAAATCATCAAAAACTATGGAAGATCCATTTTAAAGCTCGGTGAGACCTTTCCAACGACGATGATGGTTCATCCAAAAAATCTATGGTCTAGTCGCAATGTGCAATAGAAAACTATGGGTTTTCCTGTAAAAGGGTGTTTTCCCTCCAATTTGAGAGGAGCAGAAGGCCCTAAATCTTGTGGAGATCATAGTGGAAAAACCGACCATCGGAATTGGGACATGTGACTTTAAATCAAGTGGCCTTACCTATCTAAAGATGGCCTTAATGTTTCCTGGAATGATGGTTCCTAATGAAGAATTAAGAGAAGAGAAAAACAAGAATGAACTACTAGATAAGGTCTAGAATCATCCTCGCCCACTAAGTCAAACATGGGGACTAGGTGGTAAAGTAGTATAACATTTGAAGATAGGGTATCAAAATTTTAGGATATGTGATGTGCATATGGCTCACCAAAGAGGCCAGTAGGACGAACTATCTAAGGAATGGGAGGATAATCGACCATATCTACATTCAGTGGGATCTAGGCCGAGACTTAATTGAGAATATGGCCAGGGGAAAACCATCATGCCCTAAGGAGGGGATGCTGATCTCGCATGCAAAGGTGGGAGTGATGCCCCCTACCAAGAGGAGTTTTTCGAGCGCCATTGTGTTCCAAGTGCTCAAAAAATGGATTCAAGCATCTCGACTCAGCTTGGCATGAGGTCCTCTGAAGGAGATGTAGGGGCATATGTTCCCCCTAGTATGCTATGGGAGTACTAGATATATTCATAGTTAAGGGCTCGAAACACTTTTATAATGCATATTGTGATTATGAATTTTATATGAAGATGATGGTTTGCCATTTTTTTGTTATGGCTATATTCTCTAGTATACATGTGATAAATGGCAATCTAGAATTTTATTTACAATAGTATCCACATAGTGATTTTGGGCTTTAGGAAAATGACTTAATGTAATGCTTTCAAATTCACGTACCATTAGCTTCACTCATAGATGTTTTCTAAATATGACTTGGTTATGCACATGATACACACCATTCAATCGCATCACAAGTAGTAGGGAATCTAAACAAACATCAAGATGAAGGATGTGATAAGTGAGGGCATCGAATAAAAAACCTATCACTGCATCATATTTAGCCTAATTATTGGTGGCATATCCAACACACACACCATTTGATAGGACTAATGTATGCAAGGGTATAAAAATGGCCTAGGCTTCCAAGGCTAGATTCCGGGAGAAGCGACTAGCACCATCTACATGGCCGATATATGGTGTGGATTATGGATGCATCTAAAACATGCAAAAGACAATAGATGAGAGGATGAAATCTACCTAGCATTATGATAGAAATAAAGGCACGCAAATCAAAGGGATGTGATGTGAGAAACATTTCTGGAGGTAGAGCGCATTGGGAGAATTAAGAAGGTGATGCCCTTTGAAATCATCTTTGAAGAATTCCCCCTTACTCAAGTGTAGGGGTAATCAAGAGTAGACATAGCTTCCATGGTTTCCTCATTAGGCTATGAGATGGGCGAACAGGAGGAAGGATGACTACATGATGCAGTGACATTACCTGGTGTATCAACCTGCAGAATAAAGTTCATGTATGCATCGTCTTGGATGGCAGGTGACGGGTTGGTAGACAGAGGGCATACTAATGTTGAGACTTTAGATTCTATTGAAAAAGGTTCGATAGAAATGTGTACAATGACCTCAAGAAGGTTTTCTGGTGAGGAACTCAAGGATGACAATAGGTAAAGAATGGGGCCTGTGTTGTGTATCATCTCGACATTGTGGAAGGGGATCACAATAGAGTGGCTAGAGTTTCCCTGTTCTGGTTGACTGGTGGTACCAGAATCCACAGGTAGTGGAGTAGAAGCTCTACTATGAGTGGCCTCATATGCATGAATCACCCCAAGGAAATCACGAAACTCATCGAGAGGAGGGTAAGAATGGGAAGAGTGACCATGAAGATCACAAAGGGCACAAGGGTGGGGTGTGAGAATAATTTTGAGTTTCTTAGGTGAAACTGATATGTCAACATGGAATTTTGGAATATTCAACTCTAGGAATGCTTCATGAACCAAAGGTTTAAGTTGAGGAAGTTCAGGACAATTGTCATCAGCATGCCCAACAACTTCACACAAATCACATGGCTTTGGGGCCTTAGGGGCTCGAGGAGCTTTGGGACCCTTGTCCTTCAAATCTTTCTTTTTGGCTTTTCCCCCTTGGCCAACCTCTTTGACAATAATAGTTAGTTCCTGTTGAGGTTGTGATGGTACTGAAGCAGTGGCAGGGTCATGGGGACTAGTTGAACTAGAGTCAAAGTGTGATATGGTCGTTGCTGACCAAGCAAAATATTTGCAGGGCGATTGATGTACCATACTAGGATCCTAAGAGTCATGTCAGCGAAGCCATGACAGGTACAAAAAAAAATATCTGGAGGGGGAATAAGAAAGGTATTTATCCAGGAGGATAATGTCCCATTGGAATAGCTCTTAAATGGTTGAGAGCTGCCAGAGATGTTCCAGGTGGGAGCATAGGAGAGGCACCCATAAATGGGGCAAGTCCTGGGGGTGTGGGTCCATAGGGTTTAGCTAGAAGAGCAGCAATAGGATGCTAAGGAGTTGGCCATTAAACAGGTGGATCTGACTGCATATGGGTAGCCCATGACGGTTCTAAAATGAAAAAACTCATAGAAGTAGGTTCAAAAATGGGAGATGGAGGACCAAGGAAAGCACCTAACAATAAGGAATCTTTATAGGATCTAGGTGAGACACTGGTACAAGGAGTGGATGACAACTTATCTGATACTGACAAGATGATGCACTTGGGGGAGGTCATGGATGTTGGCCTGTAGTAAGTCAACTGATCAATGGTAATCACCTTCCCTTCATTGGGGAAGAACATCTTACAGAACAGTGCAGATGTGACAACTGACTTGTCATATGTTTAACTATGACCTGAAAAGATATTGTAATCCAAAGTGCCATCATTGACTTTGATATAGGCAAGGACATTCCTACCGGCAAGGGTCATTGGACAGTTGTGGTACATGCCAAGGGGCTGGGAGGAGTGTCCGTCCCAAGCACATAAAGTGATGGTGGAGGGGGACAACTTAGGTGACTTGATTTCTTTCCAAACATTAGTGAACATCACATAGGTGGATGTGCCTTCATCAATAATTCATGTGGAGATGATGGCATTACAACTCTAACTGGTATCTGGAAAGCAACAAATGATGGTAATGGTGGGTTCTCTGATGTATCAACCGGGGAGAAAATCAAGCGATTGTCGAAAGGGTCCACTACACCAAAAGTAGTTAGTAGAGCCCTCTTTTGGGAAGGGCATGACTAGAGGACTTCCAGTGTCGACATGGTGACAGGTGATTGCGCCAAGTCGTCTACTATACTATATGTATGGGCATCTCTTTTAGAAGAGCATTGCGATGTAATGGTCCATTTGGGATCTTGGGAAAAAATTCAACTTTGGGTTGAGGGATCTGTAAAGGACCATTTGGTGTCGCAAGAGGCTCAACGGACACTTTGGTTTTCAGTTTGGAAACTAAAGAAGTCCACAGATTTTCATATTGACGGGACAATGTTTGTAGGTTGATATTGGAGGGGTTAACCTCATCAGACTTCATCATTACGATCTGGTAGTCACCAGGACCAAAAGGTTGGGGGAAGTGGGTTGCTTGACCTAGTTGGGGTTGAGCAACAACAAATCCTTACTGAGGGGAAAGGATTTGTGAACACAGCTAGTTGAGGTGGTGCAAGATTCTAAGGTGATTGTTGACCTGAAGAGGCTGCTTGAGCTTCCCATAATTGGAACATCTGGGGTAAAAGGGGACACTCATGTGTATAGTGACGATGGAAAGCACAAGATGCACAAGGCTTATTCATACAAATAGCCATGTTTCGCTTGGGCTGGCTACCCTATCGCTAGTTTTTTGTGTTAGGCTGATTCCCCTGGGCTTCACTAGGTTGGATACCTTAGTAACCCTGGTTACCCTTGTTACCCTTCCCCTTATTATTTTTCTTTGAATTTTTGGGATTTGTATCACTCTGTTGTACAAACACTTGAATCAAAGGAGGTGCTGGATGCCGGGGCTGAGGATGCATGGGAGGCTATGATGTTAATGCTTGAGGGGATAGATTGCGAGGCTATGCATAAGAAGGAGAAATAGTTTGGTAGAAGGGTTGGGGCCCTCAAACCATTTTTCTAGTAGGAGGAACTGGTGCCCACCTACGGGTAGCCATAACTCTGCTGAGAATATGACGAAGAGTGTGAAATGGATCCAATGATATCGTCGGTGCTGTGAGATGCCCCCGGTGCATTGGCACTACCAGGACAAGGGAGGTATGGAATAATGGTATAGAAATAACCTAATTGAGAATAAATTAGATCGTATCTCAAAGTGGTCTAGAGAGCTTCTTCATTGGTGTAGGGAAAATGAGACGCAACATCTTTCCCGATGGGGGATGAAAGTCTCTTGAGAAACTAATCTAGATAAACATGGTCTTTGAAAGGCGAGGCATGACATGTGATCCTCCTTCAACGCCACTCTTGAACATGGTCAGAAAGGGGAGTAGTGAAGGATTGACCAAATGTGGTCAAAAGCTCAGTACTAGTTTTGTACCGGAGATATAACTAGAAATAGGAGAAGAATGCTTTATCAAGTGTTGCAAAAATGGAATGAGAGGCAATGGGTTGGTCTACATACCATTTTGCAGCGTATATACTAAGTGTTCATTGGAGGAGCTGAAGATGAATGGAGTCATCAGTTATGGAGTTGGACGAACAGTACATGTGGATGAATCGAGCATGGTTGGTGGGATCCTCTCGAGCAATACCCTTGAACTTTGGGATGTCTGAGGCAAGCTTAGTCGACATATACGGCCAACCAGCATCATGTTGTATGGGGTCCTTTATAAATTGGTTAAGATCTGGTAGACTTAACTCAGCCATAAAGTGGGGCATGGAGGCTACCGAAATAGTTGCTGCGACTATTCTGCCTGATGTGACCACCGATATAGCACCAAAAACACCACTAGATTAGCGTCCTTCACCTCCTGTGGGTCCAGACATCATGACGATATGGGTTGAAGGAGGTTCAAAATCAGAAGGACCAGGAGAATAGTTGGAATGGGGACTCAGAGGGCTATGAACTCGAACTCGATGGGGAGGAGTAATACACCCAAACGGAAACTACAAGTGAAGGCCTAATAGTCTTTGTGACTGATGCCTTAGTGGCGCAATGGTGGAAGGACACATGGAACATGGAAATGGTGAAGGGTTATCAACAATATATCTTTTGTCTCTGATGGGGTGAGATAAATTTGTTATGTTAAGTCTTGGCTTGGTGGTGTAAACCAAGCACCCTTCACTTAAGGTGTGCTTGTGTGTGTAAGTATATTAACTGATTAAGCCCAAATCATGTTTGTAAAGAAGAAAAAGTTTGTAGCAGATAAACTAAAATAAATAATAGAAAATAAGTAGAAAAACAATTAACTAAAACCCACCCAAGCTAGGTTTGAAAACATTGTACTACTAGGTGGCTAAACCAATGGAAAATGCACTGAAACGGTCAATAGATCTAAATGTTGGTGTGACCAGGATCAAGCGACTTTAAGCTTATGGAAAGTGGTGTAGCAATAGCAAAAAAGACCAAAGGGGAATATCGCTGCAAAATGATAGGGAGATGGGTGAAAGGCTTAGGGCAACTGATCGGACTGTAAGGGAATGAACAAACAAGTTTGACTATGAAAATCTTGATGGTAGCAACCTATCTTATCATATCTGAAACAAAAGGTTACAGATCTAGAAAATGTGGTTGAAAGTAATACAAAAACTCAGACTTCTCACTGAGTTAAACTCCTAGAAAGGTGAAAGTGTACTGGAAGCCCTAGGGGAGGCTAAATTTGACTTCAACGAGTAAAAAAAAATGGATCAAGGCATAAGTGAGATGAGACATATGTTAGACACCCAAAGAACAGGTCTCAGCAAAACCCAGAAACAGATCTGAGAGAAACCCTAAAACCCAGAAATCGCAGGTTCTAACCTGTTTTTTTATGAAATCACACTTCTTGGGAAGAAATATACGTTCTTGAGAACAAATCACACCATTTAGATTGAAAACTGTGATTTATGCTCCAAGACTTCTGGTGTGAAAATTTTAGAAAAAAAAATGTCACCTTTGCCGTGGCTGGTTCCTGTGACCTGCGGAACGACCAGAAAGCTTACAGAAGTTAGAAATTTATCAGATCTAGGGTTCAAACACTAGGAAACAATAATATAAGAGAAAAAAGTGGAAACTCTAAGCTAAAAACCCAAGGTCACCCAGGTTTCTGGATCTGAAGTATAAAACCCAGTGGAGTCACCAATTTGTTAGAGTGTTTTCTTCTCAATCATGTATGAAAAGAACCCACTTAAGAAATGGTATGACAACCAATCTAAGCAATAGAAATGTTTGCTAAACATTTTAGATCTATAACTATTGATAAAAACAAGACCTACCAAAATTCTGATCTATGGTGTAATCATAGTTAAATAGTGAAATAAAGAGAAATAACCCCAAAACATCCAATGTAAACAATATATGTAAAGAATGATTTTGTTATAACGTGTGTGAAGGGAACAAATATTTGTTACCATTCCCCATCTATGGGATGAGTTCTTTCCAATCCTCGAACGCTTTCAGCTTTTGTAGAGTATCTTTCCTTTATAATGCATAAACCAAGCAAAAATATGGTGTGTGACAATGAAGATAATCAGAGTTACAACATTGAGTGCAACAATGAAAATAATCAAAAGTGAATAATGAATGGAAAACCATCCTATTTATAACAAAATATTGAGTTATCCTCGAATTATGAACAATAATAAAATATTAATTGATCCCATTCTTGGAATTACCATTTGAAATATTTTATTATATTTATTTAGGAGGGAAAAAGTATTTAAACTTTTATTTAGAAATAATAAATAAATAAATGATTTATTTATTATCTCAAGGAATTAGTTAAATAATAATAAACAAGTAATGATTTATTTAATTATTCCTAAGGGATTTAGTCAAATGTAACAAACACTAGTAATTAATTAATGGTTAATTAGTTATTCTTAGATAAAAATAAGATAAATAATGGTTTATCTCTTTATTTTTCATTATTGGGTCAAATTTAACAGGGAATAATAATAAAACAATGGTTTAATTAATTATTCCTAGAAGGAAATCAAATAAATAGTGATTTATTTAATTATTCTTGAGGAGTTTAACTATAAATTACTTAATAAAAGTGGTTTATTAGGTTTCTCACAGTGAAAGGAACTTTAGTATTAGTAAATTGGCTTTACATGGTGTACATCGATCCATCTAGTAAATTAGGCTAGATGACCATTTTTCAGGGATAACAATGATCTCCAACCATCATCCATTAACGCGATAAATATGGGATGGATGTGATAACCAAAAATGCTAAAATCTAAGTAGGCAATTATATGGTGTTATTTTGAAGTCTATCTCCAACTTGATGGCCCAATTATGTGATCTCATGCTAGAAATGACGTCTTCTTCCATAAATAGATCATGTTGTACCCAATCCTCATATGTACATGAACATATCCAATATACAGGCTAGTTGGTGTGTCCCGCCTCTCCTATTGTTCTAAGTGTGGATTTTATTACGAGTCTCCACCTCGACCAATTTTAAATATTGGATTAGATCTTGGAGGAGGGAAGTTGTGGGTTCCAACCTACGAATATCACCACTTTTTTCTTTCGAAATCCACATCATATTAAAGTCTTCATCTATAATTCATTATGTTCCCACTATCAGTTGGGAGAATTCAGTAGTTTCTTGAAGAAAAGCATCTTTCCTAGTTGCTACTACTAGTCCATAAATTGTGGAAACCCACATACGATATCCTAATCATAAGCTACCTAACCAGCCTAAAAGAGGATGATGAATTACTATTCAATTGTCAAAAAATACCCATTAGGAATTACATGTGAATTATATACTCCCATATATGGCACGAGCATAGATCGTAATCACACAACTTCCTTTCTAGCACGTACTCATAAACTCCTCCAATTTATTATTGGTTGGTTTTGTTTCTTTCATAATAACAACCGCAGGCTTCAGATTGTCAATCTGGCCTTAAAATACCTTATGTTTACCCTTTTTTGTTAAGCCATAGATGCGGCAAAACATTATCTTCATGATTTAGGAGCCTTGGAGTGGAGCAAATACTCAATATGATTGACCTGTCCATCACTCATGAGAAATTCCCTAGTTCCATTAATACCTCCCTTGACAACTTATGCCCTTTACATCTTCAATAATTAGAGATAGGATCCTTTGACTTAAAACGAGGAAAGGAACCATTTCGACCCCCTGAGAAAGATGAAGTTGAACCTCCATCCCCATGAGGCAATTATTTTCTCTAAGAACCATATAAACATAAAAAATGCTGTAACTACTCTTGGGTTATCGATTGGATCTCATCCCTGGCCCATGTTTGGAAAAATTATAACATTGTCCTTTAATCTATTGTATCTCTGAGATGATAATGGTTAGTTATCATGCCAAAGCATCTAGGATAATTGTTTTGGGCATTTTGTTTTAATTTGGAGGACCAATGTATGAAACAAATGTAACACTCGAATGCCTAACCTTGTGAATAATATTAATATCAAAGCAAAGGGCTCCTATAAAATTTCACACGGTGATATAGCTTGTATGGTGGCGCGTAGAAATAGAGAAATAATATGATTATCATAGTTTTCAAATTGAAAATTAAATAATCATAAGTATGAAAACCTTACAACTATGTTTAGAAGATTTAAGAGAATATGCTTAAGCTGACAAAAGATGTTGATGATTTATTGATTCAGAGGGAATTAACTAAAAAAATAGCCCACTAATTCATTCTCTTTAAATGAGGGGAAGTTAATTAAGTCAACTTGTGAACATCCTTTCACTTTTATAACTACTCCTGCACATTGAAACATTGGATTAAGCATGATGAATGTGCTTATGCTTCACCAACCTTGTACTTCTGCAACCTTTCTTCTAGCTACCCTTTACATACCCTAACATTTTTTCTTCACTTAGTTTGCTACATTTAAGCTAGCAACCCAATATTTCTTTTCATGAATAATCTACCTCTATACCTTATTCTCTCCATTGGCTCATATTAAACTGTTCAGCCAATCTTATTTTCTACCTATGACAATCAATTTAAAACAAATCCAGTTATGATTAAATTGTATAATTGAATTAAATAAACTAGTGTGGCATCTAAAAAAACTACACACAAATATTATTTTCAAAAGTGAATTAGAGTAAAAGTAGTGGCTTTTAGATTTGCAACACGTTCAGAGTTGATCACTTTTTGCTTTTCTCTCTAACCTAACATTTTATTTTCTTCCTTCATTTTTTACGGGATCTATTCTAACATTTTCTTTGATATGGACATATTTATCAAAATATTTCCTAACATTATTATTCTGTATTCTTTTTGTTCATATCCTAGCTTAACATTTTTTGAAAAATATTTTCATTTTTTGGACTAATTTATTTTAACTTACCAAAACCAAAAAAATTTACAACATCGGCTCCATCTGGGGACTTATTTCTCCTATAGAATGCAGAGAGCGTATACATCCCTGTGCCTTCTCCTCGGGCTATGGAGTTTTTTGCTGCAAAAAATCATATTGACAGCTTGAAAAGTAAAAAAAACCAGAGTTTTTACAATGGTAGTAATGAATTCTACTTCAACTTCTTAGTACTAAATGTAATGTTTGAGAAACCTTCCATTTATAGTATAAGTGGAGTATAGTTGCTCAACATTTTGTAGCAGAAAAGTTTCGTTTCCCTTCACTTCAACAATTGCTAAAAGTCCAAACCATAAGTTGTCAAACTTGCCATGTTTTCCCTTTTCTTCTCTCCTAGAATCCCATCTTAGAGCTAGATCACCTTCGTTGAAGTCCCTTTCCATATTTCTTCTGTCAAACAACCTCTTCATCTTATTCTAACGTTTTTTCAATTTGCATTTAACTTCTTCTTTGTTTTCATTTAGTTCAATAATTTGATTTATTCTCCTTGAAAAATCATCAGGTTCATCTATTGAATCCTGCAAGAATTTTAAAACAGGGAAGGCCAAATTGGTCGGGAATATTGCATATTTCCCATAAACTAACTGGAAAGGAGATTTTATACTAGATATATTTGGAGTAATTATATTTTCGCATACTACATAAATTAAATGAGAGTCCCAGCTCTTTTTATGATCTACTAAAGTCTTTTTTATTACCTTTAGCAGACTTTTATTTAAGGATTATGCAAGGCCATTACCTTGTGGGTAATATGGAGTTGAATGATGTAATGAGTCTAATATTTTTGGCAAAACTCAGTCATTTTAACACTAGAAAAAGATGTTACATTATCAGTGACAATTTGAGTTGGGCAACCAAATCTAGATAAGATGTTCTCTTCAATAAATGTGATTACTACTGAATCAGTAGCATTTCTCACTAGAATTCCTTCTTGTTTCTAGGTAAGGTCATTATTTTAATGGCGCACACACACTTGGGATCAATCACCACTCCCTTTTTTGAAATTATACGGCCCAACAGTTTTCCCTCTTTCATAGCAAACAAATAAGTTTTAGGATTCAATGATATTCTGGATTTTCTACACCTCTCAAAAACCCTGATCAATTTCTTTAGATGTTTCTGATCAGATTTAGAAAAAATAGTTACATCATCAAGATAAATGACAACAAATTTATTTACCTGACCCACAAAAGCTACGTCCATATCTCTCTAAAATGTTGCTCCATTAGTGGATAAGCCAAATGGAATTCTTGCATACATGATTGTACCCCAGGGTGCAGTAAAGGTTGTCATCTCGTTGTCTCCTGAATCAACATTTACCTGATTATAGCCTAAAAAACCATCAAGCATAAAATTTCTTTGTGCTCCTGAAAGCATTTGATGTAACTGATCCATTTTGGGCAAAGGATAGTTATCATCTAATGATGCTTTGCTCAAATTTATAATGTCCACATAGAGTCTGATTTCTCCATTATTCTTTCTAACAGGAACTAAATTTGCAACCCAATTAGAATATCTAAGAGGGAGAATGATCTGGACATCTAGCATTTTTTTAATTTCCTTTTCTACACTTGGTAGAAGAGTTGGATTCATCCTCCTAAGTTTCTGTTGATAAGGAACTGCTTCTTCCTTTAAATGAATCTTATGTTGTATCACTAAAGTATCATAGCTTTTTAGATCAGCATAGGTCCATCAAAAACATCCTTATAATTTTGAGTTAACTTAAGATATTAAGCTTTGATCTTAGGATTTAGAGATGCATATATTTTGATGTTTTTAATATCATAATTTGTTCCAATATTAATTTCTTCTATGTCATCTTGTGAAGAAATGGACTAAGGGTTTCAGAGGACATCACTTTGATAAAAAAAAAACTCTAAAGGAATGGGGCCTTTGGGAATAAAATTGTTAGACAATTGAATAATGTCATGATCAACAATTTTTGAATTGAAATTTGAAGTATCATTTCCATTTGTATTTTCACTTATTTCCATTCTATCTTCATCAATTTGTAGAACTGAAATTTTGTCTATAACCAATAGAAAATATTTCAAATCTTCATCATCTTCAAATGTCTGCTAGTGTTTTAGATTGTCTAGAAGGGATGGTTTGTAATTGACTTGTATTTGATAGAGTACATTGGTTTGATCGGGAATTTTATATGAACTAGCAGAAACGGCTAAGGCATCGGCATGAATATTATGATTTCTTGGAATATAATTCAAATTAAAAGCACCAAAGAAGTTTTTGACTGAATCCCAAACTTCATTTCGATAAGACCTAAGTCTAGGATGCTTAGTCTGGCAAATATTTCTCACTTGTATGACAAAAAGTTCTAAATTGATAAAAATGATTAAGCTTTTAACCTTTAATATTTTCGCTAATTGCAGTCCCAAAAGGAAAGCTCCATATTTAGCCACATTATTTGTAACTTTGAAGTCGAGTTTGTATAATTGGGTGATATTTTTTTCGTGAAATTAAAACCACCCCAACTCCTGCTCCATCTTTGTACAAGAACCACCAAAAAATAGTTTCCATGCATTAGTTTGATTTGGTACAGCAATTTCAATTACATCTTCTATTTTAATTTGAGTTTCATGTATCTGGTTTGAAGAGAGTTGAAAGCAAACAAAATCCTGATCAATTGCATAAATTGGATTGTTCCTTTGCTGGTATGTTTTGCAAACAGTCTGCACAAATCTTACCTCTCTATATAACCTTAGTTGTTATCCCCCATAAACTAGAATAGTGGCATAAGACATATCCATATGAAGTGTTCACCCTAATTTGGCATAGTAAGACCTAGAAAGGAGCATTCCAAATTTGGGATGAATATCTGTGATAACTATATCAAGCACTACACTTTTCACCGGAATTTGGGAAAGGGTGACTACTAAATACTTAATCAACCCTATGCAGGGAACCATTTTAAAATCAATGGTGTACAAGTAATGATAGGATCTAGTGATGTCAAGTTTCAAATGGTCCATGATAGCTTTTGACATGAGTTTATGTGATGCTCCAGGATCAAGCATACAATTATATAGCATGGAATCATTTGTCTTAAGAGTTACATAGAAAGGAGGCACTATTTCATCTATCATATCTAAGCTAGGATCAATGAAAACTGTTAGTTTTTCATCTTGCAGACTAATGATATCACTTTCAGCATCAACCGATGTGTTTTGTATTGATTTGGAGACTTGATTTTTATACCCACGTTTTTTGGAAAGTTCTGAAAGTGGAATTGGGATTTTAACTATTTCTGACTCTTTTTCAACATCAAATGTAATCAAAGGATTTTTATCATTTTGAGCAGTATCAGTTGACTGATTTAATGGTCGAATAAAAGTTGTTTAAGTTTCACCAACTTTGGTACGAGGTTCAATTATTAGAGTTTCCTTAGGAGGTATTCTATGGTCAGGTCTAGGCCTAAGATGATATCTCTTGTTCAACTCTGCAATTAAGAATTCTGAGAAGGCATGGTATTTAGAAACCTGTGAGGATTGTTGATCTTCTTTAACCTAATTTTTTTGTGAGAGAGGAATAATAATTATTTGATTAGAAAAAGTATCCATGTTATTGATATCTTTAGATAGTATTTTCATCAGGTTGTTGGTCATCTATCAGTAAAGGAGTGGCAACATGTTGATCATTACTAGGTCTTTGAAGAATTTGCAATTGTGGATTCCTTTTATACTAACCTTGATTTTGATTTTGGGGTCTAATAATTATTTGTTGAACTGTCCTAGGTTGAGTCTCAATATTGAAAATTCTATTAGATAGACTTCTAAGAAGAGAAGTTATTTCATCTATTTTATAATATTCTATTTTAGTCATAGAAGAACTAGATGAACTAGATGCCTCTTGATTGGATTTGAGTTTTCTTTGGGTCTTTTCGTCTGTAGATTTCAAGGAAGTCTAAGCAACCTTATTTTCTTCCACCTCTATAGCATTTCTTTGCATATCTTCAAGAGTTCTTGAAGTTCTCTCTCTTAGCATTACAAAAAAATCATCGTGACAGGCTTTAGAAAAGCTAGACGTAGCTGCTAGTACATGGGGTTTACAATTAGGGGGCATCTTATGATAAAGTTTATTGAACCTTTTGATAAAATATGATACAGGTTCACCAAAGTTTCTTTTAAGTTCTTCAAACTCAGTGAGAAAGTAAAGAGGATATTTCATTACACCCCATTGTTTTTTAAATATGTTTGTAAGCTCCTCCAAATTTTTAATGGACTTTATAGGTAACTACCTAAACCAGATTCTTACTTTTCCTTCAAGTGATTGTACAAAAAATCTGATGTGAACATTTTCCTGTTTGATATTCATGTTGTCTGCAAATTCTAGAAAAACATGAAGATGGTCCACATTTGAGGGACCAGTTTCTCCATTATACCTGGGAAGGTATTTCAAGTACCCACCTGGGAATGCATCGAGGTTAGTAGGTAAGACTAAAGCTACATATCTAGCCTGTACAATAGGTTGGAATGCCATAGTATAAGGTGGTGTATGAGGTGCTTGTGTGGATGAAAAAGAAGAAGATGAAGAAGAGGTAGAAGAAGGTAATTGAGGGGGTGTGTGACTATGTGGAGGTGAAGAAGGAGGGGACCTCTTGAATAACTTTAAAGGAGTCTTAGGAACTAACTTTTGGATCTGTGAATGAATACCCTCTTTTGTTTCAAAGAGTATATTTGAATATACAGAGAGGGTCTCTTCAGGTTCTCTAGAAGTAGAAGCTCCAGGTCATTCAAAAGTGGAAGAAAATGAATAAGTGGTAGGGGATATGAAATCTATGGGTTTTTATTCAAGTAAACGAACACCCAAGTCAGACTCAGTTTTAGGTGATTCTAGTGGTAGTGGGGGTTCTTGATGCATTTCAAAGGAATGAATGAGGAAAGATGAATGTAAATCAACTCCCCTATCTAATAGTTTAGAAACCCTAGGAGTTATTTGTCTCCAATAAGGATCGGATGGAATATTACTAAAAGGATCAAATGATACTAGATCTTCAGACTGCAAGGCTGAAGAGGAAGAAGAATATGGTTGACATCTCCTTTTAGAACTGCCTTTTCTCAGAATTTTTTCAGGATCTGACAGAGGAATAACTAAGTCAGATTCCGAATGAGATCTAGTGTGTTTAAAAGGTGCGAGCTTGGGCTAGTGGAGTTTCCAGGTGAGGGATTTTAACCTTTCTAGACCTTCAGTCACCTTAAAGGAATAGAATGAATATTGTTCCCCCAGGAAAATTTAATGATATTCAAATCCTCGACAACGACACTAGATTGATGTTGTATCGATGAAATGATAATGGTTAGTTATCATGCCAGACCATTTAAGATAATTATTTTGGGGGTTCTATTTTAATTTTAATGCCTGACCTTGTGAATAATATTAATATCAAAGTAGAGGGCTGCTATAAAATTTCACACCGTGATATAGCTTGTATGGTGGAGAGTAGAAACAGAGAGATAATATGATTATCATTGTTGTAAAATTGAAAATTAAATAATCGTAAGTATGAAAACCTTTAAACTATGTTCAGAAGGTTTAAGAGAATATCCTTAAGATTACAAAAGATGCTGATGATTTTTTGATTCAGAGGGAATTAATTAAACAAACAATCCATTAATTCATTCTCTTTATATATTATCACTTCATAAGCTTATAGGAATAGATTGAAACCCAATTATTCCTACCTAGTTATCTGTGTAAGACATAAGAATATGAAGAAAAACATAATGAGTAATACTGGAAAAAATTACAGGAAACACAAACTGTGTAAAATAGAATTTAGAATCCTTTTCCTTGTATTAATGATCCTGAAAGGTCAAGTACATCAAATGTTTACAAATGATTCTTCAAGGGTGAAACCATAAATAACTCATGAAAAGTGCTATTTATACAACAGTAGAACTAAGAAAATATCCTAAATTGTTTTTACAAAACTAGATTATTATAAAATTAAAATAAAGACTGCTAGTTGATCTCACACTATTTTGATGCTGCACTGTTGGTGACTATCACTGAAAAAACTGAAAATTGTTGAAGTTGGCTGATTTCTCCTCCAAAAGTTGAATGTTGTTTTATTTTCAAGCTCGATGTCATATTTACTTATGGCCTTTCATCTGATACACTTTGACTTGTATTTCCTTATCTCTCTCCTCTATTTAGTCTTTTACCATGAATGCTCTATCACCTGCTTTTACTTTTACCAGTCACAGAAAATCACACCGTCTGCTATCTTTTACTGTTATCTAGCATTTATATCTTTAACAAAATTGAATTTCACTAAAGACCTATTTGACCTCATGTGAAAATGTGATATGATGTTGCTGATTTATCTCTATTTTAACAGTTACTGCCTTTATGTAAATGATTTCCTCTACTCTGTGTATAATTGTCTTTTCCTTTTCCATAAAGCCTTTGATTAGCTTTCTTTGCGAATCTTGGAGTAAATAGGTTTTGGAACTTGTGTGAAAAATGTTTATCTAAGCTTCTTGCCTTCTAATCACCTAGAAAATGAAACAATTTATTAATAAACACACAGGTTGGTAAGGAGGTGATAATTGTTTCAAGAAACAAGAAATTCTGCGGACAGATTCTAGAGTGTGTTTAGGAGGTAGTTAGTGGTCAAATTGGTTTGCAGATGCTTTGGGTGGCATAGGAAAGCTTAGGCTTTCTTCACTGTGCAAACGGATGAAAAGAGTGAAAACGAGGGTCTTTGGCATTTTAACGGGTAACGTCTAAAATTTGGCGTGGAATTCAATAAGTGAATACTGGATGGTTTCGACCTACACGGGGAGGTGGAATTAAGGTTAATTGCACCGCTTTTGGCACTTAGATGGTTTTTTTATGATAGCACCCGAGCTAACATAAAGCTGCCACGTAACCAAAAGGGGCCCAAGAAAAACCAAGAATTTGACGTGCTCTCGGGGTTTTGACTATCAGACATTGAGAGCACACAATATGGATGTGGGTCATTCGATTTTGAAGTGCGTGATTGGAGAGTTGTCACATGGTCGAGATGCATGGAATGATATCAGGTGGAGATTGGGGCGGGAGAAAAAACTTTAGGATAAAGTGTCTTTATAGGTTAAAAGGATTTTGTCGGGAAAAACATGGATTGGTGGAGTTAATTAAACAATGCTGGGGGGGGATTTAAACTTAGAATAAAGGGGTTTTATGGTTTTTTTGGGTCAAATGGAGAAATTAATAAGGGGAATGTGCTTCACACCACGGAAAAGGGGTTTTGGGTTGGGAAATGACCTTTGGAGGGTAATTTGCTAGGGAAATGTGTGAAACCAAGGGGAAAGAGTGAAAATGAAGAGAAAATGGTATTTTAACAAGAAATTATGGGATAATGGGGAAATTAGTAAGTATGTAGTGGGGAATGAAATGAAATGAGGGGAAGTTAATTAAATCAGCTTGTGAACATCCATTCACTTTCATAACTACACCTGCACATTGAAATGTTGAATTGCGCATGATGAATGTGCTTATGATTCACCAACCTTGTACTTTTGTAACCTTTCTTCTACCTACCATTTACTTACCCTAACATTTTTCCTTCACTTAGTTGGGTGCATTTAAGCTAGCGCCCCAATATTTCTTTTCATGAATAATCTACCTCTATACCTTATTCTCTCCATTGGCTCATATTAAACTGTTGAGCCAATTTTATTTTCTACCTATGACAATCAATTTAAAACAAATCCAATTATGATTAAACTGTATAAATGGATTAAATAAACTAGTGTGGCATCTAAGCAAATGACACAGAATTATAATTTTCAAAAGTGAATTAGAGTAAAAGTAGTGGAATTTATATTTACAACACTTTCAGAGTTTATTCTTTTTTGCTTTTCTCTCTAACCTAACATTTTATTTTTGCCTTCATTTTTTAGGGCATCTATTCTAACATTTTCTTTGATATGGACATATTTATCAAAATATTTCCTAACATTTTTATTTAATATTCTTTTTGTCCGTATCCTAGCTTAACATTTTTTGAAAAATGTTTCCATTTTTGTGACTAATTTATTTTAACTTACCAAAACCAAAAAATGTTACAACATAATCTACATTAATATTATCATTGTGACCATCTACTTCTGAAATATCTGAAGTATTTGCTAAAAATTCATTAATATCTACAAAGTGTTTGGGTTCTTCAACCTGTTTTCACTTTTCCCAAGGTTCTCTAGATAAACCTTTTGATGCTTCCACCTCCATCATTTTATCACCTCTACCTTGACTCATTGGGTATGCTTCTCCTCTGTGATAACTTCTTCTTTCAGAATGGAAAAGGGATTCCTCCCTTTCCTATAGAGTATCCTTAACTAAAATGTTACTTTTATTTTTCATGATTTTGTCGGTTCTGCTCTTATTCCTTCTTACCATGTGAAAACCCTCTCCATCCTCCATCTCTTTTTCTTGGTGTTGATCTCCTGCCATGATCGGGAAATATCCAATCAGGTGACCATATTCATGGCACCTTCGACATTTAAACATAACTTGTTCAGATTATCGAGGTTGCTTCCATATTTCATCATGATATTGGATGTGTATGGATTCTAGCAGTGGTTTGGCGATACTCATATAGACACATATCATTGCTTATGATGCATACCTCCTCCTTTTGGTAATCACTGAGATCTTGACAAATGTTCCAATGGAGTTTCCAATTCCTTCAAAGATATCTCGCTCCCAAAGTCATTTAGAATGGAAAACAATCAAAGCTAGATTTGTGTCACTATGAACTATTCTTTATCTAGATTATAGCATTCTTCCTAGTATCTCATGAATAAGCTCACATTGTTCATAAATTATTGCCCATTATCAAAAACCCTCTTCCTATCCTCCATATCGACAAAAATTATAGTGAAAATCCCTTTGCCCCTAGTCGTAGCTCGATGGCATTTTGGCTCTTCCATTTCTGCTAGATCCAACCCACAATACCTTGTTCCTTGCGACAAATATCAATGGACATACATATCATTGCATGATCTTTCATCAAATATGTGGATTACTCTAGGCGATTAGTAGGAATCACAAATTTATGGTTCTCACTTGCTTTGAGGAGACATCAGCTCTACATCCTGGGCTATCATTGTGCTCCTAAAACTAGAGGGTCTTCTCTGCTCTCGTGGCTGCTACCTGAAGTCACTATGAGATGAGGAACTATTTGCTCCTACTCTGTCACTTCCACTAAATCCCTTCCTCGCTCAATTACAAACATCTTTGAAAGCAAGGTTCCCTACCCACTAACTCATTCACCTTGGTTACAATATGATGTGTGCATCTCTATACTACTATGAACACTAACAAATATCAATATCAACTGCACCATGACAAAACCCTAACCATTATTAATTTTAATTTAGCTACAGTAATTAAATTTTCTATTTCCTTTCATATATATAATTTTAAATTCAGAAAATTTATTTTAAATTTTATATATATATATATATATATATATAAAATAAATAAAATTATGGAATTTCACACTCATAAACATATTGTGATGATGATGATGATGATAGTGGTTAACATCCATTGAGACCAAATTGGTCTATCGGACGTATAATTTTCTTACCTTTTAATTGTCTGGTTTCTCGTCTTTCATGGCGAGATTGGTGTTGTAGCCCTCTTTTTTTTTCTCTATGGTCTTCCAACTTCCTTTATCTTGCATCTCCTTCATCTATTCTCGTTCTTGGGACATTGTTGTCTTAGCTTCATGATCTATTGTGTTCGTCCTTTTGAAGATAGTCAGAGAAGAAGTTTGGTCTAGGAGATTTGCCTTGCTGTTAAATGAGGATTTATTTTGTGGGGTATTCGAATCGTCATAATTGTTGATGCTTGAGGGGTTATTGAGTTCACATTTTTGTTGTTGGGTGGGGCTTTCTCCTTACTTGTCTTCAGAGTTGTTTCTTTCTTGCCCGATTTCTTATGATTCAGAGTTGTCTCTAGAGTATTCTTCTTTGATGATAGTGTAGTGTTGTTTTTGTGCTCCTTCCCACCATGTAGATCTGTGGTTGTTTTTGTAGAAAAATTTTTTTGGGAGGCTTTTGGGCAATTTTTGGCTAAATGCCCTGTCTCAAAGCAGGATCGGCATCTGAAGAGAACACTTTCATAATCAAGTTTTTGGCTCCACACAATCTTTACTTGTTAGGTTTATTTCAGCTAGGAATCTGACACTGAAGTCCATTTCCACACAGATCCATGCATAGGTGGTTCTGACATATTCCTCTATTTCTAGGCACCTGCAGTAAAATTTCCCAACTGCATTTCCAATGGCTTTTAGCAATGAGAGATTCCAGAGATGCAAGGGTAGGCTTGGCAATCTCACCCATATTGGTGCTGAGGTTATGACTGCTATTGAAGGATCAAATGACGGGTTCATGGCTTCATGTACAAGGTGAATTATAATACATCTACTCACTAACCATTTTATTTCCATAAAGTTTATAAAATTTATTAAAACTATTTTAGTACATTCTTGAATAATTGAAAATTAAAAAAATAATAATAAATTTACAAATAAAATATACATGTAACTATAATAAACAAGTGAACAGTACCTAAAACGGAGGTTATCCTTTTCGTGTTCTTCAAAATCAGAATAACTGTTCTATTAAATATTCTACTTGCTGAACGTTTTTGCTTAGGCTTTATTCTATAAAGTAAAGCTATATAGCTTTTTCGTTACACTATTAAAATATTAATAATTAGTGTAGATTTATTAACGGTATAGAAATCAAATATTTTTAATTTTTGTTTTATATTTAAAAAAAAAAAGTTTGTAATTTTTAGAAATTTGATTTCCATTTATATTTAGTAGATCCAGAATTATAATTCTCTGTTAAACTTTATATATAGATATATATATATTAAATAGAAATATTTTTACGTTAAATTTTATTAAGATTATATATATGGTTATAAATATTTAACTTTCGAAATTAGGTTTTGATATTATTTTATAATTTTTTATTTTAGTTTTTAATATCATATGCATAGTAATAATTATATAGAGAAATATAAATTAATAAATAATTATGATAAATATTAAGTTTTTTAAAGTTTAGTAATTTATTAGGGCATAAATAAGACATTAACTAGGTGTTTTTAAAGGTGCTCTCTAGTGTAAAGGTAACTCGTTCCCAATTTTGTAAGAAAAAAAAAATGGCCATTACTAAACGTTGGTGTGGCCCAGACTCTTCGTCGTCAATAGATTTGGTAGCCTAAATACCTAGATTGCATAGCCTAAATACCTAGATTTCATAGCTTAAATACCCCTGAATAACAACTACTCAAACCAAGTTAAATCTACTAGTCATTCGAAGAATCACATAACCTAATAAATGAAAATATATATAGTTATTAATTACATTTAAATATATAATTTTGAATATTAAAATAAAAAATATTATATATATGGCTGTTGAGAATATATATTTATTAATTAAATATCAATTATTACTATATAAAAAAAATTACACTATAAAATGAAAAAATTATAACTAATTAAATTAATTTATTATTTCTTTAATTAAAATCACATCAGCTCTATTATTATTATTATTTAATTTAACACATGATCTTATAAACACTATAACGTTCCCTTTAAGCTGAATTATAAAATATTTATAAAAATAATAATTACATATATAAAAAAATATCACTGGTAATTGAAAATCATAATAAGATCTCTATTATTTATTCCACTTGCTGAGGATGTTATAGGAAACTTGATAAATTCAAAACTTATCTACGCACCTTTTTATTATAGTTTTTTTAATGGCCACGCATTGGTGGGAAACAATGCGTCGCATAATGACTTCTCAAACATTATTGGATTTCCGTGTTTTCTTACTTCGTTTTTGGTAGGTTTTAAGTTAATTCCTTAAAATATTATTTTTATTATAGCTTTATTTTTTTATTTATTTTATAATTATATAGATAATTTTATCTCTTTTGAAATAAAAATTTGAAAATTTTAATTTAATTATCAATAATTACTAAATTGATAGTAAGAATTTAATCTGCAAAAAATATTCTACAATATTTATAGTATACATAAACCATGGATTAATATTTATCTACAAAATTGTTATACTACTTTTACTATTTTAATTAAATAAATTAATTAAAAAAAATGTCATGTGTGTCAGGCCAGGCAGTAACTCCAGTTTGGCAGAAAACTCAGAAAAACTGATTTGTGTGTTTATTCCATAGGTATGTTATTGTTTTATACATTAGGAGTGATTGTTCAGTTCATTTTTCGATGACTATTCACATTCCTGATTTATCTATTTTACAAATTCCCCAATCATGAAGATTAGGTGTCAACATCCCCCCCTAATCTGAAGGGATGTTGGTGAGTCCAAGCATCTTTCCGAATCGTTCAAGCTTTTCCTTTCCAAGTGCTTTGCTGAAGATGTCTGCAATTTTCTCATTTGTGGAACAATGATGGAGATGGATTGTTTTGGCCTCAACATGATGTCGAATCAGATGATATTTAGTATTGATATGCTTTGTTCGATCATGGAACTTTGGATTCTTGGCCAACTTTATTGCAGAGGTGTTATCAATCATGAGTGGAGTTGATTGTACTTGTTTTACCTGCAAATATTCAAGAATTTTCCTGAGCCACACAATTTCTTTCATTGCTTCAGCTGCTACCACGTATTCTGCTTCAGTTGTGGAATCTGCTGGAACTAATTGTTTGCATGATCTCCAGGAGACAACTCCTGATCCAAGACTCATAGCATATCCTGAAGTAGATACCCCAGTTTCATTGTCTCCATCGAAGTCTGAATCAGAGTATCCAATCAAGTTGAAGTCGTCCACCTGTGTATACTTGATTCCAAGGTCTTGAGTTCCCTTCAAGTACCTTAGAACTCTTTTTGCAGCAGACCAATGTCCCTCACAAGGCTTTTGCATGAACCTGGAGAGGATTCCAACAGTAAATGAAATGTCTGGTCTGGTAGTAGTGAGGTAGATGAGACTTCCTACAAGCTGTCTATACTTTGTTGCATCCTCAAATTCCTTTCCTTCAATAGATGTGAGCTTTAAGTTTTGTTCCATTGGAGTAGAAAGAGGATTGCACTCTGTCATGCCAAATCTGTTTAACAAAACTCCAATGTATTTCTTTTGAGAAAAAAATATGGATTTTGGATGTTGGGTTACTTCAGTGCCAAGATAGTAATGAACATAGCCCAAATCAGTCATTTCAAAACTTTTCCCTAATTCCTTCTTTATGGATGCAATGTAGCTTTCATTTTTCCCTGTCATTAAAAGATCATCTACATATACCAAAAGATACACAACTGTTTTGCCAACTTTCTTGACAAATAAAGTTTCATCATCAAGATCAAAATGATTGAAGTTGAGTTTCAGAAGATGCTCAGTTAGTTTTTCATACGAGGCTCGTGGTGCTTGTTTGAGGCCATACAAGGACTTCACAAGTTTGAATACTTTATGTTCATGTCCTTTCACAGCAAATCCTTCAGGCTGGGACACAAAAACATTCTCTTTTAGATCTCCATTCAAGAATGCAGTTTTTACATCCATTTGATGGATTTTCCAACCATTCTGAGCAGCTAGTGCAAAGAGTGTCCCGATGGTGGCCCATTTTGCTGTGGGGGAAAAAGTTTCCTCATAGTCGACCCCTTCCTTCTGTGCAAAGCCTTTTGCCACAAGCCTAACTTTTTTCTTGTCAAGTGAGCCATCAGCTTTGTATTTGTTCTTGTAGACCCACTTGCAGCCAATTGGTTTGGTTCCAAATGGAGGATCAACCATCTTCCAAGTGCCATTCTTTATGAGGGCATCATACTCCTTTTTCATCGCTTCTTTCCATTCATCATGAGAAGCAGCTTCTTTGAAGGAAGTTGGTTCAAAATTTGTAGACAAGTTCAATTCACAATCATAAGTAACATCCATATCAACAGGTAAATTAGAGTCATCTACATCACCTCCATTTTGTCGGTTTGAATTTCTGGTTCCTGTTTTTCCAATTTCATCAGGATGAACACTTTCAAGTGTCTTTGTCAGCCACTTTGGAGGACCTTTCTGAGATGGTCCAGACTGCTCCGTTGATTGAGTTGGGACTGAATCAAGATTGAGACTCCCAATTCTATCAATTACATCACTTAAAGCATCATCCGGTGTTGGAGTTTCATGCAGGGGAGATTGTTCTTCAAAAGAAGATTCCACATGTTGATCTAGTATAGGAATCCCCCCTTCAAGATGTGGAATCTGATTATCAAATTCTTGAAATGATTTTGTTTTTGCGAATCTATCCAAGCGATCAAGTTGCCGCTCAACAACATTGTCAGATTTGGATGATTAAAAAAAAATGACATCTCTAGATACAACAAATTTTTTATTTACTTCATCATAGAGGCGGTATGCTTTAGAGGTGTTTGAATGCCCCAGGAAGATACACTTACGACTTCTAGAACCAAGTTTGTTTCTATGTACCTTTGGTATCAAATCATAACAGGTGGAACCAGAGATCCTCAGATGTTTTACCGAAAGATCATGTCCATACCACAATTCATAAGGAGTCTTGTTTCTTATAGCATTAGATGGACATCTATTCGTTATATATGCAGCACATAGAACAGCATCAACCCAAAACATTATCTTTATATTTTTGAAGAAAAGCATGGATCATACCATATTCAAAATTGTTCTATTCATTCTTTCTGCTACACCATTCCGTTGGGGATTATAAGGTACAGTTGTTTGATGTTTGATCCCATGTTGGCGAAGATAGTTTTCAAATTCATTTGATGTATATTCTTTTCCGTTATCAGTGCGAATAGACCCAATATGAGATTCTGCATCATTTTCAATCCATTTATGAAAATTCTTGAATGTTTGAAAAGCATCAGATTTGTTCTTCAATAAATAAACCCAACACATTCTGGTGTAAATGTCATGATATATTTATTTCCATTTGCAGAAGGAACAGGCATTAGACCACATAAATCTGAATGAATGAGTTCAAGCTTCCTAAGTGCTCTTGAATGTGAATCATGAAAAGACTGTTTGCTATGCTTTCCTAGAATGCAAGCATCACATTGCTTATGTTTCCTAAGAATTGTAGGCAAACCAGCAAAACCATTTTTCTTCAATAAGCGGAGACTATCATAGTTTAAATGTCCAAATCTAGCATGCCATAATAAACTTGATGGAAGTGTACCTTCTTCATGATGAGAAATATATGAGAAATGTTGTGCATGAGCAGAGGTTCCTTGCAGTTTGAGAAGCCTTTCTTCTTCTATTCCCCTCATGACAAGTGAGTGGTCAGATGATTTTCTTACCTCAAGCTTGCCATCAAACATATGAATGGAGTGACCTTACTGGCGTATGTGGACCAAGGACAACAAGTTTCTCTTGAGCTGTGGGAGATATAGAACATGATCCAGAAGAAAGTTTGGAAGACCAGGCAGTTTAAGCCTGATTGTGCCAAGCCCTGATGGCTTGATTTTTGACTGATCTGCAAAGTATACTGCTCCATCAACATTGTTAGTGAAATCTTCAAAAAAATCTTTCCTATGAGTCATATGACAAGTTGCTCCTGAATCAAGCAACCAATCATTTTTCTAAGAAGCAAGTGAAGCATTAAACAAATCTTCATTTACTCCAATGTTACATTGTTCCTCAATATAGTGAGTGGATTCAGGTGCTTTACCTTTGTCTGTATCATTAGTTTTACCTTTCTGCTGGTTTCTTTTCTGCTCAATTTTGTCCCATGGTAGCTTGCATGTAGAACCATCATGTGATCCATTTCGTTTGCAGCGAATGCAATGCAAATCTGCTTTTTCTCCTTGAGAATGTCTGCCCCCCCATGCGTCTGAAGTATCTTCCTCTTCCTCTTCGTCCACCTCTTCCTCTTGTAGAATCTTGAGCAGGATGCTTTTCTTTATGAGCAAGGCAAACATTCTCTTCAGAAGATTCAGGGACTGTCTTCTTCCCAAAGGCTTTCTCTCTTTCAGCAAACTTTTTCAAAAGAGAGTCAAAGGTTATATCTTTAAGATTCCCATTTGCTTGTAAAGACTCAAGATGATTGGAGTAACTAGGATAGAGTGCCTTGAGAAAAGCAATAAGAGGGATATCCAGCTCAACCTTAGTGGATTTGATATCATGCATTATGGATTTTACTTCAGATGCAAGAGCAAGAGGATCATTATTTTTCAGTTCAAGAGTGAAGAGTTTAATCATGAGCAGAACAACTTCAAGTGCAAAATGTGAGTCATAGAGTTCTTTCAGTTTTTGTAAAGCTTCAAAGGCAGTTGAATATGATGAAATATGGTGACTTACTTCTTCATTTATAGATGTTGCGATTAATGCATAGGCTTTGCTGTTCTTGTTTTCCCAAATGACAAGCTCTTTGTCTGATGTAGGCTGCACTGGGTCATTGTCTCCTTCTACGACACACACTCCTTTCCACAACTCATTGAAGATGAGGGTGTGTTTCATCATCCGGGACCATTCAAGATAGTTCTGTTTGCCAGTGAGAACTATTCCTACCATAGAGATGATTGAATGCATTCTGTAAAAAAAATACTTCTGCTGATAAAAAACTTCCTTACGTTACAGCCTTATGCACTATATAATTTTTTTTTAAATCCCTCTAATATTTGATAGAAGTATCAGCATTACATATCACTGTAGACCTTCGTTACAAATAAACTATTCATATCAATATACAAATTGTGTATTGAGCAAACAGAGTATTCTTCTATCTCAGTATACGAAAATTTTAATGAAGCCTGCAGCTTATCATATTGAAGTATCCCCATTGCACTAGTTCACACATCAATCAGGTTTTATAAATGGATGATCGTCTTAAAAATGCACATGTATGTGCCCAACACATATAAGAATTCAAAAAATGCAACCTATGGAGAGCACCATGCAAGAACACATGTATCACAGTTAAAATTCACGGTCTTCATTCCACCAATGCACATACAGAATCAATGCTTCAACCATTCACTAGTATATATAAGTCATTTCGACATGCACCTTGCTTCCTCTACACCACGCTTTGAGAATATACATCAATGCTTAATCAAAGGACCAATGCACATTTTTGTATTCGTGGACCAGTGTACATGCTCTCTCAAACCCAACAAATCAGATTCGAACCTAGACCGGGACCTCCAACATACTGTTGTGGGGACAAAACCTTTGGTGGTGAGGGTGAGAACGAAAATCACTTATGCGTAAACAATTTTTCGATTTGTCATTTCTTCCTTTAAGGAAGCTTCAATGCATAGTAAGAACGACCAACTCAAAGGCACTGAGCACAGCAAACCAGTAGCAATGTCAACACAACACAGTCTCAAACCAGTTGCAATGTTTACCATACGGCCTGAACCATCCATTCGGATTTTCTCAGGTTGAGAGGTGTCTTCAGCACGGCTCCAGTAGCGGCCGCCATTGCAGGAATTGAAATAACAGACAATAGGGAATGAGATCAGGTCACAGGAGCAATACAATCGGCACTTCTTTTCCCTTTGACGGGCAAGTCTCGCGTGTCTAACCAACAGGAATAGATTAGAAAAAACAAAGAATCTGGCAGGTCGGGACACAAAGAATGATTTTATGGAAAAAGATGGGAGACTATATATAAAAAAAAATAGTAGAACAAACTGACTATATATAACGAGTGTACACTTATGGAGAGAATCCTCTTTGCAATGACCAGGCAATGCAGAGAACTGCACCGAGAGAGCTTGGGCTGCGACTTCACAAGTAAGGATACACCAGCGCACGACAATAAAAAAACAGTGCGCAAAAATATGTGAGATTCAAGGGGAATTTGAAACGAAATTTGAGTGGGAGCGGCGAAGTATATGCATTCAGTGCACAGAGGACAAAGCAGGGAATCAAAATAGATTTTCTGTCAAGGGAGAGAGGCAGAGCAGAACAGTGGACAAAACGACAGAGGCATTTGAGGACAGAGCTCAGGTGAATGCAATGCAATGGAGGCAGAGCATTTCAGGACAGAGGCAATGGCAGAGATAAGGGAGTTACAACTATTTTTAGAACTAGCTCTGATACCATGTCAGGCCAGGCAGTAACTTTAGTTTGGCAGAAAACTCAGTAAAACTGATTCGTGTGTTTATTCCATAGGTATGTTACTGTTTTATACATTAGGAGCGACTGTTCAGTTCATCTTCTGATGACTGTTCACATTCCTGATTTATCTATTTTACAAATTCCCCAATCATGAAGATTAGGTGTCAACAATGTGACCAAGTCTATATCAAGAGAGTAATGGTTTTTTTGGGCATATGGTATTGATAATCTATGGTAGTGGCTCATGGTATTATAAACAATTGTATTTATAAATTATATTTCCCTATGGTTAAGAATATCTTTCCATATTTTTTTAAATGTATATATGTTTAACTTATACATTGATTATTTTTATAAATAAATACAATAATTTAAAATAAATTCATAACTTCATTAATTCTTACGATTTTTTTAATTGTAGCAATGTGAGATGTATCATAAATAAGTCTCTAGATGTTTTTTATCAATTGATGCCTATGGTCAGTTACCATCCATTTAATTTATATGGTTGTGCTAGTTATTTGTTTCTAATTTATTAATGTGGTATGTATATTAATATTATTATTATTATCCAATTTTAAGGTTTTTTATGGATTGATGCCTATGGTTAGTTACTGGCCATTTAATTTATATGGTTGTTCCAGTTATTTGTTTCTAATTTATTAATGTGGTATGTATATTATTATTATTATTATTATTATTATGATCCAGATTAAAGGTCATAGACAATCCAGACACCAAATCGGTGTATGCGACCCCTTTGTTTGCGGTACAAGGTACCCACCTCCATGCAGTGATTTGACGGATAAGTCTATGAAGGCATACATACTCTACCCCCTCTCGTTTTGAACTTGTAACCTCTTAGGAGGAAACACCTGCTCTTAACCACTAGGCCACTCAATGGTGAATGTGCACTTATAAATAAGGTAACGAATTACTCATAATTCTTTATTGTTATATTTGTATTCTATGAAAGCATTAAGAGAAATGTTCCAAGGTCACAACAAATTTTCATATCTAGAAGGCAAAGGTTGGCAGTGTGACAAATATATTGAAAATTATATCAAATCTGAGCATGTGATGTAAAATCTATGAGAAATTTATATTCATCTTCAACCCTCTCATACTTGCAAAAGCTAAATTTAACACAGTCGATTTTCTTCGTGGCATTAATCAAAATGGACAAACACATTTGGTTTTTTCCAGTTAGTCACCACCTTATAATATGTTAGCTTGATTTTGTCGTCGAACTCATTATCACTCCAATGTTTATCTTTAAATTTTCAAATAACAATATTTTTAATATTATCCTTGTTATGCAAAATGATTTTCTTCTTTTTTACTTATGCTACCTTATAATATGTTAGTTTGATTTTCTCGTCTGACTCTATGTGACTCCCAAGTTTATCTTTAAATTTTCAAATAATAATATTTTTAATGTTATCCTTGTTATGAAGAATGATTCCGTTCTTTATTTCTTAAGGTACTAGAGGGTAGAGGTTTTGGCTAGAGTTAGATTCTATTTTAGCAAATTTCTTGACTTCCATATTGTGTAAACACTTTTAGAAAGGATTTTGGCTAAAACATAAACAACAAGCTTAGAATTTTTTTTATAGTAAATATTAATTCTTTAAATATTTATTAATTAAATTTTAAAAATGAATTTCTCAAATATCATAGTTTCATATATATAAATCATCATTTTAATTTATATAACAATATGAATTTATGATTTATGGGATTAGTCCTTGCCTCGCTAGGGACTATAACATTCACCTCATAGTCAAATTGCGTTCACTTCCCATTATTTAGCTAAGTTTATGCAATTTTAACCAAAGTTTTGAGAAAATGTTGAATATTCCTATTTTCATGTAAATTGAAAAATCATTCTCTAATTTCTGGAAATATTATTTCTAATTTTCCATTGGTTGAGTAGGTCTTGATGGGACTTAATTCGCCTAGGGGAGGGAAATTTATTTTCACTATTTGTAAGTGGATGGAAAATCATTCTAAAATAGAAAATGTAATATTGTGACTCACGAGTGCGCCAATTAATTCTCTGACACTGTTATGTTTGACATTTTTATTGCTTTGTCCAAACATGCTAGAACTAAAATGATTGCAAGTCCTTTAAACAAGTGTGTGGGGTGGGGGGGAAGCCTGCGCCTGGGCTAATTGCCTTTATTTTCTTGTGTGGAGAAAGTGTGTGTCAAAAATTTTGGAGAAAGGTTGTGCATGAAGTGCTAGAGGAATTGAAGTACATAACAAGTAACATTGATACATTGTGCAGATTGATTACGTAGGGTTGCATGTCCCTTACATAAGCGATGGAAGGGGCGGAGAATAGTTGCTATTGTTTCCTTGCACGAAGAAAGGGTGTGATGCTAGTATAGGAGAAAGGGTGTTCTATAACTTTGGAAGTAGGTAATTTACACAAAGCCACTATCATTTCTGGGAGAATGAAGGGAAGCCAAAGTTCTATAGATCAAGTTTTCATTGTGAGGAGTAGTGTGCATGAAGTGTGAAATGAGTAACATTGATAAATTGTGTAGAGTACTTAAGTAGGGTTGCATAGCCCTTATATAAGTGATTGAAGGGGGAGTGATAACTATTATTATTTCATTATATGGAGAAAGGGTGTGGGGAAAGTGTGTGAAACAAGTTTGGGACTAGGGATTCTATGAAAATTTAGTGTCATTTAGGAATGCACGGAGGGAAGTGAGAGTTGTAGGGATGAATGTTTCATTTTGTAGAGCTTTCATTGTGGATAAATTCCCTTCACAAACAAGGGGTGTGTGGCAAGTGTGGGAGAAAGTATGAGCATGAAGTGTGCGAGTAAGAACTCTAGGAAAATTCAATATCATTTATGAATGCATAATATAATTCATTAATAAAACATAAAACTAGAAATCATAAATATAAATTCAAATAATTTAACTTAGTGTAACATAAATTTTTATCAAATTATAAAAGAAGTTAGTATTATTGTGAAAGAAAACTCACTATCATCAATTTTTCAGTTTGTAGATCTTCCTTGCATGGAGGTCTCATTGTGCAGAGCGGTATGCGTGAACTGTGGCAGTAAGTGAAATGTGGAACATGTAACATTGATACATTGTGTGGTGTGCTTAAGTAGGGTTGTAGGTCTTGTATGTACGTGTGGGGGAGGGAGGGGCTAACTATTATTATTTCATTATACGAAGAAAGGTTGTGCGACAAGTGCGAGAGAAAATTTATGTGAGAAGTGTGGGAGAAGGGACTCCAGGAAAATTTAGTGTCATTTATGAATTCATTTAGGGAAGCCAGAATTGTATGGATTAATGTTTCGTTGTAGACAAATTATAATGGAAGATTTCATTATGGATCAGAAGCTTCCTCTGTAGAACAAAATCTTCATACAGAGTTAATTAAACGTAGTAAAAAAAATCACATAGCAGGAGAAAGTTATGGCTTACCTTAATGTGCTTATAGTATTGTGTGGAGCTACAAAACATTTTGCAAGGTGCTTAAATGTTATGAATATCCTTAATACAATTCCTTTTTTATATATATGTGCAAAGAATCCTTGCTTCGCTAAGGACTAGAACATTCAACTCGTGGTCAAAGTGCATCGACCTCCCATTATTTTTCTGAGTTTATACAATTTTAACCAAAGTTTAGGGAAAATGTTTAATATTCATATTTTTGTGTAAACTCAAAAATAATTTTTCAATTTATAAAAATATTATTTATAATTTTTCACTAGATCAATGCATTTTAATGGGACATAATTCCCCTAGTGGAGTGCATTTTATTTTTTCTATTTGTTAGTTCATTATAAACTATTTTAAAATAAAAAAATATGATTCCGTGGTTGGTCACTATGTTTGTGAGTGCTCTAACAGTATTATTCCTTGACACTTTTATTTATTTGTGCAAATATTCCAAAAATGATAGGGTTACAGGTCCCTTGTGTGAGCGAGGAGGAGCAAGTAACTACTATTATTTTGTTTTGTAGAGAAAGGGTGTGTCAGAAGTGTGGTAGAAAGCGTGTTTGTGAAATGCACAACAAGCAACGTTGATACATTGTGCACAGTGGTTACACAGGGTTTGCATGTCCCTTACTTAAGTGAGGCATGGCTGAGGAGGGCTAACTACTATTATTTCATTGTGCACAAGAAGCTTCCTCTCGATAAGGAAAGCTTCACATAGAAAACTATAAACATAAAAATCATATATATAGATTAAATTAATTTAAATTTACGACCAAGAAAAAATTATTTATTAACAAACTTTATCGTCTGCATAATCAAATATTTCATTAAAAAACCATAAAGCTAAAAATCAGAAATATAAATGAAATAAATTTAGCTTATTTTAACAAAAATTTGTTATCAGTTGCTAAAAAATTCAATGCAATTTATGAATAGTTGTAAGGAAGCCAAAATTACAACTTTCAATGCTTCACTGGCTGGAGGTTCAATGTGTGGAGGTTCCTTGTGTAAAGATTCCTTGTGTAGAGCTTCCATTATGATTTTCTTATACTCTTAAGTGAAGGTGCAGAAGATTGTGTAAATTGCTTAAATGTTATGTGGATCCTTAATGATGGGGCCAGCCCATGTGGTCCCGCCTCACCTTAGCTGATGTGTAACCACACTACGAACCGGACAATATACATTTGATTTGGTATTAATTTTAGTTTTGATTTACAATCAACTTGCTTGTACTGGGGCGGTCTTATCAGCGGACATCTGTCCTCCTCGGGATCCTGGCAAGTCTCCGCTTGGGTTTTCACCCTGTTCGCGCCTTTGGGGTTATTATTGTTACCCGGTGGTTCGGCTCTACAGTCTCTGCGATTTTTTATTTGTTGTTTGATGTATGGTCTGTGGTGAGACACTATGCGGTCCCGGCCTGTTCGGTTGTTGTATAGCAAATGCTTGACTGCGTTCTATTGCTCCTGGTCCGGTTTGTTTGCCCGACGGTCTGGTGCTTTCCCGGTAAGTTTGTCTCTGTTCGTTTATATACTTGTCTCTCTGCCGTTGGCGCTTTCCACTGGTGTTGTCGTTTGTCTCGGTGTTGTCTGGTCATTTTTTCTCAAAAGTCCATGGTCATTTGAATGTTATGAGTTAATGGCACTCTGGTTCACTCTCGGTTCGACAGCCTCCAAGTTTGATGGATTTCGCGGCCTACCCTGTTCGGCTCTCGGCTATTTTAGCAGGTATGCTCTCGTTCTCTGCTAGATTTCTTTACCACAGTTTATGTAGATTCTAATGGCTCGGCTCCTCTGTGAGCAGGGTTTGTTTGTTCGAGGGTTTCGCTTGCAGTCGTGGCTCACCTTCAGGTATGGTTACCTTCTCTTGTTCTCTGTTTCTTTTTTTCCTCTCAGCTTATCTGGTTCTGGCTTTCCTTCAAGGGTTGGAAAATTAACCTTTCCTCCCTTCATCTCTTTACAGGTGAAGCCGCTCACTGGGTCGTGGGCATTGGCGTCCGACTATTCTGGTCACCTTCCGGGTAGACTTGTTCTTATTTCTCGTCTGCATTAGGTTCTTGTACAGGTCATTGGTTTCAGTTGTTGGCTATTGTGGTGTATAGTCCTAGCCGTGGCTTGAGTTCCTGACTTTTGTCAAACCCTAGGCTCATAAACTAGATAGGGTTTGAAGGCTGCGTTAACACTGTTTTGCATGCTGAGATGGACTCTTATTATGGGTATTTATGCTGAGATGAAATGTTATATATGTGCGGAAAGAAAACTTGTTCACCTTCAGTTTCGTTTGCATACCTTGTAACTGTGTTTGTCTGGCGCTGTAACTCGTGACCGGTGCTGGTCAGTGTCACTTCTCGTGTGGTTGTTTCTCCTTCTGCTGGTTCGTAGTCTGTCAAGAATTGTAATGGATTTCGTACATGAAATAAAATGAATTATTGACACAGCATGGAAATGTACAGTCTCTATTTTTCTGAGGACACACGTAAGAGTTGTTTTTGTCCACTGAAAAATGAAAAATGTATTTATTTCTATTACTCTATTTCTCTCCTTACTGCTAAACCCCTATGGGCTTGCTTTTCCTCGTTCTTGTACATTGTTTCCAGGCAGTTGGATAACTGTTGTCAGTTGTTCAATTATCAGTTACAACAGTTATTACATATTTGACATTTCTCTATGGCTAGCTTGTGCTGTTTTTTTCAATAGTAAATTACTGTTCAGTGACTAATGACTCTAACTACTGTTACTATTCCTAATTAGAAATTGTTACAGTATTTTAGGCATTTTGAACAGAAACCAAAAAAACAACAAATAATAATAAAACTGATTGAAAAATAAAAAGGAAACAGACTTGTTGTCCATTCTGCGAGCTATGTCCCCTGTCCTTCTCAGAAACCATGTCATCCTTCTTTCTAACTCTGCCCTATTAACCAAATGCTCCTGCATCACTTAATACAATTGTTCTTTGTTTAATATAGTAGATTCTAACTCGATTGGGCAACTTTTGAAATGGCAAGACTTTTTTCAATCTTCTAGAAACTTAATTAATTAATTAATATGCATATACATAGTTAATTAATATTAATAAAAGGTTCAAGTAGACGAAACAAGCTATGAAATTGCATGACTGTCAAATGTCTAGTAGTCATGGAGAATTATTCAAGAGACGTTGAGCAAGGATATTGGAAAATTTTGATTTTATTCACAATATTATGCAATATTAAGTGAAGCTTCTTTTTTGTGGAAGAAGGGTTATGTGGTGCGGGAAATAGAAAGCATTCATTCGTAATGCTTCTTATCTTTTTATATATTTCCATATTCCCTTTTATATACACGAGTATGTATTACAGAGTATATAAAAGTTATAGAAAAAAACATACATTTATATAATGTAATGATAATAATCAAATCATAATAAATTGAGCAAAAGTGCACCTCTTAACAAAGTTATCATTATCTATCATTTTCTTCAACTGTATCTATTATAGTTGTGCTAGTTTTCTAATATTGCATGTTATATTAATATTTCAAATCTAGTTTTGCATATTTGTTCTCGCTTTTTCATCACAATTGTTATGGCATAGTTCTCCCATAGCCTTTCTCTCTCCTTCACATATAAAAAAATATTCTACTTAAAAAAATTAACAACGTAACATTTGTAGCTCTAATTTTTTGGTGGAGCTTTGATTTTTCTTGCGTTCTAGAGATGTTAAACAATTCTTAAGGCTCCATATAATCGTTAAGAAATTTGCATGATGTATCATCGTTATTTTCTTTGTGCATCTTTAGCAACAACCATCACCTTATTACTCAATTTTACCACGTACTTTGAACTCCACAGGACGGTCTCTCCACTTGACGAGGTAACGCAGATATTCCTTCCTGCGCGTCTTCTTGGCTACCTGGGTAGTGAGGATTCCTTCAATTTCATGGGTCCGGGCCGAAGGTAACTGTTTCTTCCAAGAACTGCTTTCTAACTGGGTGTCCCGTTCTGGTTGTACCGCACTATCATCCTCTGCCTAGGCGTGATATGGGAACAGATCCGCCACATTAAAAATAGGTGATATGCCTATGTCCGGTGGCAGCTGAATCTCGTAAGCGTTGGCTGAAAATTTCCGTAGGATCTTGCATGGACCAATTTTCTTATATTTCAACTTGTTATATGTGCCTTTAGGAAACCGTTCCCGGCGCAGATGCGCAAGGACCTCGTCCCCCACATTAAAATGCACCTCTCGTCGTTTTGAGTCTGCTTGCTGTTTGTATTTCTGTACGCTGTCCTGCAACTTTAGTTTGACTTTTTCATGAAGCTCGCTCATGGCCTCTGCAAAATCTTCCCCATCTGCGCTTCTCCGTTCCAGCTTTCCCAAATCTCGCAGTTCATGTATTCCTCGAGGATGCATGCCATACAAAATCTGGAATGGGCTAAGTCCGGTGCTACGATTGGGTGAATCGTTATAGGCGAATTCCGCTTGGGCAAGAGCTCGATCCCATAATCGTGAATTTTCTCCAGTCAAACTCTGCAATAAATTCCCCAAGCTCTTGTTCACCACCTCCGTTTGTCCATCAGTCTGCGGATGATACGCAGAGCTGAAATTCAATTGCGTGCCCAACTTTTTCCACACGGTGCGCCAAAAGTGTCATGTGAACTTTACGTCCCTGTCTGAAATGATAGTTTTGGGTAAGCCATGTAATCTAACAACTTCTGTGAAAAACAGGTGTGCCACATACGTGGCGTCATTAGTTTTCCGGAAAGGAATAAAATGAGCCATTTTTTAAAATCTGTCTACCACCACCATTACCGAATCATACCCCCGCTATGTTCTAGGCAGTCCGAGAACAAAGTCAATGCTGACTGAGTCCCATGGCCTGCTTGGAACGGGTAGTGGTGTGTAAAGTCCAGTATTTTGACTGTGACCCTTGGATAGTTGGCAGACTTTACACCGGTTTACCAATCTTTGTACATCCCTGCTCATTTTAGGCCAATAGTAAAAATGTCTGATTTGCTCCAAAGTTTTGTTGATCCCGAAATGTCCTGCTAATCCTCCACTATGCTTCTCCCGTACTATATTCTCCCTCATTGAACAGTCCGGGATACATAACTGCCCACCTCGGAACAATAATCCTTCCTGGAAATTATAATCCAACCATGGGCTTGCATTTCTCAATACGGGATTTTGGCAGGCTTCAAAAGCTTCCTTAAAGTCTGGGTCTGTCTGATACAAATCCTTTAGATGTTCGAATCCCATCACCTGTATGCTGCTTTCCTATAGGAGCAAGGCTCTCCTGCTCAATGCATCTGCCACCTTGTTGGCTTGCCCACTTATGTGTTTTAACACAAAAGTAAAACTCTGCAAATATTCTACCCACTTGGCGTGCTTATGGTTTAACTTGTGCTGCTGCATTACATATTGTAATGCTGAATTATCAGAGAACAAAACAAATTCATTGCCCAGTAGGTAGTGTCTCCAATGTTTCAAAGCTTGGACCACTGCATAAAATTCCTTGTCATATGAGGAATATTTCTGCCGACTCTCATTTAGTTTTTCACTAAAGAACGCCACTGGTCTGTCTTCTTGACTGAGCACAGCGCCGATAGCTGTTCCACTTGCGTCACATCGAACCTGGAAAAGTTTATTAAAGTCGGGCAGTCGCAAGAGTGGCCTCTCCGTGATCTTCCGCCTCAAGAGATGAAAACTGCTTTCTGCCGCCTTGGTCCAGCAAAAAGGTTGACTTGCCTTTTTGATGGTCTCTAACATTGGCGCGCAGATTTCACTGAAATTTTTAATAAATTTCTGATAAAAACTTGCCAGTCCATGAAAACTACGTACCTCAAACAAGCTTGTTGGTGACGGCCAATTTATAATTGCTGCTATCTTTTCTGGGTCCATTTTGAGTTCATTTTCTGCAACCACAAATCCCAAATAGACCAGCTCCTTCTGCAGGAAAGTGCATTTATTCAAGTTTATCAGCAGTTTGTTCTACTGTAACTTCTCTAATACCTTCCGAACATGTTGAATATGTTCTCCCTTCGTTCTGCTGAAAATCAAGATATCATCAAGATAAACTATCACGAACTTGCCAATAAATTCCTTTAACATCTCGTTCATCAATCTCATGAAAGTACTAGGAGCGTTGCTTAATCCAAATGGCATGACCAGCCATTCGTACAGTCCCTCATTGGTTTTAAATGTTGTTTTCCATTCGTCTCCTTCCTTAATTCTGATCTGATGATAACCACTCTTCAGATCTATTTTTGTAAAATAAGCTGCCCCACTACGACAGTCCATCATGTTGTCCATTCTGGGCAAGGGAAATCTGTATCGAATCGTGATTTTGTTAATGGCCCGCGAATCTGTACACATTCGCCATTCTCCACCCTTCTTAGGTGCAAGTATTGTTGGTACTGCACAGGGGCTCAAACTTTCTCTCATCAGTCCCTTATCCAGCAACTCCTGCACTTGTTTGCGAACTTCTTCGTTGTCTTTTGGACTCATCCTGTACGCTGCCTTGTTTGGCAAGCTTTCTCCCGGTATAAAATCAATGTGATGGCTGATACTCCTTTTGGGGGGCAATTTATCAGGTAAATCATCAACTACAATGTCTTGGAATTCTTTCAACAGCTCCTGAATTTCTTTAGGCAGTTCTGATTTTTCTGTGTTCAGCAACATCGGCTTCGTCCTCCTCACAATTGCATAATTGACCTCATTTTCCTCAACCTGCTTCTCAAACTGTTTTCCTCCAATTAATAGTGCTTTTGTTCCGCTCAGTTCCACTGCATCCTCCTCTTTGATGGGTACAAGTGTATGTTTGATCCCATCTTTTACAAATTTATAACAATTTGTTTTCCCATCGTGTGTCACATTCCGATCATACTGCCACGGTCTTCCAAGCAGTATATGGCACACGTCCATTGGCATAATATCACAGACCACCGTGTCATGATTTTGCCAATGCGAAATTCAACTTCACACTGTTCATCTACTAATAGCTGGTGGCCTTTCTGCAGCCACGACACCCTGTAAGGTGTAGGGTGTTTGAGTCGTTTCAGTCCCAGCTTTTCCACCATTTCGGTGGCAACCAAATTGTCTGTACTTCCGCTGTCTATTATCAATTTACAGCACTTTCCATGTGATTTACAAACTGTCCGGAACAGTGCTTTTCGCTGGGTCTGTTCAGCCACCTCCTTGGCTGGTTTCAACAGTACTTTATTTAAAATCAAAGCTTCCCCTTTTTCTGCCATGTTTTCCACCTCCCGGGGTTGTGCTTCAGCTTCCTCAGGCTGTGCAACAAGTGTTCCCCTCTGGCCCGCGTGCTCAGCTTCTGGGCATTCGAAGGATCTGTGCCCCCACTTATGGAACCTATAGCACTGGACATTAGTCCCTCTTCCACGGCCATTTCCTCGTCCTCGTTGATATGGCCGACCTCCTCTGGTGCTTTCTCCTTTCTCTGTTGTCCCTGAAGCTCTAGAACTGTTGCCTTCCTCGCTGTTCGCAGCAGTTCTCCGTCTGCCATAGGACTGTCCTCGTCCTCTGCCATTCCCTCTCCCTCTCCTATTGTTCTGTCTCCTGTTGATTTTTTCCTCCACCTTCACAGCACTTGAAAGGCTTCCTCAACACTCCGGGGAGATAGAATGCTAATCTCATCCAATATTTCCATTCTTAAGCCATTCACGTAGCTTGCTGTTTTTTCGGGAGTATCTTCCGTATAACCAGCACGTAAATTTACACGATAAAATTATTATGTATATTCTTGTACAGTCATACCTTTCTACCTTAAATTCTGCACTCGCTGATAAAGCTCGACCTGGTAATCCTTAGGCAAAAATCTACCCTTCAGTTTTGCCACCATCCTTGGCCATTTTCTTATCGGCAGTTTGTTCATTCGTCTTATGTCCGCTTGGACACTATCCCACCATAGGGAAGCATGTCCTTTCAACTTGGTCACAGCAAATCTAACTCTTTTGTCCTCACCGATTTCCTCATTCTCAAAATATTTGTCTAATTCACTCACCCAATCCAACAAGTCATCCGCGGACAGACTACCATCATAGTTAGGGATCTCCAGTTTGGGCTTGCTGCTTGCTAACAGAACTGATCGCAACAGCCTCAACTCTGGGGCTTCTTCCTATGACCCATCTGTAACAGTTGCTGCTTCATCTTCACTGTCATCCCCAAGTTCTGGGTCTCGTCGCCTACCCGCCTCCACTGCTTCTAAGCGAGCTGTGAGGATTCTCAGTTGTTCTCTCAATCCTTCATCTGCTCCTCTACGTGCACCTCTTCCACGTCCTCATCTTTGTACTTCCATATTCCTCTATTTCCTCAAAACGCTGCTCTGATACCACTTGATGGGGCCAGCCCACGTGGTCCCACCTCACCTTAGCTGATGTGTAACCACACTACGAACCTGACAGTATACGTTTGATTTGGTATTAATTTTAGTTTTGATTTACAATCAACTTGCTTGTACTGGGGCAGTCTTATCAGCGGACATCTGTCCTCCTCGGGATCCTGGCAAGTCTCCGCTTGGGTTTTCACCCTGTTCGCGCCTTTGGGGTTATTATTGTTACCCAGTGGTTTGGCTCTACAGTCTCTGCGATTTTTTATTTGTTATTTGATGTATGGTCTGTGGTGAGACACTATGCGGTCCCGGCCTGTTCGTTTGTTGTATAGCAAATGCTTGACTGCGTTCTATTGCTCCTGGTCCGGTTTGTTTGCCCGACGGTCTGGTGCTTTTCGGTAAGTTTGTCTCTGTTCGTTTATATACTTGTCTCTCTGCCTTTGGCACTTTCCACTGGTGTTGTCATTTGTCTCAGTGTTGTCTAGTCATTTTTTCTCAAAATTCCATGGTCATTTGAATGTTATGAGTTAATGGCACTCTGGTTCACTCTCGGTTCGACAGCCTCTAGGTTTGATGGATTTCGCGGTCTACCCTGTTCGGCTCTCGGCTATTTTAGCAGGTATTGTTATAGACATTTTTGTGCCTCGCAGCACGGAGCATGAAATGTCGATAATTACAGGGATCCTCAGTCCCTAAACATGTTGTTCTTACCCCTAGAAGAACAAGGTCAGCAAACCACAGCACTTCCCATCAGTTCTCCACCTGAAAACACTCAAAAACAGGCTATTTTTGGATCATGTCAGCTGCTCCACTGAGCTTCTGCGCTGGAAATCAACTGTTCCTCCTTGTACCTGCGCTGAAAGTCAAATCTAATGAAGGCTACCTGCGCTGGGCGAGATTGGCCAAGTGGCACAGTCATTCTGCAAGGTGTCAATTGCCCAGGAAGCTTCCAAACTGACACTTGGTTCAAGGGATTCGCCCTGTGATGAGTAAGAAGGTCTTGATCTCCAAGTGGAAGCAAGATTCTCCAAGTGGACTCAAGAACTGAAGATTAACTAAAGTGGGAGAGGACACTAGTCAGCTTTATGCCAGCCTCAAGCTGACTCATCCTTTCTCCAAATCTCCTATATATAGAGCTCTTCTATGAGGTCTAAGGGGGCTGGAATTTTGTGCAAAGCAAGGAAGTGCTGTTGGTTTACAGTTAGAGCTATTGGGTGATTGCTTTTATAGAGGTGAAGAGGAGATTTCTTGCTGCTGGGGAGGTGCTGCTGGATTGGAGCCATTGATGGTTGTAACCTTCTCAGAACCCTTTTACTTCTATCAATAAAGCTTTGAATGTTCTCCTATATACTTGTATTGCATTGATGTATTGTATTTACTTGTATATCTGATTCACTCTAATCCATGCATCAGTTATGAGTACATGTTTCTTGTAGTTTTCCTTCTCTTGTTTGTGCAGGATCTTTGTGTAGCTGGGCCGGCAAAGGGAGCAAGGAGCTGGGAACAAGAGACAAAGAGAGAGGATAGGATCGACAAAAGCGAAGGATATCGGTTGGTCAATCTTTTCTTCCTTCTCTGTACTTTCATAAAGGAAAATATCAAAGCTTTACTTTCAGTTGTTGCTAAGGACTGTCACCCTTAGAGTAGGGATAGGGTCATCCGAGTCGGATACTTTTCCCCACAACAAACTGGCGACTCCGCTGGGGAGCCTAGTATCTTGTTGGTGTTTGTAGTATCTTTGCTATTCATTTCCTGAACCAAAGAGTACCGAATCGAAAAGCTTTTGACTATATCAAAAGCGAAGTAGAGGGGCTGCTACTATTGCTCATTTTCCGAGCAGATTCATGATTTGAAGAGCTGATCTACAAAAGACTCTTGTACTCTTTGTGATAGCTTTTCATCCTCTTGATCATCCCTTAGCTTGTACTTGACCTATAGCTTTTTATTTCAGCAAAAACAGTGAATTTTTGAGCTTTTTATGACCCGGAAATCCTTGTAAACGCAACTCTCGTGTCTCAGTGCAGGCTGTCCACAGGCAGTCTGCATTCCAGCGCAGGTACTCCCTTCGGGAACTGCGCTGAGAGTCAATTTGACAGACCAGAGCCTGCGCTGATCCAGTTAGGCTATGTCTTCCTGAGGTTTCCCACTGTGTCTTAGCCCTGTTTTCACTGTTGTTTTGCTGCTGATTGCTTGTCATTTGTACTTGCTGTAAACCAACTTTCCTTGACATTATTCCGCCTCAGTTGTGTGATGAAACTGTGATTGTTCTTTCAGTATTTCTTGTTTCAGTTACAGTTTCCCATTGTGAAAAGCGAACCAGTATAGCTGTGGCCTCTTAGATCCTGAACTGTAAAAGTGTCTTTGTGATCTTAAGAGCTAGTTTTATTACTGTTCATGGCTGTTTGAGTTTGTTTGTTTTTCATCTTGTGGTTTGAATCTATACATTTCCAGTGTCTAAACAAGTCGATCTTAAGGTGTCTTTTGATTTTGGACAAGCTTGTTTACTTTCGCTCGAAATTAGATTCAAAGTTATACAACAGTTTCCTTTTTGTCTTACATCAACATTAAGGATAACGAAAAGAAATATCTGCATTGTGCATTTTGCATTTGACTGTGTGCTTGACGATTTAGGAAAATTTGCATTTTAGTGTGTGTTCTATGATCTGTGAGAAAAGTTGATATCCTCTTTTCCCTCAGTAGATTAAGGTTTTCAAAGTTGAAAGATCGAAAAGTTTTGTTTCTCATCTTAGATTGCATGTAGGAAGTTGTATATATACATCTCGTGGTGATCCTTAAAGGCAAACTGCTAAGCAAGATCAACATTAAAATAAATCCAATTTACATAACAACGCTTTGTAACATAACGCAAACATCTAGAGGTCTAGGTAGAGACGTGTTCCGGCGTCGTTAAACATAGTGACTGTCGATCTCTACGAAGGTGGGTGATTCCTCCTGAGAGTCGGTGGCACTAATACGGACTTGTGCTCCCGCGTACCGTCGCGTATATTGGGAGACCCCTATAGGCATTTATCCTTTATCCATAGGAAGCCCTGTCGACCGCCCTACTGATCGCGATGCAGTGAACACAGCATTCACGAAGATCGACCACCCGTACCGTAAAACGTATTCTGTGGTTTCGCGAAAGGTTTGGCACACCCTCTGCCTAGATCTCCAGAGCAGTTTCTTTTGGCCTTTTTCAAACTCTATAACTGAAAAAGTCCAACCGAGCATTTGTCACTTCGGGCTCGTTAATACATCGAAGGCGACTAGAGTCATCTTTAGCTTTTTCTCGACTCTTAAAACATGAAAAAGCAAGTTTGTGTCTAAAAGCGTCGTTAATAAAATTTATTTTAAGCGGAACAAAATCACCTGTTATTCCCACGTTGATCTTTCAATTGAAAAGTATGGAGCCCACCAACCAAGGAGGCAACCTTGGCGGAAGTCCAAATCCCTTCTCCTCTTGGGGAGATGTTGGTGCGCCTCATATGGCAACATTGTCACTTCCAGGATTGACAATCGGCCTCCCTGTATGGCTCTTTTCAACTAATGTAGTCCAGATCGCCACTAATCCTGAGCAATCGAATCAACAGTCAGTCCAGTCTAGAGCTACCCACCAGCCTTCCACTTCTTACAATACTTCCTCTGATCCTTCATCTTCGCAAGGTAGAGCTGGCAAAAGTCAGCCTCCCAAGGAGAAGAAGGAAAGGAAGAAGAAAGAGAAGAAGAAGAAGGAGCCTAAGGCGACTGGGGGCAAGCAAAAGACATCTGACGAAAACCCACCCACTGCACAAACCGGGCCTAAATCGCCATGTGTCATATGTAGAGGAGACCATTTCCACAGAGATTGTCCCTGTATTCCCCAGATACTAAGGGACTGGTCCCCTCGTCTGCACAATTCGGGGGCATCAACCTCTGACAATCAGGTTGATGGCTTTCCGTCAACTAGCGAAAGTGAAGGATCAAGACAAAAAGGGGGAGTAAGATTCCCCTGTAAGTTGTGTGAAGGCAGTCATGCCATCCACCGTTGTCCCTTCTTAGACGAAGCAAAGAGAGTTTTGGAAGACTGTCCGGTTTCACCGGTAAAACTTCCTCCTGGATACAAAAAACTCGTGCCAAGTCCTTCGTTGGGTGAAAATACAGCTGGCCCGCTCAAGTGGTCGGCTGAAGCGTCAGTCACTGAAAATGAACCTATTGAATCCAGACCGGACGAAAGTCCAAAGGTCGATACGGCAGTTGACTCGGTTCTACCTTCAGAAGTTTCATCTTCAAATGACACCGTCGCCGAAGAGTCATCTTCATGCGACACCCTCACTGAAGAGAATAAGGATGACACCATCCAGGTTCTTTTCATCAGCACCGACTCTGATGAGCGTCAGGGCAATGCGCCCATTCCTTTATCGCAGGAAGGAACATCATCAGGGTCATATCCGGCCGTATATTCGGTCCCACCACCAAGCAACCTGGTTGTATCCTTTGATTGGAATCAACTAGGCAGACCCCGGTTACCAGCCAGTGTACCATTCAGAATCATTGTCCAGATCTATAGAATGATCATGGCTGGTACTATCATTGATGAAGGGGCGTCTGTGAGTATCCTTTCCTCTGTTGCTTGGAAAGCACTGGGTTCCCCGGCGCTTTTACCTGAGTTAAGAAATCTCTCAGGTTTTGATAAAGGAACCAGTCGACCATTAGGAATCCTCCCCAATGTGCCTGTTACATTGAAAGGGAAGACCGTTAATTTGAACGTGATGGTCGTCCAAGGACCCTTGGATTATAACCTACTCCTTGGACGTGACTATATTTATTGCATGGGAGCGATAGTCTCCTCACTCTTTAGAGTAATGTGTTTTCCACACGAAGGAAGGATGGTCAAGCTCGTAGACCAACTTTCATTTCCGGGATCTCGCATCGCAAATAGTCAAATACCATTCCTAAATGGTCTGTTCACACAAGATTCGCCTCCACCCCCAGTCCTCCTTCCCGATGAGTGCGAGTGATTCAGAAAGAAAGACTGGAACCCAGGGGGCATGCACCCTGGTCTGCTCCGGGCAGAAGAAACCCTGGGTATAAGGTAGAATTTCCGCAGAAGAATATGACTAGTCCGTACCCCGTCCGTGGATGGAAGAGGGGTTGTTCTGGAATAGTATTCTTTTGTTTAAAGTTATGTGTTTGGCTAAAGAGTCATTCACCTTTGTCTAAAGAGGTGGGCACTGCCCAAGTAGGAATTCCCTTATTGCAACAAGTAGTAACCATCTTTGGGGAAAAGCAAGCCTCACCCATTAAAACAAATGTTTTGAAGGATAAGTAGGGGCAGCCTCCAAAGAAAGAGATTCTATTGTTGTGATATAGGGTAACCATATTTGAGTAACCCAATGATAGACATCGCCGAAGAAAGAGATTGATTTGCGGCAGCAAATAGAACCCTCTTCGGATAATAAGAAAGAGACAAGCCTCCCTCAATAATACCAATGTTTTGTCTTTGAGTAGTGTCCTTCTCTTGTCACAAATAGCTGTTCGTTAAAAGTTGGGCCGACGGGAAGACAAATACCGCGTAAGACCCCTTAAAATAACGAGAAGACTAGTATCGTTAACATTAGATTGGCAAGATGACAAGTAGCTGTGAACACCCAAAGAAAAGCAGAGGTAGGGGAGAGGAGGGGCAGCCTCGAAATTCTATCCTATACCTGGGGGCATGCAAACCTTCTGGAGTGCAAGCTAGGGGCGGTTATTTATCTGGTTTTAAGATTAACCGTTTTCCGAACTTACACAAAGGAAGGATGAGTTGGAGCATAGCTGTGGTAAGGCGCAAGCTCTATAAAAAAATGGATCCTTAGAGGAGGCATTCTTATTTTATGACTGGTATTTCGAGCAGTTTTAGCACATAGTTCATGCTCGTTAAAAAATAAATGCAAGATCCGAGCAGTTTTAGCGCATAGTTCATGCTCGTTAAAAAAATAAACATAAGTTTATGAGCAGACTTCCCTTCAGAGTTCAAGCTCATTCAGAAAAAATGAACCGGTAAATAACCTTTTGAGATCGTAAATTCATCAGCCATAAAAGCCTTGGTCGTGTTTGTGCACCGTCACCTCCACTATTCATTTGGCCGATCATTCACCTCCATTTGTGTGTTTACCCATTTTGAGGAACATCTGCGAAGAGTGATTTCACCTAGCCATCCTTGTGACACTGCCGTGATTGGAGAATTCCAACCTGTACCTGGAATCTGCTGCTATCCCTGTTCATCACTCGTTCCTCAAAAGACGAGTCCTCTTTGAGCTCTTTTCAGACTCGTAAAATATGAAAAGTTTGCCGAGTTTTGGCCTCCCAGCTCGTTAAACAACCGGAACGCTATCCCTCCTCTAGATTTTAATCTTTTTGGACCTGAGGGATTATTGCACAAAAAGATCGAGCGCTTGTTTTGTTCGACTCGTTAAAGCAACCGAAAATTCATCCCTTCTGTATTGTTTTATACTTTTTCGGACTTAAGGGATTAGATGACGAAAAAGGAATTTTGGAGTTAACTTTTAGTGCCTTTTCAAACTCTCTAAAAATGAAAAGGACCGAGTTTTCCTTGTCGTTAGACTCGTTAAAATGATTAAATAGCGACAAACTTGTCTTTAGACGAGAACGAGTTTCCCTATCGCTAAGCTCGTTAAATCATAGCGATGGGCTTGCCCGAAGGGCAGGTTATAGAACAAGCATATGTTATCCTCCTCAAGCTTGACAAAAATAAAGAGGTACTGGTCAGAAATGACTGGGGAAAAATTGGGAGAACATCAAAGCTTAATGGTAGCAAGTCGCTCTTGAACATGACACTTTTCTTCCGTACCACATCGGGTTGGGTTGTTTCATTCACCGGTCTCATCACCATGGTCTTCGCCAAACCATCCACATTTTGGGGTAATGCTACCGATCCATCGCATCAGTGTCGTTATATGTTCAAGAGAGGTCATTCTGAAAGTGTCAACCATGTCCCATCCACTGCCATACATTATCCTTCATCCATTCATGATCGCCACCCTGAATCATATATCACAGTTTGTTTTCACCTCCACTAAAATCATTAGCTCCGTTCCGTGTCATTGATGTGGGATTCATTAAGGCCCTCCTTTGACGGATCGCTTCTTGTCGACTTCAGCTCATTATCCAAGAAGTTGATCTAGGAACAACCCCATCAGTACTTTGAAGCTTGCATGCCTCAATGGCAAGTTTCTCACTTCCGGCGACAGGTATACATCAATGACCTTCGACCAGAAGATTTTGCGTGGCGTTCGACGCCAAGTCCTTTATTCACGCCACGTGAATTGTACTGCAGTACCTTGAGGGTCATTATCATTATCGGTGATTCCTCTCGCGCTTGTTAACGGTTTTCATCATTGACCGGTAATCAAGCGATGTCTTTCCATGTTCGACTTCAGCGAAATTCTCACATGGATCGACTTGTACTTAGAGTGAAGATCGAACGAGTTTGAAGACCCCGGATCTAGTTTCATCCATCCGGGCTGCGATACATATTCAGGAAATATAAAAGCATTTGTCATGTACATCATTGCAGCAGATGATCATCCTACTCAAAGGATGATAATTTCAGCAGAAAATTATCAGTCTACCATCAGACGATCGTCTGTTATATGTACCAAAATGTATTTATAAAGCTGAGCATGGGAATGCCCGCCTCAGCTAGATCATGAAAACAGAATGAAAAATAATGTATTGTATTGTATTGTATTACAGGGCGCCTCCTCAGCACTGGAATGAACTTCGGACCCTCTAGATAAAGCATTTCACCCGATAAACGGCCTCATACTTTAGGGGGCAACTGTTATAGACATTTTTGTGCCTCGCAGCACGGAGCATGAAATGTCGATAATTACAGGGATCCTCAGTCCCTAAACATGTTGTTCTTACCCCTAGAAGAACAAGGTCAGCAAACCACAGCACTTCCCATCAGTTCTCCACCTGAAAACACTCAAAAACAGGCTATTTTTGGATCATGTCAGCTGCTCCACTGAGCATCTGCGCTGGAATGCAACTGCTCCTCCTTGTACCTGCGCTGAAAGTCAAATCTAATGAAGGCTACCTGCGCTGGGCGAGATTGGCCAAGTGGCACAGTCATTCTGCAAGGTGTCAATTGCCCAGGAAGCTTCCAAACTGACACTTGGTTCAAGGGATTCGCCCTGTGATGAGTAAGAAGGTCTTGATCTCCAAGTGGAAGCAAGATTCTCCAAGTGGACTCAAGAACTGAAGATTAACTAAAGTGGGAGAGGACACTAGTCAGCTTTATGCCAGCCTCAAGCTGACTCATCCTTTCTCCAAATCTCCTATATATAGAGCTCTTCTATGAGGTCTAAGGGGGCTGGAATTTTGTGCAAAGCAAGGAAGTGCTGTTGGTTTACAGTTAGAGCTATTGGGTGATTGCTTTTATAGAGGTGAAGAGGAGATTTCTTCCTGCTGGGGAGATGCTGCTGGATTGGAGCCATTGATGGTTGTAACCTTCTCAGAACCCTTTTACTTCTATCAATAAAGCTTTGAATGTTCTCCTATATACTTGTATTGCATTGATGTATTGTATTTACTTGTATATCTGATTCACTCTAATCCATGCATCAGTTATGAGTACATGTTTCTTGTAGTTTTCCTTCTCTTGTTTGTGCAGGATCTTTGTGTAGCTGGGCCGGCAAAGGGAGCAAGGAGTTGGGAACAAGAGACAAAGAGAGAGGATAGGATCGACAAAAGCGAAGGATATCGGTTGGTCAATCTTTTATTCCTTCTCTGTACTTTCATAAAGGAAAATATCAAAGCTTTACTTTCAGTTGTTGCTAAGGACTGTCACCCTTAGAGTAGGGATAGGGTCATCCGAGTCGGATACTTTTCCCCACAACAGGTATGCTCTCATTCCCTGCTAGATTTCTTTACCACAATTTATGTAGATTCTAATGGCTCGGCTCCTCTGTGAGTAGGGTTTGTTTGTTCGAGGGTTTCGCTTGCAGTCGTGGCTCACCTTCAGGTATGGTTACCTTCTCTTGTTCTCTGTTTCTTTTTTTCCTCTCAGTTTCTCTGGTTCCGACTTTCCTTCAAGGGTTGGAAAATTAACCCTTCCTCCCTTCGTCTCTTTACAGGTGAAGCCGCTCACTGGGTCGAGGGCATTGGCGTCCGACTGTTCTGGTCACCTTCCGGGTAGACTTGTTCTCGTTTCTTGTTTGCATTAGGTTCTTGTACAGGTCATTGGTTTCGGTTGTTGGCTACTGTGGTGTATAGTCCTAGCCGTGGCTTGAGTTCCTGACTTTTGTCAAACCCTAGGCTCATAAACTAGATAGGGTTTGAAGGCTGCGTTAACACTGTTTTGTATGCTGAGATGGACTGTTATTATGGGTATTTATGCTGAGATGAAATGTTATATATGTGCGGAAAGAAAACTTGTTCACCTTCAGTTTCGTTTGCATACCTTGTAAATGTGTTTGTCTGGCGCTGTAACTCGTGACCGGTGCTGGTCGGTGTCACTTCTCGTGTGGTTGTTTCTCCTTCTGCTGGTTCGTAGTCTGTCAAGAATTGTAATGGATTTCGTACATGAAATAAAATGAATTATTGACACATCATGGAAATGTACAGTCTCTATTTTTCTGAGGACACACGTAAGAGTTGTTTTTGTGCACTGAAAATGAAAAATGTATTTATTTCTATTACTCTCTTTCTCTCCTTACTGCTGAACCCCTATGGGCTTGCTTTTCCTCATTCTTGTACATCGTTTCCAGGCAGTTGGATAACTGCTGTTAGTTGTTCAATTATCAGTTACAACAGTTATTACATATTTGACATTTCTCTATGGCTAGCTTATGCTGTTTTTTTCAATAGTAAATTACTGTTCAGTGATTAATGACTCTAACTACTATTACTATTCCTAATTAGAACTTGTTACAGTATTTTAGGCATTTTGAACAGAAACCAAAAAAACAAAAAATAATAATAAAACTGATTGAAAAATAAAAACGAAACAGACTTGTTGTCCGTTCTGCGAGCTATGTCCCATGTCCTTCTCAGAAATCATGTCATCCTTCTTTCTAACTCTGCCCTGTTAACGAGATGCTCCTGCATCACTTAATACAATTGTTCTTTGTTTAATATAGTAGATTCTAACTCGATGGGGCAACTTTTCGAATGGCAAGACTTTTTTCAATCTTCTAGAAACTTAATTAATTAATTAATATGCATATACATAGTTAATTAATATTAATAAAAGGTTCAAGTAGACGAAACAAGCTATGAAATTGCATGACTGTCAAATGTCCAGTAGTCATGGAGAATTATTCAAGAGACGTTGAGCAAGGATATTGGAAAATTTTGATTTTATTCACAATATTATGCAATATTAAGTGAAGCTTCTTTTTTGTGGAAGAAGGGTTATGTGGTGCGGGAAATAGAAAGCATTCATTCGTAATGCTTCTTATGTTTTTATATATTTCCATATTCCCTTTTTATATACACGATTATGTATTACAGAGTATACAAAAGTTATAGGAAAAAACATAGATTTATATAATGTAATGATAATAACCCAATCATAATAAATTGAGCAAAAGTGCACCTCTTAACAAAGTTATCATTTTCTATCATTTCCTTCAACTGTATCTATTATAGTTGTGCTAGTTTTCTAATATTGCATGTTATATTAATATTTCAAATCTAGTTTTGCATATTTTTTCTCGCTTTTTCATCACAATTGTTAGGCCATAGTTCTCCCATAGCCTTTCTCTTTCCTTCACATATAAAAAAATAGTCTAGTTAAAAAAATTAACAACGTAACATTTGTAGCTCTAATTTTTTGGTGGAGCTTTGATTTTTCTTGCGTTCTAGAGATGTTAAACAATTCTTAAGGCTCCATATAATCGTTAAGAAATTTTCATGATGTATCATCGTTATTTTCTCTGTGCATCTTTAGCAACAACCATCACCTTATTACTCAATTTTACCATGTACTTTGAACTAATGATTTTACAATTTCTCTTTGTAAATAGAAGTAACATAATTGTAGCAACTTATTTCATTGTCCACAGCTTTCCTTGTGCAAAGCTTACAATCAAAGTTTTTATTGGGCAGATGAAGCTTTCCTTGTGCAAAGCTTACAATCAAAGTTTTCATTGGGCAGATGAAGTTTCTTATTCATAGTGAAGGCTCTTCACACAGTGAAACATTGACTATGGTGAAACAAAATTTAACTATAGCTTTATGAGCAAATCAAATTTGTTTAATGATAATTTTGTATTAAGAGCACATAGTTAGTGGTTAAAGTGTGTTTACTACTCATTATTTTTTCAAATTTATTATTATTATTATTATTATTCCCTTCCTCTACAAGGACTATAACACTCTCCTCACATTAAAATCCTTTTTACTATAATGTTTCTATCTCCACATAAAAACCGATTAACTATTGATTATTTATATCGATGTATTAACCATAGTTTTAGGAAAATGTTGAGTATTCTATTCTTTTGTAAACTCAAAAATCAGATTTAAATTTCTAAAAATATTATTTCAAATTTTCCATTTTCTAAAGTAGGCTTGCCGTTACTTAATATATGATATATATGGTGAATATTTATAAGGCAATATTACAATTGTAACCACCAATTTACTTATGTTTTCTATAGGAGCATTCTCGAGGTGTTTATCATGTACTGTTTTCAACATACATGTTACGGATGCATTTTCGATTACTTTTAAGGGGACTTGGTTACAAATATAATTCTTGGCTAAATTGTATCATGTTTTTCTCGCAGTTGCATAATGTGAGGGTTTTACTCTACAAGCTCATTTCAAATTAATGTGCAAAATGTGTAGCATTTTTTTAAGGTAAACAATGCATTCTTTATTCTATATGTCAGTACATAGAGTGTTTATATAATGTACGTTACATCCCTACACCTATGTGGTGTAGATTTAAAAAGTTGAATTGTGTGAGAGTGCTAAAAAACAGTTATACAACATATGTTACTACCATGTAGCTATAATGTGTGAATTACTTCCATCCTATGAAATAAAAACATCTTATTTTTCTTATTTCTATATAGTTGACGTGATTCATATCATCGAAACACGGAAGATGATAAAAACTAGAATAAATACTATTAAATACAATTATAACTTTTCTAATAGATGTATTTCTATTCTTTTTACTATTACTTGATTATTTTTACATTATACAACTGTGTGTGTTTTACTATATTTTTTATGTACAATAAATGCAAACAAAGAGCTTTTAATATTGAGGAAACATGTAACACTTAGAGATTCAGATCCCGGACAACAATTATAAGAAATAGGGTGGTTTGAATATTTATACAGAACATTTGTATCCACTGAAACTAAAATGTATTTAGAATTTTACTTGTATCCATATAAATCATATTTTTTCTCGTATCTATGAACCTAGTATTAGAATGTACATTAGCAATGACTTTTCATTATCTAGTTCTATTTCCAGTACTCACCTATTTCTTAGTATCAATTATATTGTCCTTTTAAGTAGTTATTTCCATTTATTATTTGTTAATGAGAAAAAATTATAAGATTTGAATGATGTGATAGTAGACATGGAGAAGGGAGTTGAGATAATGATGAGCACTATTATAGAAACATATATCACAACTAACAAAACAAAGGGAACATAACACACGGAAGAAGAAAAAGCAAATAGGTAGCTTGTCCAAGTTTAACTAAGTGTATATTAGATTTCTTTTTTTTTTTTTTTTGGGTCCTTTTTCAATTAATTTCAATTCAATGTTGATGTTTAGGTGAAAATAGAACAATTCTATGCCATTATTGATTGATTATATGAGTAACAATATAACAGGGAACAATTTTCATGCTATTGTCTTCATTACATATGGAATTTTTTTGGACAAATCAAATAAGACAAAAGAAATACTTTGTGAATATTTAACAAATAAGAAATATGAAATGACAATAACATTTCTTGTGTTGAGACAGTTTATCATACAAAACGAAGAAAAAATGATTACAAATGATATTGTTTCTATTCTATATTTTGAAGTTATTCTCAAGCATAAATACGACCATGGTGATTGTGAAAAAGCAATTTTTCTAAATAGATGTCGCATTGTAGAAAATATTTATCCTATTTCTGCAGAGCGCAAATTATTTCAAAATATGATGATTGTGAATCTATCTCATAGTCAATATTCGTTTCGAGTTGGAACAATATTTACTATTGAAATTTCATTAATCCAGATTACCATTCAATGTGTACTAGAAATCAAATACCAAAACATAGAATAGGATAGGGTAATAGTAAAATTTTATTTATTTGAATGTTTCATTTCCACAAATTTATTATACATTTGTTATATGGTATCCATGTATTATTTTATAAATGTTTCATATGTAACATGATATAATTGAACCCCGGATGTGGGTGCCACGCGAGAGGATATGGGACCGCCACCTGGTCACCATGGGCGGTACCAGGATTAAGGTGAGCATTCACTGCGAGCAGCCGTCGGGGTCTGCAAGCGTGAGTGCTGAGGAGGGAAGGGACGGCAAATTAATGCCGGGTCCGGAGCATAGTCTTGGTTGCTGTGTGCAGTTATGGAGGGAGAGGGCCGAGACATGGCAAAGAGGCATAAATACAATGTAGACAAGGAATGTTTTGTTGTGGATCTTTTACAGTGGAGGGAATTGGGATTTCGGGTGTCAATTTCCGGAGGTCTGGCTCAAGGCGCCCCTGTTGCATTTGGATTTGGGAGCAAGCCTGCTAGTGTGGGCGACGGGTGTGTGTCTGTTCACCCTGCTCCGTTTCGCTATCTGGCATCTAAGACCACCATGGTCAAGCTCAGACAACGCCTCATCAGCCGTAGAGGCTCAGGAAGAGGCGGAACTACGCGCCCATCTATGGATAATGTCTCTTCTCGCTGCTGCCGCTGTTTATGTCACCGAGTTGAGGAAGCCAACCCCTTGCAATCGCGCCAATTCATCGATGCTGGCAACTCTGAAGCGGGTTCCAATCTTCTCCCAGCGCTTGGAACTGCGTTTTTTCCATCAACAACCCCCAGGCCAATTCGCGCATCAATGCTCATGTATCTGTTCTTTTTCTGGAAGAACCGGTGGAGGAGGTCGGGGAGCAGCCCCGCCCACAGCCGCATCAGGGCGAGAGCTCCAGAGCTGCTGAAGGACTGCCAGAGGACTGCCCAAGACTAGACACTGACCCTCCAGCGTCTCAGCCAGAGCCCTCGTCAAAGAAAGCTAAGGCAGATTGGGGCCCCCCTGGAAGGATTGTGCTGGATATATGAGGAGGAGTCGGACGAGAAGCCAGACGATTAATCGACTGCTCACTCACTCTCCTCCTTGTCTTCGATGCTCTGTTTTTGTCTACAGTAGCTGGTATGTTCTGAATCTCTCTGTTTTGTATGTGAATTCAACTGCTCAGTGTGTCTCCACACCCCTGCGAGGGAATTTGATGAAAATTTTCTTTTACTTGTCCACTTATGCCCTCAGTGATGTTCTAAGGTTTATTGCCCCTACGTCGGCATTCAATGTCTGTGGTAGCGCCCCTGCGTGGGCTTTCAATTTCTGTGGAAGCGCCCCTGCGTGGGTGTTTGGTCTCAAGGTTGCTGCCACTGTGTGGATGAAAAGTTTTAATGTCAAGGCCCCTGCGTGGTTAGTCATTCGAGTGGTTTGGACCCTAAATGGGTGGTTTTTTGAGCGCTATAAGTCCAGAGGGCCATCCATGGCCTCTGGCACATGACTTAATGGCTGTAATCGTTTTTCTGTTTTAATGTAAATAATAGCGTAGCATAGTTTTAACGATAAAAAAAAAAAAACATGATATAATTGAAAGAAAGTAATTTTTACTTTCTTCGGTGAGTGGAATATGCATGATAAACTTTATTATGTTGCAGCAACTATGTGTATACGTACAAAGAAAATTGGATAGAAATACATTTGATTTCAAGTTGGCAAGTATTGGTTTTCAATATCAAATTTACGCACTTCCATGGAAAATGAATAATGACGAGTGCATATATGAAACCATTTGTGACTGTATCTATAAAATACAGTAGTCTAATTACAACTCATGGAACTATGAAAGAAACTATTTTTTATTGTAGCGTTTGCAACGAGGATTGTCTCTTTATGTATTTCCATCAGTTAAACTATATCATACATCCAAATGACAGGTCTAAAATACCTTGTGTTCCTTAAGGAGTGAATTAGAAAAAGTATTACATGAATTATGAAATCTTTGCTATGAGCGATATTGTGCAGACAAATCAATTGTTATTGAATTTCTATCTAGTTTCGAGACATGTGGCATATTTACAATAAACCGTAAAAACATATATATAATGATAGTTCTCTTTATTTACATTTTCAAGGAATCTAGCGAGGATGCAATTTTCATTTCTTGCATTACCAGGAAATTGAGTATTGACTATTTGTGAGGGGTAGGGTGCCATCCACATTTATGTGCTTCCACGTATTTGGACTTATAGTATTAACATCATATTCTACTATCTGATTCAAGAGTTTGAGCATTACTGAAAGGTTTTAAATAAAGAAGTTGCATCTGATTACTTGTTACAAAAATGTATGTCAATGAATTTATTTGTTCAAGTTATATGCTTTGTTCTATCTTATTCACTAAGATTATTTACTATATTTTGATTGTAATGTGTATATCGCTCATCATGCTATGTTGTTCTTACTTTCTTGTAGTCTGATTTCTTACTTGATTGTAAGTGATTTATTATTTAATTCCAACTAGAGTTAATGTAAATCCCCCTGCATTTAGATGGATTTAGGCATACATAGTCACCATTTCCATACAGGAATATGAAAATCGATTAGTCAAAATGTTACACATTGCATCCATCATAAGATCCAAATGTTTAGAACTAATTCAAAGTTATTGTTTCATTACATGTGAGAACATTCCTATATTCTCCTTAACCAATCATGATTTATGGCATTCATTTAATATTGGGTTAAGATTTACATCAAATTTAATTTAAGGTTTCATTTAAAATATATGAAGGGCTATGAAAACTTGTGATCAATGATTATGATTGATATCATAGCTATCATTGTTAGATTATTATTTCCACGTGTAAATAAAGCTCGAAATATGTTGCATTAATTGTGTTTGAAACTCAAGGTTTACATTTCCAAGGGGCATACATACCATTACCAGATGCCTTCTCATTTACAGACATTTGTATAGTTCCTCTAATTGTTAACATTGACTCATGATGTGGAGGTGCAAAGAAGGATTTCGTACCTTGTCCACTTGGTTGTTTTTTCTTTTGCACTCTACACAATTTGCCCCCTTCTCCACCTCTTAAGTATGGATGTTTTTACTATGCCATTTAATCACAACATTTAATGTCTTTTGATTGTAACATATAACTAGGTCATTGTCATATGTTATGTCTACTTCTTTGTGTTGTGATTTATGTTGCACTTAATAGAATTTGAAAGTCTCGTTTTACATTTTGAATGATATTCATACATTTACAATATTCCCTTTTGTTTCAAATATCACAAAAGAAAGGAACCACATTGTACCTTCTAAAGATATAGTACAACCTGACTTTGTTTTCAAAAACAACTTCTCTTCATAATTCTTATGCTAACAATAAAAATGAATAGAACATAGAAAATTATCTTCACTATCGTTCTCACAACTTTTGGAAATACCATTTGTAACAAGCCCTCTTGAGAACTAGTCCCATCTGCATTGGAAAAATCCATTTGTTTGTAAGACATTAACATATTTCTAATAAACTTTTTATTATAACAAATTTCTATCAAAAAGGGACTATCGTAGAAAATTTAAACATTTTTCTAAACAAATAGTTATCATACAAAACTCAACCAAATTTGTAAATCGAACTATTATTTGAAAAAATGACATATGGAAGAGTGTGACATAATCTACAAAATAGGTTGCATCCATACATATATGTATATTCGAAAAAATTCCAATACTTTCTTTTACATAATTCAGGGAACTATTAATGTTCATACATTATGAAGAGAAATATTCCTAATTTGTAATCCTTCGAGAATGCTATGTTTTTTTATTATCCTATGTTGTGTGTGCTTCTTTGCAATTTTATTTCTCACACTATCTTATTTATTTATCAAATTTGCATATATTACTATCAAAAAGGCTCTATCATGCAAAATTTAATCAAATTTATAAATCAATCATTTATCATACAAAGATGAAAGGAATTTATAAATAAAATAAGAATGACCGTAACACAACATTGAAAATATTTTTCATGTACACAAACATTTATATTCCATAGTAATTTGGTATATGTTATATACTATGCAAATAGTTTGGTATATGTTATATACTATGCAAAGAATATTACAATATATAGCCTTTAGCATATACTTAATTTCAAAATTGGTTGAGTAATTGGTAAACATTGGTAATGATTTCCTTATCAACCAACCATTGTTCCTAGAGGTTAACGGTTCTACTAATTATACTGCCAAAATGGAGGTTTGATTCCTTCATTCATGTTTTGCAAGATTTCTTCTAACACCATCCTTGTGGCGTCTAGTCCATCTCCTGCCATGTAAGTGTTTACTGAAGTTCCAATATCTTACACATTAGTATTAAAATATATTCCCTAAGCATTAAGATCTCTTCATTGAGCATTAAGATATCTTCGCTCTATTCATATAACTCTCCCTGTGTGTCTCTTACATTATTATTTTTTTCCATTTATTTTATTGTAGGAATCAAATTGAAAAAATAATAGAAAAATTATAAAAAAAGTCATGGAAACACTTGCACATTTTAGAGGAAAGGAAGCAATTCAGTTTGCTAGACCGTTTAGTAGTGAATTTAGTACTAATAGGTATATAAGAAGTTCAAATTTGACAAACTACGCTTCCAAATCTATTATAAACTATTTCAAAGCCAACGGGCCTACATATAATGCATTAAAGGTGGTAGACCATCTGAATAATGAATTGGCATTAAAATTTTGAAAGGACATTCAAATATTATCAATTTTAACGGTACTCATTAACCGATGATCGTCATCAGTTAGGCTAGTCCTAATTTTCTTATTTTTTAATAAAAAGAAAGTTAGGAAATTGATTACATTAAATCATATCCATCATTCTTAAATTCCAACTTGAGATAGTCCAATTGATACAATCATGTTTCATGTTTTCTCTGTTTGCACACTTTAGAAATCGACATCAAGATACTATTTTATTAATATCCTAAATCTCATTATATTTTCATTAACTAAACCTTTCTTGCTAATAAATAGAATGTTGGAAATAATACTGAGAGGGGGGGTGAATCAGTATTATCAAGTTCTTCTTAATAAATCTTCCTTATTTATACTTTGAATTATTCTTGTATGTCAGTATCATAAAACAATGAGCATGAACAAGGAAAATAGATAGTCACACCAAAGAACACCAGATATAAGGTGGAAACCCAATGTGGGTGAAAACCACCTGCTGCAATATGTCTCTATTTTCTTTCAATTAGAAACTCCTTTTACAATGATTTTGTACTGGTGCAGTCCTTTACCAGTACGCAGGCTACAACCTGCAGAGAGCTACAACTCTCACTCGTTTTCCAGTCTCTCCTGGAAGGGAACTACAACGCCCTACTTCTTTTCTTTCAAGTACCACTTTTCATAAATTTTCAAACTGGATCCAAGAATATCAAATAATCATCAAGTACATGCAAATTACCCAAACTCCTTATACAATCAACCAAGAGTCACCCAACTTCTCAGAATGCTGTAAACAGAAAGACAGTACCAGAAATATAAACCCAGAACTCTGCAGCAATAGATAAAAGATAATCAACAAATGTTTTTAAGACAGATCCGCAGATTCTCTTTATTTGGCCTGCGTGGCTCCGCACTTCAGCTTCTGCTCCCCTGCGTATACCCACAGAGAGCCTTCTACTGCACTGCGTATCTATGCACCTGCACCTTCTGTCGCGTCGCGTACGTATACTGTAGCTACACACATGCGGCTTCTATCGCGCCGCATACCTCTACTATAGCTACGCACCTGCGGCTTCTGTCGCGCCGCGTACTTTCATTGTGCCTTCGCACCTGAACCCCTGTCGCGCTGCGTACCGACGGACTGCGCCTTCTTCTGCTCTGTGTACCCACACACTGCGCCTTCTTCTGTTGTGCGTACCCACGCACTTGCACTGTTAATCACCTGCGTACCTCTGATTAGGGCTGAATTGGCAATTCCTCAGTGTGCCACAGATAGTCAGATGCCCAGATCTGATCATGCGCCCAAGAGATCACACTTCATAGATTCACTTTCAACTTTACTTTTATATAGATCAAGCTTTTAAACCGATAACTCAGTATTTTAGATCTTAAGATATTCAATTTGCAAAAAGATGTCTTAGCCAAGTGATCTCCTTCCCTATTTATAGTCAAGCCCTTATTCACACCATGGGATAAAACCATCAATAACCAATACAAGGGATCCAATCCGGGGCAAAATTAGATCCTATACCATGGGCCAAAACCATAGAATCAAGAATGGCAGGCTAAATACCATGGGCCAAACATAAGAAACCCATGTGAGTGCGCTTCTCTACATTGAAGTGAGTGAACTGGGGGTACGCACCTTATGAACGGGTAACCTACGGGTATGAACGCACTTCCTGGCTGGCATACCTGCGGGTACGCACCTTTTGAACCATTCACCTGCGTACCTCTTAATTTCCAACATTTTGAGAGCCTGATCAGAGCATTGCCACTTGAGGGTGTTGCCATCAAGTACAACATCTGTAAGATAGAGCCATACCAGAATCATAATGCCAACAATCTCCCCCTTTGGACTTGATGGCAACATCAAGATCCTCAACGTCATTCTCCCCCTTTGACATCAAGGGAAAAGGGTTATCCTCCCCCTGACTATAAACCAGATCTGCAAAGAAGAACCATAATCCATCAAACACCATAAATGACCATGAAAGAGATAGAGACATATTGCAGCAATATTCAGACCAGCATCCATGATCTCCTTCTGTACGTCCTCCATAATGCCAACAACGCATTATATGCTCCCCCTGGACCTGCGCCATTCGATCTTCGACCAATCCGCAACCCAACACATGTACGCATATGCCCCAGATGAGCCTTATGTACAACCAACCATCAGAAGAGATTCAACAACAGGATGATGCATCAACAACCCCAGCTTTTGCCTGAGGTATTCAAATGTCTCCCTGGGCAATGGTTTGGTGAGTATATCATCAACTTGTTCCTTAGAAGGAACATATTCTAACTTGACCTTTTGTTCAAGTACTTGTTCCCGGAGAAAATGATACTTGATCGGTATGTGCTTGGTCTTTGAATGCATGACTGGGTTCTTTGAAATGCTGATTGCACTTGTATTATCACATAAGATGGAGATGGGTGGTATACAAGTGATTTGAATATCCTGCAAGGTCTGCATCATCCAAAGGAGTTGAGTGCAGCAAGATGTAGCAACAACATATTCCGCTTCAGCTGTAGACAAGGCAATCGAACTCTGTTTCTTGCTGAACCAACATACTAATCTGGAACCCATAAAGAATGCACCACCACTTGTGCTCTTCCTGTCATCCACACTTCCGGCCCAATCTCCATCTGTATAAGCATGAAGTGTGAGATCTGTATCTCTAGGATACCATAAGCCATAGTTTTGAGTTCCTTGAAGATATTTGAAGATTCTCTTTACTGCCTGAAGATGAGTTTCCTTTGGATTTGCCTGAAATCTTCCAACTATTCCTACTGCATGCATTATGTCTGGTCGGGTACCTGTCAAGTAAAGTAGACTTCCAATCATAGATCTATAGGTTGGTTGATGCAATGCTGCTGATTCATCATTTGCACTGAGGTTACATCCTGTGACCATGGGTGTACATACTGGTTTTGCATCTTCCATGCCATATTTCTTCAAAATCTGCTTGAGATACTTGGTTTGAGACAAAAAGATCCCTCCTTCTTTTTGTTGGATTTGCAAACCAAGAAAATATGTCAGTTCTCCTAGCAAGGACATTTCGAATTCTTTCTTCATTACCAAGGCAAAGCTTTGACTCATAGCTTCTTCATTGCTGCCAAAGACAATGTCATCTACATACACAACAAGTATTAGCAATTTGTCGTTTTCAACTTTTATATAAAGATTGCTATCTGCTGATCCTTTTGAAAAACCTTGTTGATGAAGATATTTGTCCAAACGATAGTCCCAAGCCCTTGGAGCTTGTTTGAGACCATAGAGAGCCTTTTTCAATCTGCATACAAGATTTGGATCATTTCCAAGAATGAAACCATCTGGCTGCTCAATGTATACTTCTTCTTCCAAGTCTCCATTCAGAAAGGCTGATTTCACGTCCATTTAAAATACTTTGAAGTTTTGAAAGCTTGAGAGAGAAAGGAACATTCAGATGGCCTCAAGCGTTGCAACAGGAGCAAAAGTTTCTTCAAAATCTATTCCTTCTTGCTGCGCATACCCTTTACAAACAAGTCTGGCCTTGTTTCTAATTACTTCTCCATTTTCATTCAATTTATTTTTGAAGACCCATTTTGTCCCTATAACATTCTTATCCTTTGGTCTAGGAACTAACTCCCAAGTGTTGTTCTTTTCGATCTGCTCAAGTTCTTCATCCATTGCTTTGACCCAACATTCATCTTTGCATGCCTCTTTCACATTTTGTGGTTCAATGGAAGAGAGTAATGCCAAGTAGCTTGAAGCTTCTGCAATTGTTCTTCTTGTTTGTACACCTGCTTCTTTCTGCCCCAAAATCTGAGATTTTGGATGATTCTTCTAAATATATCTGGATGGAGTCTTCTCTTCTATCCTTATCTGCTCCTCTGGTTCTTCTTGAGGTTCTTCTTCTTCATCATTCTGTCTTTGAGGGTAGTCTTCATCTTCTTCGATATCTTCATGATTTACTTGCCTAGGAATGTATCCCTTCTCATCAACCACTACATCAATGCTTTCAACAATTCTTCCAAGTCTTTTATTGTAGCACTTGTATGCTTTGCTGTGTGGAGAATAACCAAGTTGCTCATCAGTATTCTTAATATAGCATTTGCTCCCAAAGATTTTGAAGTGCTTTACCGAAGGAGTCTCACCATACCAGAGCTCATGAGGGGTTTGAGTGTTGTTCACCCGAACATTTGTTTTGTTGAGAATAACAACCGCAGCATATGCAGCTTCACCCCAGAAAGTTGCGGGAGTTCCAGACTCATCAACCATAGAACGAGCCATTTGTTGGACTGTTCTGTTCATTCTTTACACCACTCCATTTTGCTGAGGAGTTCTAGCTGTAGAGAATTCTCTTCTTATTTCATGTTCTTCACAGAAATCGAAAAATTCATTTGACGTAAACTCCCCACCTCTGTCGGATCTGAGGCACTTAATTTTCTATCCTGATTCATTTTCAACCAAGGCTTTAAAGGATTTGAATTTTTCGAATGCTTCATCTTTGTGCTTCATAAGTCCTAACCAGACAAACCTGGAGAAATCGTCAATGAATAATATTAAGTATTCTTCTCGTCGAGGTGTCCTTTTCCTGAATGGTCCACATACATCTGTATGTACAAGCTCAAGAGGCATGCTAGCTGATCCTTCCTTCTCCGGAAAGTTAGTTCTGGTTTGCTTACCAAACTGACATGATTTGCATATGGTGTTGTCTGGAATTTTGATATCTGGAAGACCGCGAACTGCCTGATATTTGCATGCTTTCCTTATTTGTGAAAAGCTTAGATGCCCCAACCTCCGGTGCCATAACCAGTGTTCATCATCCTTACTTAGATAGCATTGTTGTTGTCCTTCTTCAAATGTGTATAGATTATTTGGAGTTCTTTCACCTTTGGTTACTGTTTTACCTGTATCCAGATCACGGACAAGACATCGATTTGATCTAAATATCACCTCGGTTCCTTGATCACACATCTGGCTGACACTCAGAAGATTATGCTTCAATCCATCAACATACAAAACATTTCCAGCTTTGACCTTTTCTTTTAACTGAGCAGTGCCTTTTCCTTTTATAGCTGCAGGAGTATCATTTCCAAAAGAAACTTTCTTTCCCTTTTCTAAAGCAGAATATGATTCAAGTTTTTTTTTATCACCTATCATATGCTTCGAACATCCACTGTAAATGTACCATAGATTTTCCTGTCCCTCTGCATAAAATGCTATCCCACATCTTTCTGTTTTTGGTTCCTTTATTCTCCATGTTTTGGTGCTTGAGGCTTGTTCCTTTGTCTGTTGAAACCTTCTCTTGCATTCAGAATCTTCATGACCAAAGTTATTTCAAATAGAACATTCAACTTCATTTTCAAGAGTTGAAAAGTTGTTATAGGTCCTTTTTGTAATCCCGGTCATACTTCTTTGTTTTTGAGCTTCTCTAGTCATGATTGTTTATATGCAACACATTGAGCTGCTTTGTGACCAAAGTTATGGCAAGAGAAACATTGTCCATTGAAGAAACTTCTGCGGTTATCAAATCTTCCGGGCAAATGATTATAATTTCTATTGTCATCCATTCTTGAAGCAAATTGAGAGGATTTTACCTGTGGCTGGTTGTAGCTTTTGTTCATCCTTAAGACGGATTGCCCTTGGTTTACCTGATAGTCTTTTTTTGTTCTTGATGTAATTCATCCCTGCTTTGTCTGGTGATCTCCATTGTGCTTTTGCTCATTCCTTCTTGCTGCATCAAGATAACTCTTTAAGGTGGATGCTTGAGAAGTTTCTCCATTATACCCCAGACCTGTCTTGTTTAATGGAGAACGTTGTACATTGATGATCTCATCCAGAGTTTCAGATCCTTTGACAAACTTAAGATTAATAGCCTTTGTTTTCTCAATCTCTTTTCTAAGACCAACAATTTCACCTTCTAACTTCTCAAGATATTTTTCTTTTTCATCAATTTGAAATTGTAGAGTATCAATGATCATATTCTTTTCTTCTATACATGTCTTGAGTTTAGAAATTTCTTCATGAAATCTATCCACATCTATAGCATCCATGTAATCACCATCTTCAAATGCCATTAAAAGTTTATAGTCATTACCTCGTTCATCTTCATCACTATTTGATAGACCATCACTATCTTCATGAGTGTAGTATCTTTTCTTATTTGCATTTTGTTTCTTGCTCCATCTAGCAGGTTCCTTTCCTTTGTCAATCTTATCCTTATGAGGACATTTCGCAGCATAATGACCTACTCTTCCACAAGCAAAACATTTAAAAGGTAACCTACCTCTGAACCTTCCAGTACCCCGTTGAAGATTTTTGACAAAATTTGATTCTTCTTCTTCTTCTGGCACGTGACTTGCTTCATAGTAGTCTCCTTTGCCTGAAGCCTTGAAAGCAGCTTCTCTCCTGTCTGATGGACCTCCTTTTCTCATTTCATAAGCAGTTAGAATTCCGTGTAGCTGAGACATAGTAAGAGTTCGTAGATTTTCCTTTTCTTCTATTGCAGACACTTTAGATTCAAACTTGGGGGACAATGATCTTAAAACTTTTTCAACCACAATAGCCTCTTTTATTTCTTCACCCAAGTTTTTCATGCAATTAAAAATCTCGTCTACCCGAAGGAAATAGTTAGCCACACTTTCATCATTATACATTCTGAGATTCTCATACTGAATCCTGAGGGTTTGAAGTTTAGCACGCTTTACCTGTTCATCTCCTTTGTAGCTCAAGACAATCTTGTCCCATATTTCCTTTGCGGATTTATATTGCATAACCTTCACGAATTCTGTTTGAGATAATCATCCCAGACGAGTATTGACTGCTTTAGCATTTGTTTCATATTTCTTCTTCTCGGATGTATCTGTAGGAGTAGCTGAAGGAAACGTGTAGCCTGTATCTATGATATCCCAAACTTCTGTACCAAGAGATTGAAGACAGGCAGTAACTCTTACCTTCCAATAATTGAAGTTTGTCCCATCAAAAATTGGTGGCCTAATTGATGCTTCCCTCTCGTAGTTGCTCATGATGAATGATCTTCCTTCAAGCGATCAAGCTTCTCTGAAGGACCTGCTCAGATACCAATTGTTGGAAATAATACTGAGAGCGGGGTGAATCAGTATTATCAAGTTCTTCTTAATAAATCTTCCTTATTTATACTTTGAATTATTCTTGTATGTCAGTATCATAAAACAATGAGCATGAACAAGAAAAACAGATAGTCACACCAAAGAACACCAGATATAAGGTGGAAACCCAATGTGGGTGAAAACCACCTGCTGCAATATGTCTCTATCTTCTTTCAATTAGAAACTCCTTTTACAATGATTTTGTACTGGTGTAGTCCTTTACCAATACGTAGGCTGCAACCTGCAGAGAGCTACAACTCTCACTCGTTTTCCAGTCTCTCCTGGAAGGGAGCTACAACCCCCTACTTCTTTTCTTTCAAGGACCACTTTTCATAAATTTTCAAACTGGATCCAAGAATATCAAATAATCATCAAGTACATGCAAATTACCCAAACTCCTTATACAATCAACCAAGAGCCACCCAACTTCTCAGAATGTTGTAAACAGAAAGACAGTACCAGAAATATAAACCCAGAACTCTGCAGCAATAGATAAAAGATAATTAACAAATGTTTTTAAGATAGATCCGCAGATTTTCTTTATCTGGCCTGCGTGGCTCCGCGCTTCACCTTCTGCTCCCCTGCGTATACCCGCAGAGAGCCTTCTGTTGCACTGCGTATCTACGCACCTGCACCTTCTGTCGCGCTGCGTACATATACTGTAGCTACGCACCTACGGCTTCTATCGCGTCGCGTACCTCTACTGTAGCTACGCACCTGCGGCTTCTGTCGCGCCGCATACTTTCATTGTGCATCCGCACCTGAACCTCTGTTGCATTGCGTAGCCACGCACTGCGCCTTCTTCTGCTCTGCGTACCCACGCACTGCGCCTTCTTCTGCTCTACGTACCCACGCACTGCACGTTCTTCTGTTGTGTATACCCACGCACTTGCACTGTTAATCGCCTGCGTACCTCTGATTAGGGCCGAATTGGCAGTCCCTCAGTGTGCCACAGATAGTTAGATGCCCAGATCTGATCATGCGCCTGAGAGATCAAACTTCATAGATTCACTTTTGACTTTACTTTTATATAGATCAAGCTTTTAAACCGATAACTCAGTATTTCAGATCGTAAGATATTCAATTTGCAAAAGATGTCTTAGCCAAGTGATCTCCTTCCCTATTTATAGTCAAGCCCTTATTCACACCATGGGACAAAACCATCAATAACCAATACAAGGGATCCAAACTGGGCAAAAATTAGATCCTATACCACGGGCCAGAACCATAGAATCAAGAATGGCGGGCTAAATACCATGGGCCAAACATAAGAAACCCCACGTGAGCGCGCTTCTCTGCTTTGAAGTGAGTGAACTAGGGGTACGCACCTTATGAACGGGTAACCTGCGGGTATGAACGCACTTCCTAGCCGGCGTACCTACGGGTACGCACCTTTTGAACCATTCACCTACGTACCTCTTAATTTCCAACATTTTGAGAGCCTGATCAGAGCATTGCCACTTGAGGGTGTTGCCATCAAGTACAACATCTGTAACATAGAGCCATACCAGAATCATAATGCCAACATAGAAGCCTTTTTGGAATTTATTCGATGAATCAACCGATATTCGTGATATTTATTCTGTTAACTTGTTTTTATATCGGCCACTTGTGCATTAGTTATTTCACGTTTGTCAATTGAACTCATATTATCAAATATTAAACCAATTTTATTTTCAATCCATGGAAGGAGAAAGTTTTGCATGGGAAAATAAATGTATGGACCCTAGTATATATAGCTCAATTAAGTAATAGTTTGTGACTCGCCATAGTTTCTATCATTTTACATTAAGCTAAAAGATATCATTCCAAAACTATTATAAGCTCTATCTTCAACATGAAAGCTTTCATTCTAATCTCCACCCAATAAAAGCTCCACAGAAGGATACTCTGATGTGAAAAAAAAAATTGAAAATTAAATTATGAAAGTTTACTCTTATGAACCGATTAGTTTCTGAAATTGAACATTGCAACTATAATTTACATTGTAACTAACCCATGTTTACGGAAGTATGAAAAGGTAGTGTGTGGAAAATTATATGTGTTCCTTGCTTCGCTTATGCACTCTCCATCTACACTTGTAGTGCACTCTCGTTCATGATTGTTGCGACAATATCTGTACATTTTTTGTCCATATAATGAAACATATGTGCAAGAAAAATGATATGCAAACCAAGGAACATAAAATTTACTCTGAAATTACTTATATGTTTATATAAATTTCTGCATGTGACATATTTTCTCATAATTTTCAAACTTTAGTCTTGATACAAAGTAAGTTCAGAGATGAAGAATTTCAAACAACTAGAAAATATTCACATAAAATTTATTAGACCATAGAACTCTACGCAATAGATAAAATTTCACATAAAATTTATTAGACCATAGAACTCTACGCAATAGATAAAATGTCACAAAATAAATAATGAAAGCCTTAAATCAAATTAGTCATCCATACATTTCTTTTTAAAAACTCAAAATTGTAATTTTTTCCATTATTTGATAGACATATTTTCCCATTTGGAAAATTTGTTTTTATTGCTAAAACATAACAAAGAATTAATTTATCTTTACAATTGTGCTTGAATTGTTTAAATAATGAAATAGTTATACCTGAAATTACAGTTTCTGCAAGTGAGAATGCCAAAGAAACATGTTTTTAAAACTATTTATCTATTGGTTCGTGCATTTTAGCATTGCTTTCAATTGACTGGAAGGCAACAATTTTTTACCCAAACCAATTTTCTCCACACAAGTAACACTCCACATAATGAAACATTGACTATGACCAAATCAAAGTTAACTTTAACATTTTGTCCAAATCAAATTGTTTTAGTAAATTTTTTTATCAATTTCTAAAAATATGAGGGAGTTATGTTACAATAAATTATTTTGCTGAAGTTGAAAGCGAGATCTCATAATACCCTAAAATATGGGTTTTATTTTTTGAATCATTTTCTAAAAATCCAAACTTCATTTTTGCAAGAGTGAATTATAAATTACACTTTGTAATGAACTTTTTCAAAAAGAAGGAAGACTATGGGGAATTGAGACAAAAAGGGTGTACATAGAAATTAGATGCACGAGAATTTGTTGGGCACGGACTATATCAAGTCATTATTTCTTCCTCCACAATGTACATAGATCTAAACTAATTTTGTGAATGGATATTCCATTACTGAGTGCTCTGACATTGTTCAAACTAATATTTCTATTTATCCCTATGAAACTTCCTTTTAAAAAAAAAATCGATTTAAAACAAGCGATCACGGTTTTGTGCACTATGCCACAAAATAATATTTTTAATGCAACGAAGAAATTTCTAAATATCAATACATTTTGAAGAATCAAATAATAAAGACTATAACAGAATTCAATAAAATGAAACATTCATCTCATCGAATTAAAAAAAAAGTAAATACATATAAGGAATAGAAGAATATGTGAATGCAACCACAATGAAAGGGAAAGATCGAATGATCAGCGATGTCAAAAGATTTTTTAAATGAAACTAAGTATTACTTTATGTAAAAAAAAAAAGATGACATTGTCGATGAAAACTTAACAAAAAGTTGTTTGACTGCCAAAAAAGGAAAATAAACATAGGTCCATAAAAATTCCAACATAAGTAGATAACCAAAAGTTATTAACTATGATGGGTAGTTACGGAATGAAAGTTGAATCTCGAGTGTATAAGTTTCTCCATATGAGGTAATCTACCTTCAAAATGATTTAGTTTTTCCTATAAAGAAGCCTGATGTTGTTGTAAATTTTCTAATATATCCTACATCTCCGACTAGTTGTGTTGGAGACCATTCATGGATGAAATCATAACAAAAAGGTGTTTCACTGCCAAAAAGGGAAATAAACATAGGTCCATAAAAATTCGAGCATAAGTAGATAACCAAAAGTTATTAACTATGATGACTAGTTACGAAATGAAAGTTGAATCTCGAGTGTATAAGTTTCTCCATAAGAGATAATCTACCTTCAAAGTGATTTAGTTTTTCCTATAAAGAAGCCTGATGTTGTTGCAAATTTCTAATATATTCTAGATCTCTGAATAGTTGTGTTGGAGACCATTCATGAATGAAATCATAGTATTTCAGTCATCATGCATTTCTTATGAGTTATTCAAGAATCATTTTGATATATGAAGGTTTAATAACAAAGTTGCGATTATCAAATGTGTAATCGTTAAATCATATATGTTGATAGGGCTAGGATCTATATATTCGCCCTGACCAATGGTCTCTAGGCGATGTCCAGTTTACTCTATTATGTCACTAACTCCATGCCTCACTCCGCCTCGTTTCTGTGGCATCTTGTATTTTACTAGAAAAAAAATTCAAATAAAATAAGGATATGGATATTCTAAACTAACGAATGATTTTAGATTAAACAAAATAGTGAGTCAACTAATAACAATAACAGCCTACTTAGGCTTGCATTACAATGAATAAAGACCTAGTGCCAAAATAAATTGTTTAAAAATAGTCATAGACTGCAAAAATAATGTTATAGAATAATATTATCTCCCCAACAACATCCCCAAATTTGACGTTTAAGTGTTCCAATCCCTTGATCTAATTTGTGAAAAAAAATCTCTTATATTGCTTATTTGTTGGATTTCTATTGTTATGGCTTTATCTAGGATAACTAGTTCCCTATCAACCTCTTGGTGGAATCCATCTCACACAATTGCTTGTTATAAAAAACAGAAGATTTATTTCAATTTTTTCAGTTTATATTATGGAATAAATCTTTGATCTTTATATATTTCATACAATAGAAATTCTGAAATGAATAATCATAGACTGCAAAAGAAACAATATAGAATAATATTAGGTCTCCAACAACATCCCCAAATTTGACTTTCAAATTTTTGGATCCCCTCATCTAATCTGTGAAAAATTTGCCTTATATTGCTTATTTGTTGGATTTCTCTTGTTATGGCTTTATTTAAGATAACTAGCTCCCTATCAACCTCTTGATGCGATCCATCTCACACAACTTCTTGTTAAGAAAAAAAAAAGATTTATTTCAATTTTGCATTTTAGCTTATGGAATAACTATATCATCTTTATATATTTCATATCATAGAAACTCTTAAATTACTTTTATATCACATGGGTCAAGTGCAAAGCATTTTATTGAAATTCATTACAAAATGAGTGTTGATTTGTCTTGGCATTTCTCCTTTATTAAAATATTGTAAATATATATGTCTATTGATATATATTACTTATGTATGTTAATATGCATGAATATATGATTGTATTTAAAGTGATATATATTAAAAAAATAACCCAAATTTTAAATCTTTTTTCGTTTAATGTTTTGTTTATATATTATATCATTTTTTAAGATCTATTATATAATTTGTGTCCAGCCAGTCCAGCCATCTCTCATAATTGCTTGTTATAAAAAACAAAAGATTTATTTCAATTTTTCCAGTTTAGATTATGGAATAACTATTTTATCTTTATATATTTCATATATATTTCATACAATAGACACTCTGAAATGAATAATCATAAACTGCAAAAGAAACAATATAGAATAATATTAGGTTTCCAACAATATCCCCAAATTTGACTTTCAAATTTTTGGATCCCCTCATCTAATTTGTGAAAATTTTCCCTTATATTGCTTATTTGTTGGATTTCTCTTGTTATGGCTTTATCTAAGATAACTAGCTCCCTATCAACCTCTTGATGCGATCCATCTCACACAACTTCTTGTTAAGAAAAAAAAAAGATTTATTTCAATTTTGCATTTTAGCTTATGGAATAACTATATGATCTTTATATATTTCATATCACAGAAACTCTTAAATTATTTTTATATCAAATGGGTCAAGTGCAAAGCATTTTATTGAAATTCATTACAAAATTGGTGTTGATTTGTCTTGGCATTTCTCCTTTATTAAAATATTGTAAATATATATTTCTATTGATATATATTACTTATGTATGTTAATATGCATGGATATATGATTGTATTTAAAAGGATATATATTAAAAAAATAACGTAAATTTTAAATCTTTTTTCTTTTAATGTTTTGTCTATATATTATATCATTTTTTAAGATCTATTATATAATTTGTGTCCAGCCATCTCTCATAATTGCTTGTTATAAAAAACAAAAGATTTATTTCAATTTTGCATTTTATCTTATGGAATAACTATTTGATCTTTATATATTTCATACCATGGAAACTCTAAAATTAATTTTATGTGTTATTTGTGAGCAAAACATCTCTTTATATATTATTTTTATGTCAAATTGGTGAAGTGCAAAGAATTTTATTGAAATTCATTAGAAAATGGCTGTTGATTTGTCTTGGTATTTGTCCTTTATAAACATATCGTAAATATATATGTATATTCATATATATTATTTATGTATGTTAATATGGATGAATGTATGTTTGTATTTAAAATTATATATATTAAAAAAATAGCTTGAATTTAAATTTAAATTTTTTATATTTTGTTTATATTTTTATATTTTAATATTTTGTTTATATATTATATCATTTGTGAACATATATTATATCATTTGTGTCGAACCTTAACCCAATGCAGACATGTCACAAATAATTTGTGTTTAAACCACACCCAATTCAAGACCTAACCCAATGCACACATGTCACGAATCATTTGTGTCCAAACCAAACCCAAGTCAAGCGCTAAGCCAATGCACACATGTCACAAATAACGCACCTAACCACAAGACTTAATGCACACATCAAGAAGCAATCCAACCAACGCCAACAACCACCATTTTTCTTGAAGTTTACATGGAAAGGAGAAGTTCATGTTAAGTTATACACAAATTAGCATCCGATGACTGTGGGATTTTTATTCCCTAATGGAAAATTAATAATTAATAAGAAATAAAATCAGATAAGAGATAGGAATTTCAAGCGTGATATCGAGTCGAACCTCGGTGAATATTAGAAATCAAAGATATGAGCATTCGTTTGAACAACCCAAATTAACTCCACTTGTGATATTTGTTCAAATGGATGCATGATTTGGGGAAAAATCGTGAGTTTTTTTGGTAATATCTTAATTTAATGTAAATAATATTTCTTTTATTGCAATGGAACAAATTATTACTTTTTCGCAAACCTAAACTGTTTTGAAATGAAGTTATGAGAAAGTATTTGTGCAGTTATTAGTGAAAAAGATGTTTCTTTAATTAATTAGTTAAAAGAAGTAGTTACATATTCCAAGAAGAGAAAAAGAAAATCTTGGAAAGTATTAAAAGAAGAAATCATCAAGAGGATGGGGATCTGAGATAAAAAAAGCAGAGGAAGAAAACTGTGCTTAGAGTTCAGGTAGTTGTGCTAGCTAAGTCTGCCTAAGATCAAATGGTTGCATACACTCTTAGTCTTTGAAAGAGAAAGAATTTCCCTAGAATAGGGATAGAACGGGGGGAGTTCTACGGATGTGGTAGATCTCAGGGTAGGCAGGTAAACACAGTGCAAGTTTATGTGTAAACAGAAAAAGAGAAACTAAATACTGAGAAGTTAAGGTTCAGGTAGTGGTGCTAGCCAAGTCTGGCTAAGATCAAGTGGCTGAATACACTCTTAGTCTTTGAAAGAGAAAGAGTTTCCCTAGAATAGGGATAGAACAGGGAGAGTTCTACGGATGTGGTAGATCTCATGGTAGAGAGGTAAACACAGCGCAAGTTTATGTGTAAACAAAAAAAGAGAAACTAAATACTGACAAGTTGAAGTTCAGGTATTTGCGCTAGCCAAGTCTGGCTAAGATCAAATGGTTGGATACACTCTTAGTCTTTGAAAGAGAAAGAATTTCCCTAGAATAGGGATAGAACGGGGGGAGTTCTACGGATGTGGTAGATCTCATGGTAGGGAGGTAAACACAGTGCAAGTCTATGTGTAGACAAAAAAAGAGAAACTAAAGACTAATAAGTTGAAGATACAACGTAGTATCAGATAAGTGTTAATCATGTTTAAAGTTTCCAGCTTACATAGATTAATAAATTATAAACTATGAAATGGAATGAGTATTGTACAATAAGTTCAATTTCTAATAGAGTAGAGTATTTTATAGAGGCAATAATTTCTATGCAAAACAATTTTCTGTGGAAGTACATAGATAAGAAACCGGAAAATAATACTTTGTACAGTAAAAGAATGTATCTTGCGGCAAATAATATTATTGTTGTAAATGTCTAAATCTAGTAAATAGCTAGAATAGCATTAAGACAACTAGAATGGAATTTTGTATAAACTCGAAGATAAAAAACAAGATTATTGTTGTAAATTTCTAAATCTAGTAAATAGCTAGAATAGTAGTAAGATATCTAGAATGACATTGTGTATAAACCCTAAGATAAACAACAAGAGACTATAACTGAGTAAATTCAGTGTGAAGATTGAAGGAAATTCAGTGTGAAGATTGAAGGAAATTACGAGATCTCATCCACCCTAAAATGTTCAATTAGCATATAGTTGAACAAAGTGCATCAGATGGTAATGATTTTGTTCCTAAAATAGATAAAGGAAACCCTACATGTTTAGCACCTAAATACAACTAATATCAAGAATAACAAAAGGAATCTCAGTATGGAGCTTGATTAAATATATATATTGTCTTGATTAAATATATATATTGTCTTAAATGCAGACATGAAGGAAAACTTAGATTGAAGGAAATTACCAGATCTCATCCACCCTAAAATGTTCAATTAGCATATAGTTGAACAAATTGCATAAGAAAGTAATGATTTTGTTCCTAAAAGAAATAAAGGAAACCCTACATGTTTAGCACCTAAATACAACCAATATCAAGAATAACAATAGGAATCTCTGAACAAGCTTCAAGAAAATGAACAAATATTTTCGAAACCCTAGTTGTCTCCCCTGATTTCCATAAATTAGAATGTCGGAGGAATTAACAGAATTATTTATTTAGTCTGGCACTCCCAAAGGATTTCATTTTGACAAAACACCACAAAATATTAGTGGGGTTCAATATATAAATGCTAAGGGCAAAATATTAAAATCCAAATATTCCAGGAACACCGAGCCATAGCTTGAATAGATACAACATCATTATAAACTACATAAATGTTGGATAAAAGCATAAGAGTAAACCATTTAATACGAGATTAAAATAGAAAGATGGAAATAAATCTTGATAATTATCATCATTCCATAACGCATGAAAATACATATGATTTCATGTAAATGTCCAAATATCTTACTAGGTATATTCAGAGAATCGTGATAGAGAAGTGATAATGACAAACAATAAATACATCCTTTAGATGTAAAACTCTAGAATGTGGAAACTGTATAACAAAAATAGAACTAGTACTACAAGTATTGGTCGGGCCATTTTAAGTTTAAATACACAACCTGTGTCACGGTGGAACTCTGGCTTCTATCAGCCGAAAGTGAATATGTTCAAAACTAATAACATAAAAGAACAAGCCATATGGAAAGTCGACCTTTTGACCCAAAAACCGTAAATGTATAATAACTTAAACACTAAAATACTCGATATTCGACATGTTCTTCCTCAAGGAAGATGAGCCCTGAAATGGAGTCTTTGCCCCATGATCCTCTGAAGGTTGTAACAGCTCAAAGGAGATTTTCCGAAGATATAACATGTATTAGTAGTAGATTTAGACTTATACACAAGCTTCAGTAATATAACTAGACAAGCAGAAGGTAAACGAATACTACCATCATTTAATTGCTCAAAAACCCTATTGTCAAAGAAGAAATCTAGAGTGATGATGACCAAGTTTGTGATGGGTGAGGGCGGGAGCTCTGGTGGGAACTAGGGTTTGAAGTTCATAGTTTCTACAGCAGCCTAAGTACTAACTCTGGAGAAGAACAGGGCCAGAGTGGCAGAGCTTCACAGAAGGGGGCAAACTATAACCCGACAGATGGAAAACGCAGGGTCCATTGGGACCCCATCATACAAACAAATAATGATGAACAAGAAGACATCACAGATTGGAGTGCAGATATCAGGGTCTGAGATGTTAGATAAGGAGATTCCATCCAGCAAGGGGAAGATAAGTAATGAAGGTAAAAACACCAAAAGGCTGAAGGAAAATGATGAAAGAAAAATTACAGAGTACAGAGACAGTGAGAATCACTCCCATGGACAGTTTTCTCAAGGAAACAAACTGAGGAAGGAACAGGCAGTGGTAGAGGAAGAGGTATTAAATAAAGATAAAGAGGAACACGGGGGAACAACATCAACACCTAATGGGAAACAAATCAGTGTATGTTCAAGCCGGGAGCCACAGAAATGCTAAGGGTTTTGATTTCTGATCCATAAATTCAGTCGTACCGAGATCACATGGTTGAAAATGCAGTGATCTGCAGGTTCATGGGCTTTTGGCCAACAAAGCGAGCACTATGCCAATGGATAAAGCAACAATGGAAACCCAGAGGAGATGTTAGGCTGCACTTAGGAGCCAAGGATTTCTTTACTGTTGTCTTCTCCAATCTAGAAGACAAGGATTGGATATTCGATGGAGGTCCGTATTTATTTGCCTCCACGAGTCTTTACATAAGGCCTTGGAAACCCAACTTCGTACCAGAGAAGGAAACCTTCAAGCAGGTACCAGTTTCGATACGCCCTTTTTCTCTTCCAATTTATTATTTGGGACACACAGCTCTGGAATAGATAGGTAACAAGCTAGGGACCTTCATCAAGGCCTCATAAGTGACATTACAAAAAAATGTATACATCTTCTACTAGAATCTATGTGGAGATGGATGTTTCGTGAGCATTGCATGAGGGCCTATCGCTGGAATACAGAGACGAAGATTTTTTCCAAGCCATTGACTATGAGAAAATCCCATTCCGATGTAGAAAATGTCATGAGCATTGTCATTTAATTAGAGAATTTGCACTGAACAAAGCAGTAGGGGAAAACAAGGAAAACAAGGGAGAAAAGAACAAGGAAATCTTCACCAAACCAAATGAAAAAGAGAGAGCAAATAAAAAATGCCAAACCAAGGTGAGTACTTCACATGGAAACATAAGCAATGCATTTGAAGTATTAGAAACAAAAACGGAATCAGAGGACAACAATAAAGAACAACAAATCACAAGACCAAGTAGATATATGGCAACACCAGAAATGAAGCAACCAAAGGAGAACCCTTTAAGTATCTTCCGTCAGGTTCAAGAAAGTACGAAGGGAGTAGAAGAAGATTTGGAGATGTTCACCAGTGAAATAGGGCTCGAAGATATGGAATTAAGTGACATACCAGAGCAAGAAGGTATGGATCTACGAAACATGGTTGAGAACTAGAAAAATAAGAGAAAAAAACATATATCGGAAGAGGAGGTAAACAGAATCAATGACATATTCATAGCATGGAAATGGGTAGAGATGGAGCTATAGATTAAGTGCTTAGGAACAACTAAGGGGTTGGGGTCCACACACAGTGGTTGCATCTAACCTCCTTAAACTCCAAGCACCGGAAAAAGAGAGGAAGAAGAACTAACAATGAAGCATTACAAGGACTAGCACAAATGCTTTTAAATTCAGGTAAGATGAAATCCCTTAAGGCTTTCTCACTAACCTCCTAAACTCTGTTGAAAATGAAATTTCTTTCTTGGAATGCTAGAGTGCTTAGTAGCCAATCAAAACAGTGTTTATTAAAGAAGAATTTCCAAAAGGAACAACCAGACATAGTGTTTGTGCAAGAAAAAAAGTGCTCAAGCATCATGGTAGTTAATATCAACAAAAAACTAGGTAAACACATGGAATACTTGGAGATAGAGAGCAATGGATGGGAGGGAGGCCTGGTCATTTTGTGGAATCCATAGGTTATCCAGCTCCTTTCCTCTGAAGCAACCAGATCTTATATAACTTTAGAAGTCCAGGTAGTAGGGAACTCAAAGACTTATCTTTGTACCAATGTTTATGGTCCCCACAATCTAGAGGCGAAACTTATTTTTCTAAGAACACTTTTCAACCTGAAGCAAAGATATCCTCAAGCTAAGGCGATCTTTGGAGGTGATTTCAACATGATCACTTCACTCATAGAAAAGAGAGGAGGTATTAGAAAACTTAACAGAGACTCTGAAGATTTCCTAGACTTCATTAGATCGGCCAATCTGGTTAATGTTCCCCCCAAAAGCGACGCTTTCAGGTGGATCAACAAAAGGGGAGGTGAAAGGAAAATAGCCTCTTGTCTGGATAGATTTTTAGTAACAGAAAGCATTCTTCTGGATGGTATTAGTGTTGACATGGATATTCTTCCCAGTGGAGGGTCATACCACTGGCCCATCATAATTATTGCTGCAATCCAAGGCACTCCTAGAAATAAACCTTTTAGATTTGAAAATTTCTAGCTTACTCCTCCGGAGTTCATTCAAAAAATTGGACAATGGTGCAAAGAACCATTGCGCATACAGTGGACCAAAATGTATCTTCTGAAGGCTAAGCTAAGAAATATCAAAGCCAAAATCAAAATCTGAAATCATGAAGTCTTTGGGAATATATTCAAGGAAAAAAAGAAACTGGAAGAGAAAATGGAACATATTCACGAAGGATAGATTCAAGGTATCATAGACCAAGACACTATGGACAGGGAAAAGAAGCTCATGTAGGACTGGCAACTTTGATGCCAATAGGAGGAAACACTTTGGAAGCAAAAATATCAAATCCAATGGCTTAAAGAAGGTGAAGAGAACATGAAATTCTTCCATAGATCAGCCATTGACTATAGAGGGGCTGACAAAATTCTGAGCCTTAATGATGAATAGGGAGCCACAGTACAGACACATCAAGAAATTTCCAACCTACTTATAACCCACTTCACCAGAATTGCTCAGGAACATGGCATCAACAACGAGGAGGCGATTAAGGAACTTACATCCTCCATCCCCAAACTAATTATGGAGGAGCAAAACACAGCTTTATTTTAGGAAATATCCCTAGAAGAGGTGCAAGAGGCCATAAAGGAGATGGCAAATGGTAAAGCAGATGGGCTAGATGGATTTACCATGGACATTTACAAAGCTTGTTGGGAGATAGTCAAGGCAGAAGTTTGGGAAGCAGTGGAGGATTCACGACGCTCCTCTTCAATCCTCAAGTCCTTCAACTCTACTTTCCTTGCCCTTATTCCAAAGGAGGAGGAAGCTAACACACCCTCAAAATTTCATCCAATTGCTCTCTGCAATGTCCTATACAAAATTATTTCCAAAATCATAGCCAATAGAATGAAACCCATTCTTCCTCGTATTATTTCGGAAGAGCAGTCAGGCTACGAAGAGGGTGGACAGATTTTGGATAGTATCTTACAAGCATAAGAGATGACTCACACACTTAAAATGCAGAAGAAAGTATGAATGATGATGCAATTAGACCTGTCAAAGGCATATGATAAGGTAAACTGGCACTATCTAGAAACCATTTTGGAATCCTTTGGTTTTGCTAAGCAATGGATAATTTGGATCCTAGCTTTGGTCAAATCCACAAGATTTTCAATACTAGTTAATGGAGCCCCAACTACCCAATTTTCGCTTTCACGTGGTTTGAGGCATGATGATCCCTTATCCCCCTTCCTTTACATGATTTTGATGGAAGGTTTAAAAAAACTAATCAGAAAGGCCAAAGAGGAAGGAACCATTGAAGGACTTCAACCCTTGCCCTTAATTCCAACAACAACTAATCAGTGGTTTGTAGATGATACAATGCTGCATGGCACACCCTCCATTAAAGAAGCTCTGGCCTACAAAAGCATTCTCAATCTTTTCAGCAAAGCCTTAGGTATGGAGCTTAATATTTCAAAATCCTCTGTCTTATTTTTTAATACGCACCCATCTGTTCAAAAAAATCTCTCTTCCATTCTAGGCTTCAAGAGATGTAACCTCCCGTCAAGATATCTCAGCGTCCCTTTGACCAACAAGCCCTGGAAAAAATTGCACTGGGAAAAGCTTTTAGCTAGCTTGGAAAAAAGATGTCATCATTGGACACACAGAGCCTTGAACTTCGCAGGTCGATTGGTCCTCTCCAAAGCAGTCCTCCAAGCCATACCACAGTACATGCTTTCCATTCTTCCATCTCCCAAAGGAGTTTTGCAGAAGATAAGGGTCATACAAATGGCTTTTCTCTGGTCCGGTAATTCAGAGAAGAAGAAATGGTCATTGATGGTGTGGAATAAGCTTTGCAAACCCAAACATCGAGGAGGGCTGAACTTGCAGGACCCATTCACGACTAACTCTGCTTGTGGGGCAAAATTATGGTGGAGGTGGATTAAAGAACCCAAATTACCATGGGCCAAACATTGGAAAGAGAAGTATGCCCACAATTACAGACTGCAGAACTTAATCTGAATGCAAGAAACTCCGAAAGGCTCTCCAATTTGGAACCTGTCAAGAAATAACTGGCATATTATTTAGGAGCAAAGATTTTGGGAACTTCGAGATGGAAAGATGACCCTTTTTTGGGAGGATGCATGGCAACAACTCCCTAAGCTGGAAAGCCCTGAATTCATAGATATCCAAAGAAGAAACCAGGAACTAGGTAGAACCACAGTGAATCAATACTAGAAGCCTAAAGAAAATGACCAGGCATGGAGAACATGGCTATTCCATGACACATAATCTCTGGCAAAAGAAAACAATAGTTTAATAAGGAACTTGCAAACACAACTAGCCAAAAGAAGGATAAGGCAAGCAGGGGATAATGACCAATTACGTTGGGGAAAGCTTGAAGGGCGAAACTTCACACTTAAAGAAGTAAGAACACATATAGAAGGTAATGAGGATGAAGAGATAGTCAAGTGGCACAGCAAAGTATGGGATGCACAAATTTGGCCGAATATTAAAACGTTCCTATGGCTTCTAATGCATAGGAGAACGCTCACTTGGGAGAATCTCTAGAAAAAAGGATTCATAGGTCCTTCTCGTTGCCCCATGTGTGGAATTGAGGAGTAAACCATGAATCATCTCCTCAATACCTGTGAATGGGCAGAAAACATATGGAACTGGGTGGAAGCCACTCTTAAAAGGATGGATAGGATAAGGAATTCAATTCAAGAAACTATAGAGAATTGGAGAGGTAACTTCTCTAATACTCAATCGGTTAACAAAATATGGAAACTCATTCCAGGGTTTATAGCATGGAAAATTTGGAAAGAAAGAAATAGGCGAGTATTTCTAAATGAAACAAGAGATATAAATTACACAAAAAACACAATTCTTCAAAATATAAAGTAGACAGTTCTCTCCAAAGGGAGAATGGAACATGACAAGAACATCTCTAATTTAGACTTACAAATTATGAAAGCTTTTGGCATTAACATGGGAACCTTCGTGCCCTCTTCAATTCACTCACAAGAACTGAACTCCAATGGGAATTTCTAGATTCCTCCGCCAACAGGCTTCCTCAAACTCAATTTTGATAGAGCCTCCAGGGGAAATCCAGGACCTGTAGGCATTAGAGGTGTTCTCAGGGATAGCAAGGGTGAAATTCAACATATTTATAGTCAATTGCTAGGTGAAGGAACTTATAATGAAATGGAATTTGCAGTGCTTGAGAAAGGTTTGAGAATTCTCAGAAGATTGAAAGCTGGAGCCACAGTGGTGGAAGGGGACACTCAACTAGCAGTCACGACAGTAAGAAAGGTGTATACGGGAGCTAAACCAAGTAAAGTCACAAGGCATTAGAGGCTTGTCAAGGTAACAAAACTTATCGCAAAACATCTATCATGCCTAGATGGATTAATCCTTCATGCAGTCAGACGTAAGGCAAATGTAGTGGTAGACCATTTGGCAAATTGTGGTGTCGATAATCCCTCAGCCCACTGGGGCACCTGTTGGCAAGAGATCACATGCTCGAAGCTGAGGAACAGGTGCACTCTTCTTTCGAGGTAGGATATTATTTAATGAAAGAAGTGGGGAAGGGTACGAATAATTTCCACTTGTGAGAAGAATGAATTTGACCATTAGAAGAGACATTAGGATAAGTGGATGGTAGGTTCAGGTAGTACAAGAAAGGAAGTGGCAATTAATTCACAAGAATGTAGAGCTAGTACCAAGGAGCATAGGAAACAAAAAATATAGACAACGCCGGAATCAAACCACAAAGGGAGACACTTGGGAGTCTGTGAATTGGTTCAAACATGGTAGAGTTAATAATAAGGATTCGTATCATCAACAAAAATATGGGGATCAGAGCAACAGTTATTATGACTGGACAAGTGATCATCAAACAGAGAAGTGGGAAGCCTTAGGCTGGTTGAGATTTCCATCTACTAGAGCTACGCGATCCCAGCGCAAGAGTAATGCACTTCCTTCGCAAGGACTCAGCATAGTATTCAGTTGTGTTCTCAGAAGGCTCAGTATTTCTATTCTCTGCCATAGAAGCATGGCGCAAGAAGGTAGCCGTAGTGCATCAGCTAATAGAGACCTACAGAGTGCTTGGAATGCTTATGAAACAAGAACCTCACTTAAGGAAAAGCGGAAGATTGAGGAATTTGGAGCGATTGCTGCAGAGGAAAAGTAGCACCTGGAGGAATAGGATATGGGGAAGGAGGTAGGAATAGCAACCATTCAGGCTACCCAATTTGTGCACACTCAGGCAGAGACATGGAGTATGAAAACTATGTTCGCAAAGGGAATGAGTATGCAAGGGGATTACATTAATCAGGCTCATCAAGCTATCTCTGTTATTTCCACTAATCACATAGCGAGACTAGAAGCCTTGGATTTCAAGCTCAGTGCCCTGGTGCAGCAAGTCGACATTCTCTCTCAAAAAATGATTGTTTTAATCAACCTTCTCAGGCAGACCATTAGCATGGATCATTCTGCTACCGGGGAAGGGGTGGAGGAGGCCACAAGAACCAGCTAGGGCAAGCGCACACCTCAGCACTCTACTCTACCTAGCAATTCTACTATTCAGCCAACCAGGCTACTAACACCAAAGATTATGTCATCCTCAAGCTCTAATGGCTTGTTTTGACTGCTTCAGTTTGCTATTGATGCTTGAAACTTGTTTTTGTTTCTGGTTCTTAAGTTTACTGGTCGCCTTCCTGTTTTGACTTTTACTATCTTGGATATCCATCTGGTTTGTTTTCTATATGTTATCTAGTTGATGGAAAGGGCACTCTATTTTGCATGCCCCAACCTTTCTTTATGCTACCCTGCGTGATATGCCTTGGGGTCGTTTCGACAGAATTTTTGTGACCCTTAAGCATTGTAAACAGGCAAGGAATTATCTATTTAGTCTGTGCAAGTAGACCTTTTTTTACCATATGTATGCTATGAATTAATACAAATGGTTATTTACAAAAAAAAAAGGGAAAGAAAAAGTGGAACTCTAGCTCATCCGAGCACTGAAAGCAATGACCAACGAAACCATAAGCATACTAAGAGCTGAGCAAAAGAGCCACAAAATTAGGAAGAAACCCACATCACATAAGTAATTCCATCGAATCGGGTTTACATTCAATGTAGAAGAGTAGAATCAAAGCCCTTCAGGCTTGGAAGGAAGCACAACAATGAACCAGAGCAAAATCACCAAAGAGTAATTGTCAAAACCATTGAGAGCTCGACAATCTTCTCAAGTGACCATAACCATTGATAAGGGAAGCCAATCCTAAGGAAATCGCTGCAGGCAGGCCACGTGGTGTACGACAGTACGACGCCTAGGCTAGTACAACCAAAGCCTTAAATAAAGAACCAACAGATGACCAGCCTCGAGCTTGTAAAATATTAAGTTGTAATGAAATGTACTGCAAGATGAAAGAATTATAACGGACGCATTTAGGGCTATCCACCTTCGTATATATGTAATTTGTGACATCATAGTTGAATAATATAGGATTTAGAAATTGCTAAGGTCTTAATTCATGATAGTCCTAATGCTGGCCGACAATCATAAACAAAGTGTGAGTGTTAAATGATAAGGTAAGATTTGATGGTAAGTAGGTAGAATTCCAATAGTTTTATTTACTATCCCATTAATTTTTCTTTTCTATATACATTTGTTTATATATGGATGTGCTACATATTGTATGAGAGTGAACTTAGGTTTCCAAAACTGAGATGTCTAGGGTAAGAGATAACAGTTTTGATGATGTGCTCGTTGGAGGAAGCAAATGTATAGTATGAGGCGAACTAGGAATCCATTACATGGCTCCATAATGGGGACATGAACAACACCATTTCAGGAAAGAAACTCCAAGGTATGGGTGGAATTGGGGGATGAGTCACAAAATATCAATACATACATCCAGACAACAATACAAGAATTGAAAGGTGAAATGGCTTAACTCTAGGTATACAATGAGAGGTTAATGCAGTAGCAAGAAAAGAGTCTAAAAAGCATATCAAATAGGCAGAATCATCGACCTTTAATTCCTAGCCCAGAATGTGGCCATCCGACCAGGGAACAAGAATTCTGAATAGAAAATATGGAAACAGAGGGAGGTGAAGAAAACCAAGAAGAAGAATCACGTAATGTGTCTGATCATAAGGCTCATAAGAAATAGAAAATTGAACTCCAAGGAGAGTTTCGAAAAATCAAGCCTCCTCTCTTTGATGGAGAGAAAGAAGAGGTGACAAAAGCATGGTTAATTAACATGAATAGGTACCTCCTTCTATATGAGTATGATTTCAATCCGAAAGCCCGTCTCGCCATTTTCCAGCCCGAAGGGAAAGCCATGTTATGGTGGGAGTAGGTAAAAATGGTCCATGGGGTCACTGAGAAAAATATGACATGGGAGTCTAAATTTCAAAAATCCTTTAGAGAACATTATCTAATCGAAAGGTTTTATGATGAGAAGGCAAAATAATTCCATGATCTTCACTTTGGCCAAATGACCATCGATGAATTTATAACCAAATTTACATCCTTATTGCAGTATGTCCCTTATATTCATGAAGAAAAGGCCAAAGTACAATATTTTATTAGTAGTCTACTACTTTTCACGAAGGAAAGGTTGGAATTCGAAAACCCAAAAACAATGGATGAAGTCATTCGAAAAGCAAGAATCTGCTATCAGCAAAATAAACCAAAGGGTGACTCGAGTAAAAAGTGGACTGATAAAAAAGGAATTAAATTTAATCCTAGCCACAAGGGAAATAAGGGCATTAGCAACAAAGGCTCATATAAAGGACAAATTAACTAAAGTATGAATAAAACCAGATTTAAAGTACCCAGTGAAATCAAGGTAAATGAACAGGCTGGTAGAAATGAAGCCGAATTTATTAACAAACCACCTGTGCAGTGTTGGGGGTACGGAGGCCCACATTACATCAAAAATTGTCCTCACCGCAAGGGAGTAGACCAGATATCTCAAATTCAAGAGGCATCTATAGTAGGAGAAGTGGCTAGAAGCCTCCCAAAAATTAACATAGCATTGGAGGATCACCAGGCAGAATTTCAGCCGACTATGGTCGAGTTTTAAGGTACTATTTTTTACCAAACTTGTTCTATTTTAATAGACCCTAGGGCCACTTTAAGTTACATTATTCCCAGGATAGTGGAATGATATAAATTACAAGTTGTTAAATTTAAAAGTCCATGGTTAGTACAGCTAGCCACAGGAGCAAAACGAAGAGTCTTATCCAAAGTAAGTAATTGTCCTTTAAAAATAGCTAGTCATCCTATTATAGCTGATATGAATGTGTTACCCTTAGGGTCATACGACATCCTCATAGGTATGGACTGGTTGGAGAAACATTTCTCCCTCATAAATTGTAAAACAAAACCTGTTATTTTTCGGAATTAAGTAGGGGTAATATAGGAGATCTAAGGTGTGAAAAAACATGTACTGTTAAGGCCTATAACGCCATCCCAGTTAGCCAAATGCATAAGGAGAGGTTGTCAATTCTATGCCATCCAAGTGGGGTATGTTGAATCCAAGGATAAATCTGAATCCCTTGAAAACATACCTGTGATACAAAATTCAATAGATGTATTTCCTGATGAAATATGAGTTTTACCCCCAAAAAGAGACATAGATTTTACCATTGAGTTAATTCTAGAAGCTGCCCCAGTTTCTCAAGCACCATACCGAATGAGTATACCAAAACTAATAGAATTAAAGATGCAACTCCAGGAGTTGCTCGATAAGAACTATATCCGCCCCAGTGTGTCCCCTTGGGGGTCTCTGGTGTAATTTGTTAAAAATAAAGATAGAACCCTACAAATGTGCATGGATTACTGCTAGTTGAACAAGCTCACCATTAAAAAAAAAATACCCCCTTCCTCGTATAAACGAGATTTTTGACCAAGTAAAGTGTGCAACTACCTTCTTGAAGATCAATCTCCATTATACATATCATCATATCAGGATCAAGGAGGAAGATATTGTTAAAATTGCTTTAATGACACGATATGGTCATTATGAGTTTGTTGTTTTACCTTTTGGGTTAACTAACACCCCAACTACCTTCATGTGTCTCATGAATAACATTTTCTATCAGTTCTTAGATATATTCATTTTAATTTTCATTGATGACATACAAATCTATGCTCGGAATATGCAGGAGCATAAGGAACATCTCAGCATTGTACTGCAGGTCCTAAGAGAACATCAAATGTACGCAAAGTATAGTAAACGTGACTTCTTTAAGGAGCAGATCCAATACTTGGGACACGTCATCACGAAGGATGGAATTGCGATTGATCTACAAAAGATAGGAACCATTATGGAGTGGCCAATGCCAAAGGATGTGGTTTATATAAGATTGTTTATGGGTTTGGCTAGTTACAAACGAAGGTTTGTAGAGGGATTCTCTAGAGTGGCATATCTTATTACCTCGTTACAAAACAAAGGGAGAACTTTTAAGTGGACCCCTGGTTGTCAAAGGAGCTTTGATCAGCTCAAATATCTTCTTACCATCAGAATCATTCTAAGCATTGCTGATCCCAACAAGGAATATGTGGTTTGTGCAGATGCTAGTAAGCAAGGAGTGGGTGGCGTACTTATGCAGAAAGGCAGGGTGATGGCTTATGAATCTAGGAAATTGAAAGAATATGAACAAAAATATTCAACATATGATTTGCTATTGAGAACAGTCATTCATGCCTTAAAAATGTGGTGACATTACCTATTAGCTAAGAGATTTTTATTAATGACTAACCACCATAGTATGATTAATTATTTCAAGCAGACAACTTTAAATGCCATGAAATCTCATTGCGCATACTTCTTGAGTGAATTCGATTTCGAAATCAAGCACATAAAAGGGAAGTAAAATCGATTGGTAGATGCTTTAAGTCGAAAGGTAAGTTTTTTATATGAAATTCCTTTAAGTGAATCACGAACAATTTTTTTTTCGAAGATTCAAGAATCAACCATGTAGGATTCTACATATAGACACTTATGGAAGCAAGAAAATAATTCTAATAGCCATGAACAATAGCTGAGTTATGAAATAAATGTAGAAAATTTATTAATTTATAGAAAAAGAATATATGTGCCCAACCAACAGCATCTCAAAAATTTAATTTTGGATGAATGCTGCAAGATTCCCTATGTAGGTCATCCCAGATACCAAAAGATAATTTCTGTGTTATGAAACCAGCTCAAAAAAAGATAGAAAAGAGAGATCAACACCTTAGAATTTAGCCTCTTCGAGGGGGAACCCTCCTTTACATCACACAAATGAACAATTCTTGGATGATTCAAATGAAAAAACCTCCTTTCTATATATAGGAGTCTAAGGAGTCACAATATAACCCAGCGGACCTAACAATAATAATATAAAGCCACAAAAATAACAATAGAGGGATTCTATGGGGCATAGTAAGCACAATATGGGGACAATAGTGGCATAATAATATTAATAAGGGATACAACTACAATAGTAATGGGGTAATCAGTAGTATTATAGGGACCCAGCATGCCCCTCTCCTTCAAAAAAGTGTTGTCCTCAATGCTTGCGTAGTTATGGATGCTTCTGTATAAAATTCTCATCCTCCCATGTGGAATCTTTAGTGGATAAGTTCTTCCACTTGATAAGATACTTTGGAACTGATCGATTTCGTAACTATCGAGTTCTTGTTTCGGTGACTACTTCTGGTTCCAATATAATTTTTCCTTCCTTGTCAAGTTCTGGAAATATTTTTTTAACTGGGATCTTGTCAGCTATAACCTTATTTAAGCATGAAACATGGAAAACTAGGTGAAATCGAGAAGCTACAGGAAGCTCCAATTTGTATGCCATAGTACCAATCTTTTGCAACACCTTGTACGTACCATAATACTTTGGTGATAATTTATTTTCCTTCTTAGCTTGCTTGAGGTACTTTTGCTTATATGGTTGTAGCCGTAGGAATACCCAATCACCGACATCAAAAATTATTTCACTGTGATGTTGATCTGCCTGTTGTTTCATTCTATTCTGTGCCAACACGAGGTTATCCTTTAAGAGTTGGAGGACTTGTTGTTAATGTTCGATGTGATGTTCCACTACTTGAACCTTAGAATTTTCTCTTAAATATGATGTGATGGATGGTGGCTAATATCCATAAAGTTCCATAAATGGGGTCATTTTTGTTGCTGTATGGAAGGAAGTGTTATACCACCATTCAGCCAGAGGAAACCATTTGATCCATTGTGTATGTTTATCAGATACAAAGCAATGAAGATATCCTTCCAAACATTTGTTTACTATCTCATTTTTCCCATCAGATTGAGGAAGATAAGATGACCTATGAGCTAACTGAGTACCAAGACAAGAAAATAATTTTGTCCAAAAATTTCCAGTGAAAAAGGGATCTCTGTCACTTACAATAATCTTTGGGTTTCCATGTAGCTTTTGAATTGTTTCCATAAATGCAGTAGAAACTGTATTGGATTTAAATGGATGTGATAATGCACAAAATTGTGCATACTTGGTAAGTCCATCAACTACCACCATGATGACACTCTTTCCCTCAGACTTGGGTAAACCTGTGATAAAATTCATTGAAACCTACTCCCAATGTTGGCTTGGAATGGATAAAGGTTGTAATAGACCCGGTGTCTTAATTGTTTCAACTTTATTTCTTTAGCAAACCAAACATTCTGCCACAAACTTTTGAAGGCCCTCCCAAAAAATTTCCTTCTTAACCCTGTGGTAAATTTTTAAAAATCCTGAGTGCCCTCCTAATGGAGAAGTGTGCAATTCCATAAGAATCTTTTGTTTTAGCTGAGAATTCTTACAGAGGTATAAGCGATCTTTGTACCATAACGAATCATTTTCCCAGCTAAATGTATCAGACGTACTGGAGTTTTGTTGTAACTTTTGAATAAGTGCTCACACTTCTTCGTCATTCTTCCATTCCTCCCTTGCCTCATTTATCCAATCTAGTTGGATAATGGAAATTGCGCACAAGAATGCTTCCACATCCTCATCCTTTCTTGAGAGTGCACATGCCACCATATTTTACTTCCCTTTATTGTAGATTATTTCAAAGTCATAACCAAACATCTGTGTGACCCACTTTTGTTGCTCTTTAGAGGATAATATTTGTTCTAAAAAGTATTTAAAGCTATCATGATCGATTTTTACCTTGAAGTGTCTTCCCATTAGGTAGGTTCACCATTTCTTAAGTGCATGGAGTATTGCAAACATTTCCTTCTCATAGATAGCTTTGTGTAAAAACTTTCCCTTGATTGGACAACTTTCAAAAGCAATGGGTCTTTCATCTTGCATTAAAACAACACCAATTCCATTTCCTGAAGCATCACATTTCACAATAAAGGTTTTTTTGAAGACTGGTGTAGCTAAGACCAGTGCTTGGCACATTGCCTCTTTAAGATGCTCGAAGGCCTTTTTTGCTTCTGGAATCCATGAAAATGCATCTTTCTTCAATAATGTTGCTAGAGGTGGTGCTATTCTCCCATAATTCTTAACAAACTTGCGATAATACCCTGTCAACCTAAGAAATCCTTACAGATGCTTTATGGATGTGGTGATTTTCCATTCCTTAATGGCTTTAGTTTTGCTAGGGTCTACCTTAACTCCTTCATGAGATACAATATGACCCAGATATTCCACCTCTTGTACTCCAAAGAAACATTTGGATCTTTTTGCATATAATTGTTTCTCCTCCAATAGTTGTAGCACCCTATCAACATGTTCAACATGATCCTTCCAAGACTTGCTGTAGATTAGTATATCATCACAAAATACTAACACAATTTTTCTAAGAAATGGTTTGAAAATGGAATTCATCAAACCTTGAAATGTTGAAGGTGCATTGGTAAGGCCAAAAGGCATGACCTAACGACCCTCATGAGTTCTAAATGTTGTTTTCGGAATGTCTTCAGTCTTCATTCTGATTTGATGATATCCTGAACGAAGATCAAACTTGGTGAAGTAAATTGATCCATGCAATTCATCTAGTAATTGATCAATGACAAGAATGGGAAACTTATCTCTAATAGTGAGCTTGTTGAGCTCCCTATAATCCAGACACATGCGCCATGATCCATCCTTCTTGTGCACCAATACTACTGGAGCAAAGAAAGAACTTTGACTCTGTTGAATTATACCAGCTCTAGCATTTATGCAACCATACGTTCAATTTCACTCTTTTGGACATAGGGATATATGTACGGCCTGATGTTTGGAGGAACACTTCCTAGAATCTGATGAATAGCATGATCATGATCACAAATAGGTGGGAGACCCTTGGGAGTCTCAAATACCTTGGAATTATTGTCCAAGACCTTTTGGAGATCTGGAGAAATAGATGATTCCAACGTGGAAACATCTAGTGAGCATAATTGTCCAATTACACCTCTTTGTTCCTTTTTTAGGAGCTTTGTCATATCGTTAGAGCTAATTATCTTTCTCGGTTTCCCTACAATACCCCTTAATTCAACTTCCTTTCCTTCCACATAAAATTTCATGAAAAGTTCTTGAAAATTAAAAGTTATTGTACCCAAGGATTGTAGACATTGGACTCCTAGTACAACATCAGAACCTACCATTGGAATGGAAAGCATTGGGCTAGTCATTACATATTCTCCCATGATAGCTTGATATTATGGCACTTTCCAAAGAAATTTATTGTTCCTCCATTTGCAACCATCACTTGACACTCTGGTGCTGGATATAAGAAGCAATTCAATTCTTTTGCTACCTTACAATGACTAAAATTGTGGCTACTTCCTGAATCAATCAACACTATTACCTTTTTCTTCTTGATTTGTCCTTCTATCTTGATGGTTTGAGGAGTGGTAATTTTCACCAATGCATTACAAGATATGGTCGGATTCATTTCTTCTTTTTCTAGGCTTTATTCCTGGAGTATATCCTCTTCTTTTGACCTTTCTTGCCCCTTTTCTTCTTCCTCTTCACAATCTATGTAGAATAATTTCTTCTTAGCACACTTATGACCTTTAGTGTATTGGCTATCACAACTCTAACAAAGCCCTTTTTCTCTTTTTTCTTCCAATTCTTGTGCCGTCAACCTTATAGGTTGTAGAAGACTAGGGGCAAAAAATCTTCCATCTTTATAGGTGTGAGTGGTATGCTTCGTGGTTGCCGTAATTTTGCTTTCCATTTTACTTTCTAACCTGAATTCCTTCTCTAATGAATCATGTTCCCAAAGGCGAACATCATGTTGGATATTATCCTTTAAAGTCCCTATGAACACATCAATCCTATGCTGCTTTGGAATATTTTTTACCCTTATGTTCAATTTTTGGAACTCCTCAATGTGCTCCATTATTGAACACTTTTGTTTGAGACTTATCAATTGGCTAAAAAAGTATTGCTCTTTTTATCCTCATAATGTGTTGTCTATTCTTCCGTAAAAATTGACCATGTGATAATTTGTTTACGAGAGAAAAGCCAATGATACCATACAAATTGATTTGGTTCCAAATATAAAGTTGCAATACATACCTTTTGTGTGTTTTGCACATTATTGGGATCGAAAAATTGCTCCATCTATAATATCCATGTTGTGGGATCCTTGCCATCAAACTTCCTCATATCGATTTTTGGAATATGGTGGGTATTCGATCCAGCATTAGAGTCTATGGAATCATGATTAACATTTCTTTTGTTCTCATCATGAGTTTCCTTTACTACCCTTTCACCATTAGTGACCATTTCTTGTAGCAATTTATTCAGATTTATCTTCAATTCTTCCATCTTATCATCCATGTCATCAATTTTAGCATCCATGCCATTCATCTTAGCTTCCATTCCATCCATCTTAGCTTCTACGCCTTTCTTTAAACAATCCATCTTAGCCTCTACACCTTTCTTTAAACCATCTATCTTAGCTTCTACATCTTTCCTTAAACCATCCATCTTAGATTCTGTTGCCTTTTGTGCAAGTGAGACTTGTTTTACCTGGTCTCGTAATTTTGATATATCATGTTGCATTTCTTCCTCTTCTTCATAAGTCATGCTAGATTTTTAAGGTTGCTTACTAGGTGTTTTCATTTTCTTTCATCGGGGCATCAATTACCGATTCAAACTAATTTTTCAAACCAAGCTTATGCAAAAATTAAAAAAAAAACTACACACCTTTTTTCACTTTGTAGAATCTTGATATTGAATCTGATGTATCTCTGCAATTTCGGATCATCTACTTCTGAAATTTTGACCTACAGTAGCCCTCTGTGTCCTATTTCCAATGCCACCATTTTGATCCAAATTTGATTCTCCAAGGAAGAGTTATGCACAATCTCCCAAGATGACCTGATTATAGACTATTTCAATAGAGCGAATTTGTACGACATGCCACGAGTCACTGTTTCAGCCTTTGGCTCAAAAAAATATATACAAGAAACTACAATCCATCCTATTTCTGTAACAACTGATTCAATTTAAATCTGATGCTCAAAGAGAAAGTTATGATGCTTTTCCCCAGGTCACCTGTTTGGAATTTAATTCAGAGTCTGCAAAAAGACCAACTTCCTCAGATCGTATGTCCGCAAATATAGTGCAAAAAGATCTGAAATTCAAACCCAAGATTCAGTGTGACTTCTTCTCAAATGGGTTTTTTTTTTTTGCTTCTGAAACATCACATAAAAAAGTTATAGTGAAAATGCCACGATGACATATTTGGAGCAGCGAAACCCTAGAATCCAAAGCTCTGAAACCAAATGTTATGAAACAAGCTCACAAGAAGATAGAAAAAAGAGATCAACGCCTTAGAATTTAGCCTCTTCGAAAAGACAACCTCCTTTACATTACACAAATGAACAAATCGTGGATGATTCAAATGACAAAACCTCCTTTCTATATATAGGAGTCCGAGTCACAATATAACCCAGCCAACCTAACAATAATAATATAAAGCCACAAAAATAACAATAAAGGGATTCTATGGGGCACAGTAATAACAACATGGGGACAATAGGGGTACAACAATATTAATAAGGGATGCAACTGTAATAGTAATGGGGTAATCACTAGTATTATAGGCACCCAACATTCCACCTTGTGAAAAGAATTCTTCTAGCCCAGTATGAAGAAGGAAATGACAGAATATTTAGCCAAATGCTTAGAGTGCTAGCAAGTAAAATTTGAGCACTAGCAACCATCAGGGTTATTTCACTCTCTGCCCATTCCAAAATGCAAATGGGATGTGATATCTATTTATTTCATAACTTGATTGCCTAAGTCAAGAAAACAAAATGACTCCATCATGGTGGTGGTGGACAAACTAAACAAATGAGCTCATTTTATATCTATCTAATCAATGTATAGAGCAGTTCAAATTGCTAGTATTTTTATGCAACACATTTTTAAACTGCATTGGATTCCCAAGATGATCATTTCCGACCGAGATTTAATGTTTACATCAACTTTTTGGAAAGACCTCTTTGAAATTATGGGAACACAATTACACTTTAGTACAACTTATCGTCTGTGAATGGATGGGGAAACTGAACAAGAGAATCAAGTGATCCAGGACACATTGTGTGTTTATATCATGCAACAGCCCACTAAATGGGAAGATTATCTTCACCTCGTGGAGTTTTCCTATAATAATTTGTACCATGTGTCCTTATGAATGATCCCCTTCGAGGTAGTATATGAGTGCAAGTGCACGACACCCTTGAGTTGGAGTGGACCAATGGATAATTTGTTTCTAGGACTAGACATGTTGGAAGAGATGGAGGAAATGGTGAAAAACGTAAGAGTGAATTTAAAAGTTGCTCAAGACCGGCAAAAGAATTTTGCCAATCAAAAGAGAATCTTTAGGGAATTCCAAGTAGGGGATGATATCTACATTCGATTTTGAGCCAAGAAAAGTACCTTACAATGGGCCAACTGTGCTAAATTAGCACCCTGATTTTGTCGACCCTTTCAAATCCTAGCTCAAATCAGCCCAGTGGCTTATCAACTTGTCTTACCGAGTCACATTCGTGTACACAACGTCTTCCATGTCTCTCTACTTAAGAATTACGTTTATGATGCCAAACATATAATCAAGTGGCTAGACATCCATGTAATATGTAATTATGTTTATAGATTCTTTCAATGAATATATATTAAACAAACTGATTTAGACTTGACATTTTTTTGTGTTCAGGTCAAACCAGAAGGTGAGTTGCTGATAAAACCTTTGGTTATACAAGATCAGAGAGAAGTAACACTACGCAAATGCGTTATCACCCAGGTTAAAGTGCAGTGGCAGCACTATGGGATAGAAGAGGCCACCTGGGAAGAAGCGCAGGTTATGAAACAAAACTTTCTGGGTTTATTTGCAGAAGAAGAACATTGAGACGATGTTTCATCCATCTTATGGGGAACATGTAATATCCCCCGTTAATGTAAACAATATTTCTTTTACTACAACCAAACACACTATTATTTTTCTGAAAACATAAACTATTTTGAAATAAAGTTATGAGAAGGTATTTTTGCAGTTACTAGTCAAAAGAATGTTTCTTTAATTAATTAGTTCAAAGAAGCAGTTACAAATTCCAAGAAGAGAAAATCCAAATCTCAGGAAGTGTTAAAAAGAAGAAATGATCAAGAGGATGGGAGTCTGAGATCAAAAGGGCAGAGGAAGAAAATTGTGCTGAGAGGTCGGGAAGTTGTGCTAGCCAACTCCAGTTAACGTTAGATGGTTGGATACACCCTTAGCCTTTGAAAGTGAAAGAATTTCCCTGGAATAGGGATAGCACATGGGGAGTTCTATGGATGCGTTATATCGCATGGTAGGAACGTAAACACACTGTAAGTCTATGTGTAGACCAAAAGGGAGCAACTAAAGACTGATAAATTTAGGATTTGATTATAAGACATAGTATCATATAAGTGTTAATGGTGTTTAAAGTTTCGAGGTTGCATAAATTAATAAATTATAATCTATGAAATGGAATGAGTATTGTTCAATAAGTTTAATTTCTCGTCATTATTAGAATAGAGGAGAGCCTTTTGTAGGGGTAATAATTTCTATGCAAAACTATTTTAAGTGGAAGTACATAGATAAGAAACATAAAAATAATACTTTATTTTACCTAAGGTAGAATGCACTAAGAAGGTAGAGTATAGTAAAATAATGTAACTTGCACAAATATGATCATTGTTGTAAATGTCTAAATTCCAGCAAATAGCCAGAATAGCAGTAAGATAGCTAGAACGACATTATGTATAAACCCTAAGATAAACAACAAAAAACTGTAACTTTCACAAATACGATTATTGTTGTAAATGTCTAAATTCCATCAAATAGCTATAATAGCAGTAAGATAGATAGAATGACATTATGTATAAACCCTAAGATAAATGTCTAAATTCCATCAAATAGCTAGAATAGCAGTAAGATAGCAAATGACATTATGTATAAACCCTAAGATAAACAACAAAAAATTGTAACTGAGTAAATTTAGTATCAAGCTTGAGTAAATATATATACTGTCTTACATGAAAACGGGAAGAAAAACTTAGATTGAAGGAAATTGAGAGATTTCATCCACCATAAAATCTTCAGTTAGCATATAGTTGAACAAACTACATAAGAAAGTGATGGTTCTTTTACCCTACAGGTTTAGTACCTAAATACAACCAATATTAAGTATAACGTATAACAATAGAAATCTCTAAACAAGCTTCAGGCAAATAAACAAATATTTTCAAAACCCTAGTGGTCTCCCCTCATTTCCATAAATTAGAACACCCAAGGAATTAACAGAATTATGGATTCAGTTTGGCAGTCTGGAAGAGGATTTCATGCAGATGAAATAGCCACGGAATATTAGTGGGGCTCAATATATAAATGCTAAAGGAAAAATATTAAAAGCCAAATATTCCAGGGACACCGAGCCATAGCTCGAATAAATACAACATCATTATAGACTACATAAATGTTGGATAAAACCATATGAATAAACCATTTAATACAATATTAAAATAATAGAAAAGTGGAAATAAATCTCGATAATTGTCATCATTCCATAACGCATCAAAATACATATGAAATTCATGTAAATTTCCAAATATCATAGTAGGTATATTCAGAGAGTCGCGACACTGGACTGATAATGGCAAACAACAAATACATTTTTTAAATATAAAACTCCAGAATGCGGAAACTGTATAAAAAAAATAGAACCGGGACTATAAGCAGTGGCCGGGCCATTTTAAGTTTGAATACGTAGCCTGTGTCACTGTGGAAATCTGGATTCAGTTTGTGATTGTAGGTGAGTTTGGGGTGATTTTAATATCTGAATCTATGATTGCAAAGTTGAATATTCATTATTCTACTTGTTAAACACCAAGTTCCGAAACACTATCATTTACCAGGAAACACCCAGAAAGCGAAAATCATGTTATTTTCTTGCTATTTCTTCTCAGTTAATGATTTGAACATGATTTTATTATTTTATGCCTCGATTTTTAACGGAAAATTTCGTGTCTTTTGTTTCATGACTTACCATAGTTAAAATCATGCTAGTGCTGCAGAGGTGGACAAAATTGATTTACAGTTTTGTAACTTTGATTCTTCGTACATGAATTGCCAACAATTTCATCAAATCATTACGTTCAAAATAATGTATCGATTCCTGGATAAATTTTGGAGCACAAAATCATATTTGTGATTTGTGCATTATTACTGATTTGTAACAAAGTTGTCAATTCCTCTGCTCGTATATAAGATTGTCTCATTACTTGTAAAAACAAGGGGCTGCTCTCTGCGGCTGAGACTATACACTGCATCAAGGGTAGACGAATGTACTAGAAATCTGACGAGATATTTTATGACTATGGGAATGCTATTATTTGTTCTTGTATATGATTCAATGCTTTAGCCGCAGAGAGCAGACCCCTTAAAAATGTGAATGAAAAGAACTTAAATCGTTCATACCTTGAGCAAGAAATTAAGCCAATGGTTAATCCTAATATTTTCTTGGAATATTTAGATTCTAATAATGAATCTCAAATACCTTTACAACCACTTTCTATAGGGATTTATCTTACACCTTCTCAGTAATCTAAAGTGAGTTTAGGTTGTAATTCTCAATGGGAAATTATTCATGAAATCTCTTTGGATATACATTGTCAAGAGGAAAAAATAACAAAGGAAAATATTATTGAAAATATGGAAATTCAATCATTGCTCATGTTTATGATGTTTTTTCCTCAAAATTTAATATAGAACTAGTTCCCACTATTCTAGAAAAATATTTATCTATTAAGTAGAGTTTAACTAATAATATCAATGTAGAGGTTTCTTTGGATGAAAATCACATGTGCTATGGTAGTTTGTATTTCAGGTATGTTGATTTGGTTTCAATTCTTCATAAATGCAATAATGATTCATTTGATCTTCATGGTCAGACATCTATTTTAACTTGTTTAGATTTAACTAAAGAGGAAAATCATGCAAATAAACACAATGATCTTGATAAGGTTTCATTATATCTTATTCATGGTCAGACATCTATTCTAACTCGTTTAGATTTAAATAAAGAGGAAAATCATGCAAATAAACACAATGATCTTGATAAGGTTTCATTATATCTTATTCATGAAATTGAGATTGATCAATGTGTTAATGAATCTATTTTATATCCATTTGATGATGTTGACGAGTCTGATCTTTGTTATGATTTTATGGAGATTCAACATCGTTATGATAATTATGATGATGATTTGCTAAATGATGACATAGAACTTCCTAAACTTAAGTCTAAAATATCAATTTTATGTCCTCATGGGGATAATGTTCCCTGTCATTCTTTATTAGCAGGGGAATTAAGAAATGAATTAAAAACGTCTGAAAATGTTTGTACCATTAATTTAGACCAACATATATTTAATGAACAATCTTTTGTTTGTCATAATCAATTACTTGAGATTTAAGATAATAATAAATTTGTTATTGGTTCTCATCATGATATTAATCATAAGACCTTTAGATCAAGTAATGAGGGTTAAAAATTATTTCTTAATTATGTCGCTTCATCTCAAATGTTTTATTTTGAAATATGCAGTTTTGATAAAAGTTAGCAAGAGAATATGATACTTCGATTAATAATTATCACCAATTTTTATTATCTTGATGTGATGAATCTTAATGATGATACCAAGATTATTTTACATCACAATCAAGGACCTTTTTCATATCTAAATTATTTCAAATAATTTGATGTTAATATTGGTACTTATCAAAGTATGATTGAAGGTTTGCTTGACTAGTATGATGAAGATAATTTCTTGAAGAATGGTAAGATCATAGTTTACTCATTTTTCAAATAATACTTATCAGGTAAGAATGATCTATTTATATTTAATTTCATAATCCTTTGATTCCTTTTAATAATTTTTTTTATCTCTTTTTTGTTGTAGGGTTGAAGCCGATTCAATGTGTACACTGGAAATATGAATTTACTTGAGATTGTGACCATCGACTAACTTAGGGTAGATTTAGGATTAGAGTAGTTTTTATTTGATTTTTTTTTTTTTGTCTTTTATTTGCTTTAATAATGCATGCAAGAAAATCATGAGTTGGAGATGTTTCATCATCATGATACTCTTAGGGGATTTTTCTTAACATTGTTTCTTTCTTTTCTATGTATTCTTGATGAAATTTTATCCTAAGATTAACAAATAAAAACACATTTATTGAAATAGTACATAAACGTTTCTTTAATTTCACATAAAATGTAGTATGGTTCTCCTTAGTTTTCAATCAACATTTTATAACTGATCTCATTTCTGTGTAATAGAGGTTAAATCATTAAACATCTCACACAATGTCTAGATTTTAAGGCTATATATTATAAACGGAATAAAATATTAAAGGGAATAAAATATATGAGCTTTTGTAACTTACATATTATCTATATATTTTGATAATTTCTATCATTCCTAGCTTGTAATTCAATTAATATATTGGTGGATGTTCATTTTTCTTTAGCCTATTTTCAAGTTTTTGTTTTCTTTGCTTGATTTGATACTTGCAAGTTTGTTGGTTTTTACCTCCTTGGTTTGAATGGGGATATATCTTAAAAGTTGTTAGTTCTCCTTGGATAGATTAATGGGAAAAGAGTTTATACTTTGTTATATACGAAAGAAATATCATCTTCAAGGAATATTTTCTACAAATATGTTTTTCTTATGTTGACACTCAGTGATCCTCATAAGTTACATTTTCTTAGTTTTTAGACTTAGTATTTGATAGTATTTAATTCATGTCCTAATATTTCAACCATTTCCCAAAATATTTGTTTTCAACCCAAGAGAAATGTTTTGACATGATTGTTTACTTAAATAATTCATGGGTCTCTAGGGTAGCATGATCGACTAGTAGATCTAAGTCACTACAAAATTTTCATGACATCTCTTGCTCTTAAGGAACATATTTTCCTCCCCATCTATTCAATAACCCATTTAAGGTTAATCATAATTAGAGTTTATTTAAACATAAATTCATTAATTGAGGGATAGAAGGTCTCCTTATGAGCTAGCCTACTATTATCATGGGTCCTTTCAAAAGTGTCATTAATGATAGTGCTCACTAAGGAAGGGTAACAACTTTTGGTGTCACGACTTAAAGGAGAAAGGTATCATTAGGAGCCAACTTGTTTGCTTCTATTGGTTCTTGTCAATGGTACAATCACCATATCATTACCAGGCTAGGACAATGAAATTCAATTAATTTTTAGGTAATTTTCTCAAGTAGTGTAAACATTTTCAAAAAAATTGAATCCATATAAATATGTGGGATAAAGGAATTTCATTGTGTTAAAAGCCATCCTTGTTGAGGCTATAGACATCTATGAGAAGAAATGGACATGCATGTGGTATTAAATTTAACCTAAAAATTGTGGCTTACCTAGTCACCTTGTCTTTCCCTAACTCATTATCAATAAAGTCCACGAATTGCATTTATGGGTCTATATTATGTCTTGCTATTGGGGTGTCGAGAAAATTATTCTCACACATTATAAATTTCCAAGTGCTTCTCATACCAAATTAGAGATTTTACTTTTCATGCTACCTGAGAATCAACTTTCCATAACATCTAATCTTTCAGCCTTGATTTTTATAGTTTTTGAAACACTTTACCAAAGATAATTGGGAGGGAAAATTTTAAGCATGGAAAATTATCTTAAAGTTTAAAGACATTGACGAATCTTTCTTGTCCCTAATATGCAAAATATAAGATATTTATTGATGTATTTGTAAAATTATTCAAATTTGTAATGATTTTATATATACTCTCTATATAATGCTACCAATTCTTAAGGTAAAATAATATTATATTGTGAAATCTGGGCGAATCATTCTTTTATAAAAAATAGAAATTTCTGTTTTTTTTTTTTTTTAAATCATGGAGAATTAGCCCTCGTGAGAATATTAACCCCTTAAATTTACCATGACAACTGGTTCACCTAGTCAATTGCCATTTTTTAGCTGACCAACTAAATCCCACATTTGGCATTAAAATGTAAAAAAACCGTCATCAAATCAACTAGAATTTGCTCTTACATTCCTTATTGGTTGGAGTTCCCTTGTTATGGCTTTATCTAGCATAACTAGTTCCCGGTACAATTTTTGGTTGAACCCATCTCGCGTTATTTGCTTATTATCAGAAACAAAAGATTTATTCCAGTTTTCCACTTTAGATCATGGAATAATTATTTGGTCTCTATATATCCCATGCTTTAAATCTCTAAAATTATTTTTAGGTATTATTAGCAATCCAAACCTTCTATTTATATATTATGGGATAATTATATGGAACAATTATTTGATCTTTATATATGCCATACTATTGAAACTCTAAAATTATTTTTAGGTATTATTACCGAGCTAAACCTTCTCTTTATATATTATTTTTATGTCAAATGGGGGAAGTGGAAAGCATTTTAGCATTTTATTTAAATTCCCTAGAAAATGTGTCTCAATTTGTCACAAACAATAATTATTTGATCTTTATATACGCCATACTATCAAAACTGTAAAAATTATAATTATATGGAACAATTATTTGATCTTTATATATGCCATACTATTGAAACTCTAAAATTATTTTTAGGTATTATTACCAAACCAAACCTTCTCTTTATATATTATGTTTATGTCAAATGGGGGAAGTGGAAAGCATTTTAGCATTTTATTTAAATTCCCTAGAAAATGTGTCTCAATTTGTCACGAACAATAATTATTTGATCTTTATATATGCCATACTATCAAAACTGTAAAATTTTTATGTCAAATGGGGGAAGTGGAAAGCATTTTAGCATTTTATTTAAATTCCATAGAAAATGTGTCTCAATTTGTCACGAACAATAATTATTTGATCTTTATATATGCCATACTATCAAAACTGTAAATTCCCTAGAAAATGTGTCTCAATTTGTCACAAACAATAATTATTTGATCTTTATATATGCCATACTATCAAAACTGTAAAAATAAATTGTCACAAACAATAATTATTTGATCTTTATATATGCCATACTATTAAAACTGTAAAAAAATTGTCACAAACAATAATTATTTGATCTTTATATATGCCATACTATCAAAACTATTTGATCTTTATATATGCCATACTATCAAATCTGTAAAAAAAATTGTCACAAACAATAATTATTTGATCTTTATATATGCCATACTATCAAAACTATTTGATCTTTATGTATGCCGTACTATCAAAACTATTTGATCTTTATATATGCCATACTATGAAACGGTAAAAAAACTATAAAATTAAAACTATTTGATCTTTATATATGCCATACTATGAAAACGGTAAAAATTATTTTTAGGTATTATTACCAAGCCAAAATAAAACTAAATTATAAAAATAAAACTATTTAATCTTTATATATGCCATATTATCAAAACTGTAAAAAAATAGTCACAAACAATAATTATTTGATCTTTATATATGCCATACTATGAAAACGGATACTATGAAAACGGTAAAATAAACTGTAAAAAATAATAAACTGTAAAAATAAAACTATTTGATCTTTCAATATAACATACTATACTATGAAAACCGTTATTATTACCAAGCCAAACCATTTTTTTTATGAAAACGGTTATTATTACCATGCCAAACCATTTTTTTTAATGTCAAATGGTATTATTACCAAGCCAAACCTTCTCTTTATATATTATTTAAACTATTTGATCTTTCTATATGCCATACTATACTATGAAAACGGTTATTATTACCAAGCCAAACCATTTTTTTTATGAAAACGGTTATTATTACCAGGCAAAACCACTTTTTTTTATGTCAAATGGTATTATTACCAATCCAAACCTTCTCTTTATATATTATTTAAACTATTTGATCTTTCTATATGCCATACTATACTATGAAAACGGTTATTATTACCAAGCCAAACCATTTTTTTTATGAAAACGGTTATTATTACCAAGCCAAACCTTCTCTTTATATATTAGCCGAACCTTCTCTTATATATTATTTTTTTTATGTCAAATCTTCTCTTTATATATTATCTTTATATATTATTTTCTTTTAATGTCAAATGTCAAATCTTCTCTTTATATATTATCTTTATATATTATTTTCTTTTAATGTCAAATGTCAAATCTTCTCTTTATATATTATCTTTTTTAATGTCAAATGTTAAATCTTCTCTATATATATTACTATTTTTTTTTATGTCAAATGGTATTATTTTTTTATGTCAAATGGTATTATTACCAAGCCTCTCTTTATATATTATGTGAAATCATATTACCAAGCCTCTCTTTATATATTATGTGAAATCTTCTCTTTATATATTATCTTTATATATTATTTTTTTTAATGTCAAATGTCAAATCTTCTCTTTATATATTATCTTTTTTAACGTAAATGTTAAATCTTCTCTTTATATATTATTAATTTTTTTTTTATTTCAAATGGTATTATTATCAAGCCTCTCTTTATATATTATGTGAAATCTTCTCTTTGTATATTATTTTTTTTTGTGTCAAATGGTATTATTACCAAGCCTCTCTTTATATATTATGTGAAATCTTCTCTTTATATATTATTATATTATTTTTTTATGTCAAATGGTATTATTACCAATCCAAACCTTCTCTTTATACATTATTTTTTTTTTTATGTCAAATGGTATTATTACCAAGCCAAACCTTCTCTTTATATTATTATATTATTTTTTTATGTCAAATGGTATTATTACCAAGCCCAACCTTCTCTTTATATATATATATATTTTTTATGTCAAATGGTATAATTACCAAGCCAAACCTTCTCTTTATATATTATTTTTATGTCAAATGATGTCAAAGGGGTGAATAAGCCAAACCTTCTCTTTATTTATGTCAAATTATATTATTATATTATTTTTATGTCAAATGATGTCAAAGGGTGAATAAGCCAAACCTTCTCTTTATTTATGTCAAATTATATTATTTTTATGTCAAATGATGTCAAAGGGGTGAATAAGCCAAACCTTCTCTTTACCTTCTCTTTATTTATGTCAAAGGGGTGAATAAGACAAACCTTGTGAAGGGGTGAATAAGCCAAACCTTCTCTTTACCTTTTCTTTATTTATGTCAAAGGGGTGAATAAGCCAAACCTTCTGTTTATTTAAGTCAAAGGGGTAAATAAGCCAAACCTTCTCTTTATTTATGTCAAATTATATTATTTTTATGTCAAAAGCCAAACCTTACCTTCTCTTTATTTATGTCAAAGGGGTGAATAAGCCAAACCTTTTCAAAGGGGTGAATAAGCCAAACCTTCTCTTTATTTATGTCAAAGGGGTGAATAAGCCAAACCTTCTCTTTATTTATGTCAAAGGGGTGAATAAGCCAAACCTTCTCTTTATTTATGTCTTATTTATGTCAAAGGGCTGAATAAGCCAAACCTTCTCTTTATTTATGTCAAAGGGGTGAATAAGCCAAACCTTCTCTTTATTTATGTCTTATTTATGTCAAAGGGCTGAATAAGCCAAACCTTCTCGAATAAGCCAAACCTCTTTATTTATGTCAAATTATATTATTTTTATGTCAAAAGCCAAACCTTCTCTTTATTTATGTCAAATTATCAAATTATATTATTTTTATGTCAAAAGCCAAACCTTCTCTTTATTTATGTCAAATTATATTATTTTTATGTCAAAAGCCAAACCTTCTCTTATATTATTTTTATGTCAAAAGCCAAAGATTTATGTCAAAAGCCAAACCTTCTCTTCTCTTTATTTATGTCAAATTATCAAATTATATTAATTTTATGTCAAAAGCCAAACCTTCTCTTCTCTTCTCTTTATTTATGTCAAATTATCAAATTCTTTTCTTCTCTTTATTTATGTCAAATTATTTATCAAATTATATTAATTTTATGTCAAAAGCCAAACCTTCTCTTTATTTATGTCAAAAGCCAAACCTTCTCTTTATTTATGTCAAATGATGTCAAAGGGGCTCTCTATTTATGTCAAATGATGTCAAAAGCCAAACCTTCTCTTTATTTATGTCAAAGGGGCATTTTTATTTAAATTCCTTAGACATTGTGTCTCATTTGTCACAATCACGGCACCTATGTCAAATGATGTCAAAGGGGCATTTTTATTTAAATTCCTTAGACAAGCCAAACCTTCTCTTTATTTATGTCAAAAGCCAAACCTTCTCTTTATTTATGTCAAATGATGTCAAAGGGGCTCCCTTTATTTATGTCAAATGATGTCAAAGGGTCCCTTTATTTATGTCAAAGGGCCCCTTTATTTATGTCAAATGATGTCAAAGGGCCCCTTTATTTATGTCAAATGATGTCAAAGGGGCTCCCTTTATTTATGTCAAATGATGTCAAAGGGGCTCCCTTTATTTATGTCAAATGATGTCAAAGGGTCCCTTTATTTATGTCAAAGGGCCCCTTTATTTATGTCAAATGATGTCAAAGGGCCCCTTTATTTATGTCAAAAAGATCCCTTTATTTATGTCAAATGAGGTCAAAGGGGCTCTTTATTTATGTCAAATGAGGTCAAAGGGGCTCTTTATTTATTATGTCAAATGCCAAACCTTCTCTTTATTTATGTCAAGGGGCATTTCACGGCACCTATGTCAAATTTTTATTTATTATGTCAAATGCCAAACCTTCTCTTTATTTATGTCAAGGGGCATTTCACGGCACCTATGTCAAATTTAAATTCCTTTTTCAAGGGGCATTTCACGGCACCTATGTCAAATTTAAATTCCTTAGACATTGTGTCGGGCATTTCACGGCACCTATGTCAAATTTAAATTTCTTTATTTATGTCAAGGGGCATTTCACGGCACCTATGTCAAATTTAAATTCCTTAGACATTGTGTCGGGCATTTCACGGCACCTATGTCAAATTTAAATTCCTTAGACATTGTGTCGGGCATTTCACGGCACCTATGTCAAATTTAAATTTCTTTATTTATGTCAAGGGGCATTTCACGGCACCTATGTCAAATTTAAATTCCTTAGACATTGTGTCGGGCATTTCACGGCACCTATGTCAAATTTAAATTCCTTAGACATTGTGTCTCATTTGTCACAATCACGGCACCTATGTCAAGTCTCATTTGTCACAATCACGGCACCTATGTCAAATGATGTCAAAGGGGCATTTTTATTTAAATTCCTTAGACATTGTGTCTCATTTGTCACAATCACGGCACCTAAACACAAGCCTTAGTGCATAAATCAACAAACAATCCACCAAATGCCAACAGCCACGTCTTTTCTCATAACCGGAAGGGCAAAGTTCATATTAACTTCGAGAGTAACAAGCATATAATGAATGTGGGATTTTTACATCCTACCTACAAATTAACAATTAATAAAAAATGAAATCAGATAAGAGACAAGAATTGGAGGCACGATTTTTGTTCAAACGGGGGTGAATCTGGGAAATGCAAGACATGGGTTTTCTTCAGAATTACCCATTTGACATGATTGCTAGGTTTCTTGCAATGGATGTGTGATCTAGGAGAAAATCATGGTTTTTCTAGAGTAAAGTTTCAACCACGTCCAGAAAACATTCTTTATCAACTAGATCCACAATTTGTCAGAATTTTGATTTGGTTTGTGATTGCAGGGGGGATTGGGGTGAGTTTATGTAATTCCATGATTGCAATGCCGAGTCTTCATTATGTTACTCGTTAAACACTAAGTTACGAAACGTTGTTATTTACGAACAAATGCCCAGAAACCGTTGATCATGCTATTTTCTTGCTATTTTGTATTTTCTAACTATTCCAGCCTTATTTGATTATTTAATGCCTCGGTTTTTAATAGATAATTTCATGTCTTTTGTTTGAGGATTTAGATTTGTTATAAAAGTTCCAGTGCTGAAAAGGTGGAGAAAATCAATTTTCAACATTGTAATTTTCATCCTTTGTACCTGAATTGGCCAACAGTTTCAACTGAATATTACATTCAAATTAATTTATCTATTCATACCTAAATTTTGGATCGGAGAATCACACTTCTGATCTGTGGATCATTACCGATTTTTAACACAGTTCTCAATGCGTCTACTATTATATACGATTGTTGAATTTCTTGTTAAAAGGTGGGGGAGTTCTATACGGCTAAGATTGACTTCAATTATATAAAAATTTTGCATGTTTGCATAGTTGTTGTCTGATTATAATCTTTCCACATTTTAGTGCTTCAATTCTGAACTACTATGTGGATCGCATAGTGTCATCCTATAAGTTGGCTTCTAAATTGACAACATAATTGATTATCTTCTTTTCCAGATGCATTCTTTTAATTTTTATTTAAATTTCATCATTCTCATCATTCCTCCACTAAACAGGGTCGTGAGGAAGATTTCGTTTGGGTTTTTCTCAAACCTTGATACTTGTGATTTTACTCTAGGATTTACGGAAATGAGAATATCATTTATTACGCAAATGGAAAGCATGCATGTCTATAAAAATTACTCATAAAACATTTTGTGTTCTCTTCTTACTGATTTAATTAGTTCGTTAGTAAATAAGTGAAATCTTACTCCTATTGCGAGAACTTTTACAGCCTCGCCTATTAGTTTTATCTCAGCCAAGAAATTAGTTGGATGATATATTTTTTATGAGTCATAGTGTGTGTTGCAGCTACTAATAGAGATTGATCTCAATTACTTGAAGTAGCTGAAGTATGCTTTTATGTAGCATTATTTCTTTTCTTACATCACATTTAGCAGTCGTCTCATTTATACTTGTGAAGTAGATGTTAGCCAACGTGTTGCCATCTATATATATAAATTTCAATAACACCAAGAAACATGAGTTGTCCATCATTATTTTCTTGTATATATGTACATTTATATAGATTTAATAAAAATTTCAATTTTTATGAGAATATTCATTTACTAATTCACTAATCTGCTTTTGTAGCAGGATTCTAATAATTAACTTGTAGTTTTAATTTAACAACAGAATACTATAGATTTGTTTAGGATGACCATAGTCTAGGTCATGATTAGATTTTTAGGATCCATTTTCTTCGAAAAGGGAATGGATCTAAGGCTAACATAGCCTATATACCCGTTGAGGGTAGCCACACCAAAAAATTTGGGTTGTTGAAGAGCCTCAATCTAGGTTATTCCTCTGGTGTTGACTTGGTTGCATAAAAACCATGTCAACAAATAGTAGATAATAATAACATGGAAGACTCAAACTAGAGCATAGAATCATTCCACTTTAGTTTGTTATCCAATTCGAAAAATATCCTAATCCTTTTACAAGACAAAATATATTTCGCTAATTTCAAAGTATTTTTGTAACTTAATTTGCATATTAGTATATTTTTCTTTTCAATTAACGTAAGCATTTATGTGATGAATCGACATTGTATAATGATTATTTATTCTTAACAAATAGATAAATATTATAAAATACTCTTTTCGAAATTTATTTAGCAATTGCATGCATATACATTTCTTTGCAACCAATTTTGTTCTAGCCTAGTGGAAGGATATGAAGAAACCAATATTTGTGGGTAAATCTTCATTCATTCCTATTTACACTTTCGTATACGATACCCATTCAGACATAAAAACTTTCTAATGTGCATATTACTAAATATTAGAAACTTAATTAAGGTTAATAATGAGATAATTATCCCCCACATTGCAATTTGTGGAGTACCCGGATGTGAAACTAATTGATTGGAGCATTGTGGAATTTATGTTCTACTATTAATAGCAAAAGCACTAAGCAGTAACTAGAATACATGCAATCAAAAAAGATTGCATACAATTTGGACAAATAACAATGGATGCTTTATTATATTCAATGTGATTTTTTCTAGGTAACTTGTATAGAAAATAGAGATATATGCATACTTACTAGGAACAAAAACTCTAATTCTTAATTTAAAAGGAGCTTCTTGTAAGGTCGAGGAGAAAGAGCGTTTTGTAAACTATAAATAGAGAATATTGGTATTCAAGGTTTTTAATGCTATATGGATTTGTGATTTTACATTTATGGACTAAATACTTATTATTATTATGCAATATTAAATGAAATTTCTTTTAATATGTGTGAACAAGTTGTGTTATGCAAGATAACAAGTGCGTAGAGCAAGAAGCAAAAGATAAATATCTTTCACACATTATTTTTGATTTCTTACTCTAAACAACGTAAAAACACGATAATTCTATAACATGAATAAACAAGAATCAAGAAATAAAAACCATTAGCAAAATTCAATAGACTTGAAATCACATGAGCTATATACATATATAATGATTTTAGCATTAGTCTCGTAGAAATGCTTATGATCCCAATAGTAGCTACCATTAATATCATGGAATATATATGTTAATCATAGAATTATGTCTTAATTAGGTTTTTATGATGTCGTGATTACATATAGATTATTCTTTTATATTTGATGATCTTCAGAATGTTCCCCATAAACGAGGAAATATGTTCAAGAAGTGTGCGAGGGAAACATGTATGTTGGTTACGTGTCGATTCACAAAATAAATGGAAAAATAATATTTTATAATATGTAAAAATATCTCTTTTAACCATAGAATTAGTTCTCAATGAAGCTTTCATGATGTCATGATTATGTATTGATTATTCTTTTATACTCAATAATGGATGAAATGTTGTTGACAAAGAAGAAAATCTATGCAAGAAGTGTGCGAAGAAAAAGGTCTTCTAAGTGTGTCAATTCACAAACTAAATGATGAAATGAGTATTTTATAATATTGGTAAATGTGTTATTCTTGATATGTTTATGAAAAAGAATCATTATACACGCTTGGAATGCGAAGATGTGAAGGAAGCTTCAATTGTGCAAAAGAAGTGTGGAAATAGAAGTGCACAAAGGATATATATACATCATTTCGATTTGATATGAGGCATATTGGCTACAAAAAGCTATCCATGTTCCTGAATGGTTTATAAATAGTAAATCCTATTAGGCACTCTAACAGTGTTCTAATTGCATGTTGATTCACTGAATAAATTCCAAAAACAGTATTTTATGATATCGATATATAAAATTTTATTGATATGTTTATAGCCAGTACTCATTACACAATTCATCAAATAAAATGTTAGTAAGCACTTGAGCCATAACATGATTGCAAATTGTTTTTTTGAATAGATATTAAAAAAATTGGTCAGCATTATTCAATTCTTCAATGCTAAGTTCCAACTTGTTTGCAGCGTAATCATTATCCTTCAGTCCAAGTTTTGACATCTTCACAATCATTTCTATTTCGACACAATTTTTCCATCTATGGTTGCACTACGCACTTGTCCTTTCTCACATGATCTAGTACAAAATTCTTTTAATAGTTTGCATGTTACCTGTTATAATTAAAATGATTACATAATATTTCATAAACACTAACGTTCACTTGTAATCCTTGATTCGACACCGATTCTTTGATTAATAAAGAGACGCGGCCTTAATAACACATTATACATAAGTATGGCATCTAGTGTTTAGTGATACGATAATGTGAAGACCATTATACAAATGTAGAGTGAGAATGCTAGAGTATTGTCAGCAAGAAAGTTTTGGGGAAGAACTATGCAAAGGGAGAATGAATTTTAAAGTAGAAAATTTTGTGGTAAAACAATTTGAAATACAATGATACAAATCAAGAATTCATTTTTGAGGAAGATGGCTTTCATTGTGTGGGATTCATGTGTTATGTGAGAGCAAAAGTACCACGTATCTATGGAAGCCTGCGCACTTTTCATAATGAAATCCTCTTTAACTAAGGTATGCAAGAGAACTATGTGAATGGAGGATTCATGACTCTTGGGTTTGAGAGATGAACTAATTTGTTTTGAACTTAGATGCCGTTTTGATAGCTCTAATCGTTTAGAAAATAGTATTTTGTGGAAGGAATATGTGCGAGATAAACCTGTGGAGGGAAAATGCTTGCAAAATCATGGAAAATTGTAGTGACACAATTTGAAATATGGAGAGACATATTAAGAATCCATTGTGGAGAAATATGGATTTCATTGTGAAGGATTAATGTTCTATTTAAGAGTTAGAGTATTGTGTCTATAAGGAAGCCTCCACACTTCCCGTAGTGAAATATTCCTTCACTAATATATGCGGGAGAACTATGAAGAGAAAGAATGCATGTAGATCTGCGGACATCATGAAACCCTTGTATTTGTTATTATGCACATTTTTTTTTTTCACAAATCTCAAATCAAAAACAAAATTCAACTTATTTTGTATATTTTAGTGTATTTGATAATTTTAATAACGTTATAGAAATGCAAAGTGAGAATACTAGAGTTATTTCTCTCAATCATATTTTCTTTGAACGATTAACTAATATGTTTTTAACAAAGATCCAATTTGGTTGGCTTCAATCATTTATAAAATAATATTTTACGGAAAGAAGGTTTGAAAGAGAGTTGTGTGCTAGGAGAATGGATAGAGAATATAGAATGTTGGAAGAAAACAATTTTGAACACTGAGATGGTGAACCCCATGGAGATGGCATATATACAGTCCACAATAGGCCCCTTCATGGTAGTGTCTATGAAGATATCAATAAAAACCCAAATTGGGCTAAATGACGAGAAAACAAAAGTGTAGCAATCATAGACAAAATATTGTACATGGTTTTACGATTCTAATTATCCCATATGAACATGCAATATGTTGATATTGTCATATGGTATAAGAGAGCTTTCAACTGTAAAAAGAGTTTATGTAATGACATTTCACTCTGTGGAAAGATTTAATTGTGTAGATATTTTTACGCAAATATCCTTTTTTATGCAGAGAACTTTCATTCCGTAGAGTTTTATTTGCACTCGGCACGACCATTATTCAATCAACTAGTGGTAGAGCCATCTCTCTAATAAGTGATACCCAAATGCAGATGTTTCTCTTCTGTCTTTAAATTTCCAATTTTCTTCACATCTATGTTGGTTTTTTCATTCTAATTAGACAACATGATCATGCAATTTGCTAACCTTTTCATAAGTTATCGAAGAACCTTCCATTGTGTAGAGAGTTTTGTGTGGAGAACTTTCGTTGTGTGAAGTTTTCTCCGCACTCCGCACAACCTTTAATCACTTAATTACTGGTAGAGGAAGGAACTATGCTATGTTGCAGCTATTACCCTTGTTATATATAGTTTTCATATATTTCATATCTGTGTATATATTCATTACTATGATTTCCTTTAACTATTTGATTATTGCAGTTTATGCAAAGTTATTTTTTAATTGACATTAATTTTTTACTTTTTAATTTTCAATTTAAGGTTTTAATACAAAACTTCCCTATATTAATTGTAGATCACATTATAAACTAATAAAAATAGAAAATCAAGAAATTAAAATTTATTATTATAATTATTCTTAATTATTAAGAAAACGTAATTTTTAAAAATAATTTAATTTTCTCTCAATTAACAAATTTTAATTTTTTATTTTATTTTATTTTAAGTATCATCACAATTTTTTTTTATTGAAATGACTTTGAAAAATATAATACAAACTAATTAGTAGTTTATGCGAATGAAATAATATGTCATATAGATGCTTGTTGGAGGCCTAAATTTTTTAAATTTTTGTTAAGTGTAGTGTAGGTGATCCCCGAGAGAAGAGAGTGGCATCAGAAAGAAGTATCCATGCGTAATATTACATGTTAGATAAAAAGAAAGAGACACAATGCATGGAGGTATTGTTAGGTCCTTATATTACTAGCGTAGCCCCTTATTATTATTAGTGCAACCCCCTTATTGTATTGTTGTGCCCATGTAGACCCGATATTGTTATTATTGTGCCCATAGAAGTCCACTGTTATTATTGTTGCGCCCATACAATCTTATTGTTATGTAGGCTCTTATTATATTGTGACCCTTTAGAGTCCTATATATAGAAAGCAGGCCTTGTCATTTGTATCATCCAAGAATTGTTCATTTGTGTAATGTAAAGGAGCATTCACCCTCAAGGAGGTTTATTTTGAAGTCGTTGATCTAACTCTTCTTATATTTTGTGAGTCGGTTGCATAACATTTGTTATCAAAGCTTTGGATTCTAAGGTTTCGCTGCTTCAAACAGGTCATCATGTATTTTTTGCTATAAAAAAAGTTCTACGAAGCTTCAGATGCTGAAATTAAAACACATTTGAGCTGAAATCATGATGAACCTCTCCATCGAATTTTAGATCTTGTCTTGCAATATTTTCAGACATATGAACTTAGGAAGTCATTTTTTTGTAGGCTCTAGAATTTGATCTCAAACAGGTGACCTGGGGAAAATCGTCATAACATTATCTCTGTGAATATGATTAAAATTTTGTAGAAATTACTAGAAAGACGACAAATTGTTGTTTGTGGGGTATCATTTTCAGGGTTGAAGGTCGAATAAGTGATGTGTGGCACTTCGTACAAGTTCACTATACTGAACTAGTCTATAATCAGGCCACCATGGGAGATTGAGCATAATGCTTTCTTCGAGAATCCAATCTCAATCAAAATTGTGTAGTTGGAAAGATGACTCAAAGCGTTGTCACAACACCAAATTTTAGACCTTGTAGATTTGAAATTATAGAGATACAAGAGATTGAGTATCTATTTCCTAAAATAAAGAAAATGAATGACTCAAATCAAGAAAATCGAAAAACCTAGTAAGAAAAATTGCAGGGATGATTTGAACAATGCACTCAAATCTATGAGAAATAATATAAGTGGTATAGAAGAAAAAATGAACGGAAACATGGAAGATTTGAAGAAAGACATGGAATGTTTGAAGGAAGCTGGGACAAAGTCATTACAAGAAAGACTTCCTAATGGAAAAAAGGTAGTAGTAGAAACTCATGATGAGAACAAAAGAAATGATAATAATGATTTCATATAATCTAACATTGGACTGACGACCCACCATATTTCAAATACAGATATAAGGTTGTTTTATGACAAGGATCCTGTAACATGGATACTACAAATTGAGCAATATGTTTTGCTCCATAATGTGTAAAACACATAAAAGGTATACATTGCAACTATATATTTTGAACCAAATCAGTTTGTATGGTATCGATGGCCTTGCTCTTGTAAATAAACTATCATTTGGGCCATTTTTATGGAGGAAATGATAACACATTATGAGGATACAAAGAGAAACACCTTCTTTAGTAAATTTCTTAATCTCAAAAGAAAGCATTCAATGGAAGATTACATTAAGAACTTCCAAAAATTGAATGTAAGGGTATATGATATTCTAGAGGAGCATAGGATTGATGTCTTCATAGGGACTTTAAAGGATAACATCCAAGATGAGGTTTTCCTTTTGGAACCTTATTCATTGGAGAAGGAATTCAGGGTGGACAAAAAAGAGGAAGGAATAATTATGGTAACAAGGAAGTCTACCACTCACAACTCTAAAGACGGAAGTGTTGCTACTCCTAGCCCTCCACAACCTACAAGTTTGACACCATAATATTTGAAGTAAGAAAGAGAAAAAGAGCTTTGTTATAGTTGTGATAGAAAATACACTAAAGGTCATAAGTGTGTTGAGAAGATATTATTTTAGATAGATTGTGAAGAGGAGAAATAAAAGGATCAAGAAATGTCAAAACAAGAGGATATACACCAGGAACAAACCCCAAAGGAAGAATAAATGAATCCCACCACACCTTGTAATGCATTGGCACTTTATGGATATCATCCACCACCATCACATCATCTTTAAGAGAAAAATCTAATTTTCAAGTTGTGGAGTATCACATCGAGCATCAACAACAAGTTCTCCAATGCTTAAAGGATAACCTCAATTCGGTGCAAAATCGAATGAAGCAGCATGCAAATCAACATTGTAGTGAAAGATGTTTTCATGTAGATGACTCGATATTTTTAAGGAAACAACCTTACAAACAAATGTCCCTAACGCAAGCTAAGAAGGATAATAAATTATCACCAAAGCACTATGGTCCTTACAAGGTACTGCAACAGATTGGTATTATGGAATAGAAATTGGAGTTTCTTCCATCTTCTCCAGTGCACCTAGTTTTCCATGTTTCATGCTTAAATAAGGTGAGAGGAGACAAGATCCTAGTTCAAACAATATTTCTGAAACTTTATGAGGAAGGAAAAATCATATTGGAACTTGAAGCAGTCATGGAATCAAGAAACCAACAACTAAAAAATCAATCAGTTTCAGAGTATCTCATAAAGTGGAAGAACTTACCTGCCAAGGATTCCATATGGGAGGACAAGAATTTTATACAAATGCATCCATAACTACTCAGTTGTTGATGACAACACTTTTTTGGAGGAGAGGGGCATGCTAGCTCCTTAGACTACTAGTGTAGCCACTTATTGTTATTATAACAACACCCTTATTATATTGTTGTGCCCATGTAGTCCCCATTAGTTATTATTGTTCCCATAAAATCCCATTATTGTTATTAGTGTGCCCATACAATATTAATTTTATGTAGGCTCTAATTATATTGTGAACCCTTAGACTCCTATATATAGAAAGGAGGAATTGTCATCTGTATCATCTAAGAATTGTTCATTTCTGTAATGTAAAGGACGTTTCCCCCTCGAGGAGGCTTATTTTGAAGTCATTGATCTACCTCTTCTTATACTTTATTTTAAGTATCGTAAGAAAAAAATTACTTAAATGACTTTTAAAAATATAATACAAACTAAATAGTAATTTATTCGAAGAGAATAATATGTTATATCTATGCTTGTTGGAAGCCTAAATTTTTAAAAGTTTTGTTAAGTATTGTGTAGTTGATCTCCCAAAGAAGAGAGTGGTGTGGGAAATAAGTAGCCAGTATGTAATATTATAGGTTCGTGCAGAAGAAAGAGACACAACAAATGGAGGTACCATGCAAACAAGACAACAACATCTAGTAGTCGGGACATGTGAATGGATTCAACAATGATAATTTTGGGGATGGTAGTGAAGAGAAGGAGGGATGCCACAATAGGAGATATTATAGATATTTATAGGAGGGAGGAATTTGATGAAGTGGTAAAGAGAAGGTAAAAGATATTTCTAGCAGGAAATTGAGAGGCATTGGAAAAATAGAGAAAGAATATTAGAATATATCCCAACGGTTAGCGAGCGCAGAGGATAATAGGAAGAGTGTGGAAGTAGGGTTAATGATATAGAGAAACTATGAGGAGTCAATATATGGACTCATTTAAAATAGATTGATGTTTGGATGATAGCAATATGGGCCATAGAAGAAGAAAGGATTTTCATACTTGTGTCTTTATGTTACAACTATTCTAAAGGCCATTGTTTGTGTGTGTAGCTGTTATGCAAGATAAGTGTAAGGAAATAGTCTATAGTGGAGTATGTATGGTTTTTTCACTATATTGGTTGTCCCATTGTACTTTGAGAAAGCAATGATTAAGTAATAGAAAGAACGATGGGTTACCTCTTTTATATTAGTATATGAATATGTAGGATTCTATTAATATGTTATGTTTGATTATTGTTTTCTTAATAATATTGTATCAAGTTGAATGTATTTTAGTGTCTCAAATAGTTTAGTAGATTAATAGTTTTGTGATAGATAAAAATGTGAAAGAACTTTCATGGTCATGAGTATTTCTTTTCAATATCTAACTCCACACTAACCATCATGCCCAAGACCCAGTGAAGTCCTGTGCAGTGAGCAATCCTAGAATTACTACAGGAGGTGTCTAGGTATTGCAATAAGTCAAATCTATATTATCTTACGGTTCTAATAATCCCATATGATTATAGAATCCTATCTCCACACATTCCCCATTAGCATGTTGGGTGATACTTCATCCACGTTATTGGTGATATTGGAGGGTCGATGGTGAACAGGTTTGTTGGCCAACTACAAAGCAAATCTAGGTTGTTATAGAAGCCTCCATGCCAATAAATAGTTTCATTGTTGGGACAAGGATAGTTGTACGATCATATTTTTTTACAATAGAGATGTGGAAGCCATAGAATAAAACCAATGAAGATATAACTCAATGGTTTAAGTGAAAGGATCATGAGTTCACAAAGAAATAAATCGAGGATAAAAGATACAGTACAAAGAAACAATTGCGGAAGTACATCTTCACTGAACTTTGTGAAAACTTTTTTGGAAAATTTTCCAATATTATGACAGAGTCCATTCAAAATTTGGAGGACAACAATCTAAAGTATCACCATGATGGGGAAAATCAATTGATTCTAGAGGATGTATGGCAATTGCAAGTGGTGAGTAACAAAGTCTCACGCGCTATAGATTTTGGGCTTGAAAGTGTGTTGGAAGGGTATATTGTTGAATTCAATGTAGAAGTGATAGTATATTATATCGAAGTGCAAAGGAAGTCCCTCAATGAGGCATGATGTAGATTTATATGGATACTACTATTATCAATTAAGATGTTATTATTTGACCATGGAGTTCTTCCCCGGGAATTAGATAACATCAGTGGCTAAACTACTTGTGTGCTAGGGGAAATTGGGAAGAAACAAAAGGCATTTCGATCAAGGTTGACAGTGAGAATGAAACTGTGGAGATGTAGGTGGAGACATAGTATAGAGACAAAAAAAAATTAGGGTATCACCTTGAGGGGTGGACAACGGATTGGATAGTTTGAAAAAGGAGGAACCTTGTTAGCATTGATGCCTGCCAAGAGGGGAAGCCGAGGGAGAGGTGTGAGAAAAGGCCACATGATGGTAAGGAGTTCTTTAAATGATTAGAGTTATCATAGTAGGCACCACTGTACCCGATGCACTAAAGTATAGGTAGAAGCGAAAATAAGTGCATGAAACATAGTCCCTGGACCTTGGATAGCAAAATTAGACCATGTGTGGTGTCAAACACATTACCTTGTGCACTTATACAAACATAGAGTTAAGAAACCAACATACTATTAGATATAGTGTATAAAGTAATTTCAATTAGAGGGGTGGAGGTACTATTAGTAACATAATTGGTCAATAAGTAGGACAAGTGTCACAAGGTTCTCATGTTCACTTTGGTACAAAAAGAAGTGCACATATTTTTAGTAGTTTAATGGGAGAATTAGGGAGCACTTCATCTGGAAGTATTCGCCATAATTAAATTTCTAGTGTAGGGTTAAGTATGCCTATGTTCCATGGTGGTAGGAATGAATACCGAGAAAAAATATGTTTGTGTGTGAGGAAATTTAGAAATCTAAGTAGGTCTAGGATGAGGCGGTGAAGATTTCACATTTGGAAGTGACCTTCAAAGATTTTGCATTAACATGGTATATAAAATCTAGGAGCACAACCCCAAATGGGTATAATAGAACACTGAGCAACATTAAGAAATATTTGATCAAGGAGTCTCAAAAGCCAAATTTTGAATCTTAGTACATTACTAAGCTAAAGGAGATTAGGTAAGGGTTGGCTAAATATGTGTGGGATTTTGACCAATGGTTTTCTATTTATAAAGATAGGATGAAATTAGAGATTTTGGATACATAACGCAAGGAATTATTCATTGCTAGATTAATGCAACAAATCATGACACAAATAACACAATATGAATTAGTTTATAGTAAAAGGTATTGAAGCTCATGCTGAATCTAGAAATCTCTCTAGTAAGAATTTGAGAGAGAAATGGTATTTCTCAAGTATAGTCCTAGTTAGTTGTGTTTGATCTACAACTACAAGATTTAACAAAAGGGAAACATAATTAAGGGGAAGTGTAGCACACCATTTGTTAGGTAGAGGGTCATGATATAAAAGACAACAAGTTTTTGATAGACAACATGGCAACTGACATAACTAATCTACTCATGCACGGTAAGGGATTATGGTTTTGATGTGTGCCCACTATGGGGCCGCACTCTCTAAAAGTGAAAAATGTTTCAAAAGTATGAAAACATGGCCAACACTCTATTTTTTTTTATTTTTTTTTTAACTTGATGGGGAATGATATACACCATTATTGCACTTTTTGAGTTCATGTGTGAGCACAAATTTCATTCCTTTCAGGTGCAGGGATCTAAAGGAACTAGAGCACTACCCTTTGGTTTCAATAAACTATGATATAAATATATTGGATAATACAATTAGCCTGCTCGATGATAATGGCTTGCAACTATAGGTTTCAGAGGACTATCCCAAGGATGAGAAGGCTTTGGAAAAGGCTGAGGATTGATTGTTTACTATAATTACGGTTAGCATGGAAATTGCCTAGAAGAATATCTTGATCCCTCTTGTACATCTACCTATTGTAGAGTGTTGGAAAATTCGACAAAAATTACTTGCATCTAATTGCCAAACTGCAAGAGAAGAAAGGTCCAAATGTAAAAATGATAACATTCAAGCCCCATATAGCTAAACAATTCTTTAGCATAGTAATTTTATGAGGTGTCAAAACTGGAGCGGATGCTACGACGCCAAAAACCTCATAGCGGAAATGAGTTAGAAGGGAACCTGAACTTCCTTCAATGTTTGATCATGTCTGGGAAAAATGAAGCTAAATTGAGGCCCAAAGGGAGATAGTTGTGACATAAGGGGATTGACATGAGAAAGTTTGCAAAGAATACATGATGGTTATCTACAATGAAACTATATGAAACAAGCTTGTGACAGAAATAGATTCGGTCTAGAACCTACTCAAAAATTTTCTTGATATAGTGATTCAAGTGAATATAAGTGGCCACATACCTATTTGACTTAGACCCCCGACATTGTTTCTTTTAGTTTTCTTAATTGTACCAAATTTTAATATTTTTCGTAGTTTTTTGGGTCCTCAACTTCTAGATTTATTTGGAGGCTGTATGTAACTTCGATGGTTAAAAGTTCATATAAAAAAATATAACACCAAGGTCGTGGGACACATATTCCAAGATAAATGTTGGGAAAAATAGTGATGGGGATCACTTGAGATTAAATAATGGATATGGAAGTTGGAAAATGAAATGGGAAGGGATTTGGAAAGGTGAAGTGCAATTAATTGTTATTTTGTTTATGAAACTAAAAGAAAATTAGGAGAAAAGTTAGGTGAAAGGTCACAGGTCATATGTGAGGAGGAAATTGAAGGAAAATAATGGAAAATGAAGAAAATATATGTCTCATTAATAAAAAGGATTATGGGGATCAATTGACATATGTTTTGTTAGTTTGAACTTGCAACTCTCTCTCTATTCTCCTTTCATAGTTTTGGACACTTAGAGCTTCTTGGATCACTCTTGGAGTAGTGTGGCATACTTGGGATTTGGAGAAAGAATGAAATTGAGGAGCAGGGAAGTGCAATATGGCATATGGATTAGGAGCTACAATGGCTTTCACTTCCAATTACGAAATTTCATGTATGGTTTCCTTGCTAGTTTTGGCATGCATGGCACATGCATGTGGTTTCTTGTTTACAATTTGTCATTGGCATGGCGGATTTCCTAGATTGATAATGTATTTTCTTAGCATTTCAAATTCTTGGATAGTCATGGTGTCATGGGTTTTATCTTTGGCTTCTTATTGTTTCTCATGTTCCTTTCTATGTGGGTTGAGTTATTAGTTTGTGGAAGCCTGAGTTGGAAAATTGTTATGGAAGCCCTATAACAACTTGGGTTGAGTTACTAGTTCTAGAATCCTTGGTTGGAAAAACACTCAAGAAGCCCTTGAAAGGTTGAGTTAACATTCCTAGAAGCCTTGGTTGGAAAAATGCTCTTGAGACCTGACAACGACAGTGGGTTGAATTACTCATCCCGGAAGCCTTGGTTTGAACAAACACTCTGGAGCCCTGGACGACTTGGGTAGACACCAATCTGGTGATTGCTAGTGATTTTCAATCGTGAGGAGGAATAACTAGTTCTGTGTTGAGGTCGTTCGGCTTCTAGAAGCCTGGTTTGGTTTTGATAGAATTATTTTATGAGATCCCAAATTAAAAAAATCATGCTTGAAATATGGCACAAGGGTGATTGGTAGAGATAAAGATTGATTCAGCTAATCTATGGTTAGGTTCTGCATGAAGTTCCAAGTCTAGGTACATTTTCGATATGTTAATGAGAGCTCCTTTCCCTTGTATTTGATGGGTAAATATAGTTGTTCATATGGGGTTTTTAGGGTTTTCATGTGTTTGTTATTTCTGTTGAATATATGTTGGTTAAGAGGATGTTTTATGATAGTCTTGATGCATCACTCTCATCATGTTTTCATTAGTACACAAATGAAAAATGAATATATGACCCAATAGATGATAATGTAACTATTTTGATAAGGCATCAATGTTTCCTTATGAATCTCATATAAGTGCGATACCCCTATGCTCAGGTCCATTTTTTTGACCTGTAGATTTCATATTTGTGACATGATTAATGAAATTTTGGTCATGTCTAGTAATGTTCAGATCAAATACTTGTACCAATGATTTCATTAGTAGCCTTATTGCATTATTATTTATAATTTATGAAAGTTTCCTGAAGCTTTGTGTAGTGGCCTAAGCACTCGCCCTAAAAATGTGGCACAACGTTGGGGGTTATTGGCTTAGAACTCGCTACAAATGTCCACATTCATTGGCATGGCTTGATGTGGGAGTGACTAGAAGGTCTCAGTCACATGCATGGCTTATCATGGGAGAAATTGAGGGTCCAAATAAGTGAAATGTAAAGTTTTCTCATGGGTTGGTCACCTAGAAGGGCTGGTTGGCTCCTGAAGGTTTTGTAGCGTGTGTGGATGGTCAGCCTTTGTTTTATTTTGTTAATTCCACTTCCTTAACAGTACATGGGGAGTTGAATATCATCATAGTAACCGCTCATCACATGTTTACCCTAGTGGACATATTAACTTAGGTAAATGTTGGAGGAGGGTGTTACAGAGTGGTATCAGAGCATGGTTTTGTTCTCTTTGGGTGATGTCTCATTTCCATTCTCTTTGGGTGATATTTGATACCACATCATGGTATCATAGAATGGTTTCATTCTCTTTGGGTGATATTTGGTTTCCATTCTCCATGGGTGACATCTGATATTGTAGGTGGTATCAGAGCATGGTTTTGTTCTCTTCGAGTGATGTCTGGTTTTCTTTCTATTAGGGTGATATTTGATACCACAAAGTTGTATCAGACCATGGTTCCATTCTCCTTTAGTGATGTTTTTTTTTTTGTTCTCCTTGGATAGATGTGCTGTCATGTGTACATGTCGGTTTCATATGACTCATTATGCTTGTGTTCTATGTGCTTGTTATGTATGCATCGTGGTGGAAATTGTTGTCATTTTGTTTCCATGTGGAAGTTGATGATGTTATTGTTGTGATGTGTTTTTCATGAATGCATGTCAGTTTTATATGCATTTGTTATGCATATCAATTTCTATATGTTAGCATTCATGAAACATTATTGGCATGGTTGTGATGCATGAGGTCATTGTATGAATTTTAGGTCATCATGATGTTGTTGGTTGTTATGATTTTTATGTGTTGGCCAAGATAGAGAAGGAGATGCAGATCATTAGCATGAGGTTACAACGCTCAACTTCGTGGTAAGAAAAGATGGTCATAAATGTTTGTATGGTGGGCTTGCACATATTTTGGTTAATGGTTGTTATAAGCATTTGCGTTATGTACATGTTTTTTAGTCACTGGTTGTTTTGATTACATGTATGATAGATGTTAGTTAATTTGTGTGACCATATGTACATGTGTCGGATAGTCATGAATGAAAATAACTTATTTTTGCATGCATTGTGTTGATATGGCTGATCATTATGGTCATTGTAGCCGAGGTCTTGAGGTTATTACCTTTTGTTCTAATTTGGATTGACCTATGAAAAATATTATGGTAATGAAAATCAGGTATGAGTTAATATATTGTGATATTATGTGTAGACTAACTGTGGATATGTGATTTTTATACATGAATGAAAATTATTTATGCGTTTATTATGTGAACATGTTCACTAGGTACTGTTATAGACATCATGACCTTATTTATGTTTGAGATGATATCCTATTAAGTTATTTCATTATATTCTCGATTGATTGTGCAAGCAAGATATCCCCCCTGAGATACATTAAGGTATGAGTTTTCTTATGTCATAAATTTTGTGTTTGAATGTTTGATTATGTTATATAGATGGAGTTTGACTGTTTGGTATCTATTATGTCATCTATCTATTGTCTCAGTGTTTAATTACTTGCATGTTATGAGTATGTGTCTATAATATTGCATGAAGGAATGATCTTCTTTTAAGACGGTTGTAGTAACACATATGTGTTGCAACAACTGATATGTGTTTGAGTGTAGGTAGGTTCCAATTGTAGTAGTATGTGTAATGATTGTTAGTTGATTATGACATGGTTGTTACTCTTGGAAAAGGTTGATTTCAATTAATAAACATAATATTTTAATCCTTGGAACATGTGGCTGATATGTGTAAATAGTTGTAGGGAAACACTCTTGGTATTAACATGACAAGTTAATAGTTGATTTTCTTATATAACTATATGTTGGGTGATGAGACAATACATATTAAGACTTAGTTGCAGCAAGGTAAAAGTTAAAAGAAAAGAATTTGATGAAAATTCATTTTCCTGTGTTTGGAAACCATAATTCTAAATGAATGGATGATTTTAATACAGAAAATATTATTAACATTAATTTTGTCTGTGTTATGAAACTAGCTCAAAAAAAGATATATCAACAACTTACTAATCAGCCTCTTTGAGGCGGAAACCTCCTTTACATTACACAAATGAACAATTATTGGATGATACAAACGACAAAACCTCCTTTCTATATATAGGAGTCTGAGCGGTAACAATATAACCAAAGCCAACCTAACAATAATAATATAAGGGAAAAAAATAACAATAGTGGGCTTCTATGGGGCACAATAATAACAATATGGGGACAATAGGGGCACAACAATAATAATAAGGGATACAATGACAATAGTAATGGGGGAATCACTACTATTATAGGGACCTAACATGCCCCTCTCCTTCAAAAAATTGTTTTCCTCAACGCTTGAGTAGTTCTAGATGATTCTGTGTAAAATTCTCATCCCCCCATGTGAAATATTCAACGGGCAAGTTCTTCCACTTGATGAGATACTTTGAAATTGATCGATTTTGTAGCTATCGAGTTCTTGTTTCTTTGACTGCTTCAGGTTCCAGTATGATTTTTTCTTCCTAATCAAGTTCTAGCAATATTGTTTGAACTGGGAACTTGTCACCTATAACCTTCTTTAAGCATGAAACATGGAAAGTTGGGTGCACTCGGGAATCTGTAAGAAGCTCCAATTTGTATGCCATCGTAGCTATGTTTTGCAACACCTTCTATGGATCATAATACTTTGGTGATAATTTATTATAATTCTTTGCTTGCTTGAGGGACATTTGTTTATATGGTTGTAGTTGTAGGAATACCAAATCACCTACATCAAAACTTCTTTCATTGTGATGTTGATGTGCCTGTTGTCTCAATCTATTCTACGCCAAGGCAAGGTTATCCTTTAGGAGTTGGAGAACTTGTTGTTGATGCCTGATGTGATCTTCCACTGCTTCAACCTTAGAATTTTATGTTAAATATGATGTGATTAATGGTGGATGATATCCATAAAGTGCCCTAAATGGGGTCATTTTTGTTGGAGTATGGAAGGAAGTGTTATACCACCATTTAGCCAAAGGAAACCATTTGACCCATTGTGTATGTTTATCAGATACAAAGTAACAAAGATATCCTTCCAAACATTTGTTTACTATCTCAGCTTTCCCATCAATTGAGGATGATAAGATGAGCTATAGCTAAATGAGTACAAAGACAAGAAAATAGTTATGTCCAAAAAATTCCAATGAAAATGGGATCTTTATCACTTACAATAATCTTTGGGTTTCCATGTAGCTTTTGAATTGTTTCCATAAATGCAGTAGAAACTGTACTCACTTTAAATGGATGAGATAATGCACAAAAGTGTGCATACTTGGTAAGTCTTTCAACTACCACCATGATAACACTCTTTCCTTCAAACTTGAGTAAACTTGTGATAAAATCCATTCAAACCTCCTCCCAACGTTCGCTTGGAATGGATAAATGTTGTAATATACGTGGGGTCTTGATTGTTTCAAATTTATTTTGCTGGAAAACCAAACATTCCACCACACACTTTTGAATATCCGATTTAAGGGCATCCCAAAAAAAATCATTCTTAACCCTGTGGTATGTTTTTAGAAATCCCGAGTTCCCTCCTAAGGGATATGTGTGCAATTCCCTAAGAATATTTTGTTTGAGTTGGGAATTCTTACATAGGTATAACTGATATTTGTACCATAACGAATCATTTTTCCAGCTAAATATATGAGATGTATTGGGATCTTGTTGTAGCTTTTGAATGAGTTTCCACACTTCTTCGTCATTCTTCATCCCTTAATTTGTTTGTCCAATCTGGTTGGATAATAGAAATGGCGCAAAGAAATTCTTCCACATCCTCATCCTTTCTTGAGAGTCCATCTAGCACAACATTTTGCTTCCCTTTTTTGTAGAAGATTTCAAAGTCATAACCCAACATCTTTGTGACCCATTTTTGTTGCTCTTTTGAAGATAATATTTGTTCTAAAAAGTACTTAAGACTATCATGATCTATTTTTACCTTGAAGTGTCTTCCCATTAGGTAGGGTGGCCATTTCTTAAGTGCATGTAGTATTGCCAATGTTTCCTTCTCAAAAATAGCTTTCTGTAAATACTTTCCTATGATTGGATGACTTTCGAAAGTAATGGGTCTTTCTTCTTGCATTATAGAAGCACGATTTCTATTTCCTGAGCCATCACATTCCACAACAAAGTTTTTTGTGAAGTCTGGTGTGGCTAAGACCGGTTCTTGCCATATATCCTCTTTAAGATGTTTAAAGGCCTTTGTTGCTTCTCGAGTCCATGAAAATGCATCTTTCTTTAATAATATTGTTAGAGGTGCTACTATTCTCCCATAATTCTTAACAAACTTATGATAATACCCTGTCAACCAAAGAAATATGCGTAAATGCTTTATGGATGTGGGGATTTTCCATTCCTTAATGGTTTTAATTTTGCTAGGGTCTACCTTAACACCTTCATGACATACAATATGACCCAGATATTTATTCTCTTATACTCCAAAGAAGAATTTGGAGCTTTTTTCATATAATTGTTTCTCTTCCAATAGTTTGACCACCTCGCCAACATGTTGAACATGGCCCTTCCAAGACTTGTTGTAGATTAGTATCTCATAAAAAAAGTACTAACACAAATTTTCTAAGGAAGGGTTTGAAAATGAAATTCATCAAACCTTGAAACGTGGAAGGTGCATTGGTAAGGCCAAAAGACATGACTAAAAATTAATAATGACCCTCATGAGTTTTAAAGGTTGTTTTCAGAATGTCTTCAGTCTTCATTCTGATTTGATGATATCCTGAATGAAGATCGAACTTGGTGAAGTAAATTGATCCATGCAATTCATCCAATAATTCATCAATGACAGGAATGGGAAATTTAACTATAATAGTGAGCTTGTTGAGCTCCCTATAATTTGGACACATGAGCCATGATCCATCCATCTCGTGAACCAATACAACTAGAGAAGAGAAAGAACTTTGACTAGGTTGAATTATACCAACCTCTATCATTTCTCCAACCATACATTCAATTTCACTCTTTTAGGCATAGGGATATCTGTAAGGCCTGATGTTTGGAGGACCACTTCCTGAAATCAAATGAATAGCATGATCATGATCACAAAGAGGTGATAGGCCCTTTGGGGTATCAACTACCTTGGAATGATTATCCAAGAATTTTTGGATATCTGGAGAAACAAGTGATTTCAATGTGGGAACCTTTAGTGAACATAATTGTGAAATTATGCCTCATTATTCTTTCTTTACAAGCTTTGTCATTTCATTAGAGCTAATTATCATTCCCATTTTCCTTGCGATACCCCTTAATTCAACTGCCCTTCCTTCTGAAGAAAATTTCATGAAAGTTCTTGAAAATTAAAAGCTATGGTACCCAAGTATTCTAGCCATTGGACTCCTAGTACAACATCAATGCCACCCATTGGAATGGAAATCATTGGGCTATTCAATACATATTCCCCCATGTATAGCTTGATATTATGGCACCTTCTTGAGCAATTTATGTCTCCTCCACTTACAACCATCACTTGACACTCTGCTACTGGATATATGAAGCAATTCAATTCCTTGGATATCTTACAATGAATAAAATTATGGGTATTGCCCAAATCATTTAAAACTATTAACTATTTCTTCTTAATATGCCCTTCTATCTTGATAGTTTGAGGAATGGTAATTCCAACCAATGCATTACAAGATATGGTCAGACTCATTTCTTCATTCTCTATGGTTTTTTCATAGTGTATATCCTCTTCTTTTAAGGTTTCTTGTTCATTTTATTCCTTCTCTTCACAATCTATGTAAAATATTTTCTTTTCGACAGACTTGTGACCTTTGGTGTATTTGCCATCAGAACTATAACAAAGCCCTTTCACTCTTTTTTCTTCCAATTGTTATGGTGTCGATCCTATAGGTTGTCGATGGCTAGGGGAAGCAAAAAATCCATCTTTATGATTGTGAGTGGTAGGCTTGCTTGTTCCCATAATTTTTTTTTATGTTGTTCTCGCCAACCTAAATTCCTTCTCCAGTGAATCAGGTTCCCAAAGGCTAACCTCATGTTGGATGTTATCCTTTAAAGTCTCTATGAACACATTAATCCCATGCCTCTTTAGAATATCTTTTACCCTTATATTCAATTTTTGGAAGTCCTCAATGTGCTCCATAATTGAACCCTTTTGTTTGAGATTTATCAATTGGCTAAAAAAAGTGTTGCTTTTTGTATCCTCATAATGTGCTATCATTTCATCCATAAAAATAGCCCAAGTGTGAGAGCAAAGCCATTGATACCATACAAACTGATTTTGGTTCCAAATATAAAGTTGCAATGCATACCTTTTGTGTGTTTTTCACATTCTAGAGATCGAAAAATTGATCCATCAGTAGTATCCATGTTACAGGATCCTTGCCATCAAACTTCCTCATATCAACATTTCGAACATGGTGGCTCTTCGTTCCAATGTTATAGTCTATGAAATCATGATTAACATTTATTTTGTTCTCATCATGAGTTTCCTTTAGTACCCTTTCACCATTAGTAAGAATTTCTTGTAAACACTTTGTCAAATCTATCTTCAAATCATCCATCTTAGCTTTCACCCCTTTCTTTAAATCCACTATCTTAACTTCTGCAGCATCGATCTTAGCTTCCACACCATCAGTCTTAGCTTCCATGTCATTCATATTAGCTTCTATGCCTTTGTTTGAACCATACATCTTAACTTCCATGCCACAGATCTTAGCTTATATGTCTTTCTTGAAACCATCCATCTTAGCTTCTGTTACATTTTGTGCTAGTGAATTTTGTTTCACTTGGTCTCATAATTTTGATATATCATGTTGCATTTCTTCATATCCTTCGTGAGTCATGCTAGAGATATTAAGTTTCTTACTAGGTGTTTCCATTTTCTTCCAAAACTTCCATTTGATTCACCTCTATGTATGCTTCACCATCATCTTGCTCTCCATCGATAGAAGTGTCTTTGTACTTGCCTTCATTTTGCAGAAATTCTTCAATATCTTTGTCATCTTCAAACACCTGCCAATATCTTTGAATATTAGGGACGGTTGGGTGATGTTTCACATGAATTTACAAATTATTATTTGAATTCGTCGGGATTTTCAAATTACTTGCAGCTGTTGCAAGGGAATCTACAATAACATTTTGTACATGTGGTACACATGTCAAAGTGTAATCTGGAAATAATCTCAAAATATCTAATACCACATTATCGTAAGCCCACATTCGAGGATGTTTTTCTTGGTATTCACCCTTGACTTGCTTGATCACTAATTCGGAGTTGCCATAAACTGAAATTCTTTTTGCATTTAACTTCTTGAGGATTTTCAAACCAAGAATTAAAGCCTCATATTCAGCTTAATTATTTGAACAATCAAAAGCCAATTTATACAAAGAAACTCTTACATTACTTTGAACATTTTTTGGTAGAAATGCAGGGCTGCATATTCAAATACCAATTCCAGCACCTTCCTTACCTACTACACCATCAAAATCCATGCTCCACAAACTGGCTTCATCCTCCAAATGTTGAAATTATGTTTGCTCTTATTCCTTTACTTGTTCTCCATCAATTTTATGCCATTGTTGGAAGGCTGATTGTTCAGCGATACTATCAAGCCTTTGTCTTTCTTGATCAAGTACAGCTCTAAAATTTTCAGTGATCTCTGGAATATCTTCTACTTCAACTAATTGACTATTTACATCATTAAAACTGTAAAACTATAGAACAAAAGATTCTAAATCAATGTGTGCATAATCGATTGGATGATTTAAAGGTTTCTCCTTACTTGTGATCATGTATTTCATCTTTTTATCCTAGTATAATTTCCTCAACTGACCAAACACAGGAATAGTAGCATAGGATAAATCAAGCTACAATGTCCCTTTGAGTTTTACTCCCCAAAAACTGGATAGAAGCATGCCAAATCTAGGAGGAATATCGGCCACAACCACATCCATGAGAACATTATTCACAAGAATCTGATCTAAAGTGACAACCAAATATTTAATAAGGCCAATACATTTTACCCTACCAGAATCAAAGGAATAAAGATCATGGTACTTGCGAGTGATATCTAAACCCAATTTTTCCATAATTGCCTTTTGGCATCAGATTATGAGAGGCTTCTGAATCAAACATGGTGTTATGCAGTACATAATCATGCAATCTAAGGCTAATGTAAAAAGGAGCTACATCACTATCCTCAGATTGACCTTCTAATGCTAGACCAAAGATAAGCTCGGGCTGGTCATCCTCCCCATTAATCATATTAGATAACAGATCTAAATTCAAATCTTTGACACATGAACTTTATAGATGCTATTCTTCATCAATTCAGTCAAAGTTATTAACACTTTTAACTTATCAATATCACTTTCTAAGCTAAATGCTAATGTTTTTTTCTACCTCTTTCACTGGAGCATCCTTCTTTTTAGTCTTCTCCTTTGATACATTTGGCTAATTTGACCTTTCATTTGCTGATTGTGTTTTGATGGTGGTAGGATCAGTTGCCTCCTTTCCCTTTTTCTGCACAATTGGAGAATCGTTCTTTGGTGGTGTCACTTCCTTCCTTCCTTGAATTGGATTGATGGGTACCTCTCTACTTTTGAGTGAATATTGTCGCTGCTGGGTTTTCAAGGCATTCATGTATCCCCTCTGATATTCATCAGATTCTTCTTCCAAAATTGTTTCATTTGCTAAGATAAAATCCTCATCTTTTTGTACAGCTGGGCTTTCTGAATACTCTTCATCCTACATGATATAAATTGGCAAATCATCAGGTGTAAAGAAGTGATTCTCCTCTCCTATTATGTTATCATCGTCATCTCATTCCGGACCATGTACAAAATTCTACTGTAAGGGTGTCCTAACTTGCTGTTGTGCTACTTGGTCTTGGGCTCTTTGTTCTCATTGTTTGATTGTGAACTGTGGTTGATGTTGACCACGGAAGCTTGAATCTGATATGTGTCTCTGCATTATCAGCAATAGTGAGTCTATCAAACGTCTTATCGATCTTGTGAAGAAAATGATCTGAGGTAGAAGCCTCCTCCTTTATGGTCACCTTCGTTTTGGCCTTTGCTCTAGCTCTCTTGGCAAGCAGATTTGCCTCTACGCTCATTGCAATTTTATGTGTGTCCTCCAATGTGGTTGGATCTCTTTCTCTTAATTGATATGCCATCTGGGGATCAAAGCCATCAGGAAATTTAATCAAAGCCACCCCCATTGGTGGCTTTATATCAACGGGAATTGCATTATAAACAGTATTGAATCTAACACAATAACCGTGGACACTCTCACCAACATTCCTCTTTATGTTTTCATATTCAGAAAGAATTTGAAGAGTATTTTTCTTTACCTCCCAGTGATCCAACAATTGTTTCTGAAGAACAACCAATGTATTGATAGTTGCAGCTGGCAATGCTCTGGACCACTTCCGCACTTCACCTCCAAAAGTTTGTACACATAATATCATGGTCACATTTTCTTCATCTATCTAATGAAGGTCAAAGAAATCAATCATCTTATCCACATGCTGCTGAGTTGTGATTCCTTGGGTACCATCGAACAATGGAATTTCGATTTGATAATCAGTGGGCATGGCATCCAAATTTTTTGGCAAAACAAGAGGTGCATATCGGGCAACCATTGCTCTACGTGGATTTGAAACTAGCCTTGGGGATGTAGGAGGAGTCAAGACAATGATATCTGATGATGTAATTGGTGTATGAGGTGTAGAAGGAGGGGAGGAAATATGAGATGTTTGAGGTGTTGAAGGGGTTGATCGAGGAGAAGGGACAAGAGGTCTCAGATCAGACATGGTGGGCTGCATGGAAATGGTGGGAATGAAAGGAGTTTCAACTTGAATTTCTGAAACAGATGCAATAGCAGATGAACCAGGAGTTGCAGATGCAGATTCTAAGAAGACGGGAATGTTTGTAGCCATGATGGAAGTTTGAAGATTCAAGATATAATCATCAATTTATCTGTTGGCCTTTTCAGTTTCAAGATCTTTGACAAACTCCAGATTTAGGACAATGGAACCAACAACACTTTCATATTTAGTTTCAAATAATGATAGATCAAAATGTTCATCAAACTCAAGATCTTCAAGATATTCAAAAACAACTAGACATGAATGAGATCTAAACACAGGAATCACAGAACTATCTTTTCGGAGAATTCTTGGGATGAGATTTGGGTTTTCATACACAGGAAGAGGATTAGGATCAGGATTGGCCCTAGTGTATCGTCTGGAAGCTAGTGTGTTGAATTATTCCCAAAAATCAAATGGATATTATCATTTTATTCAACCTATCAAATTCTAAACTCATCATCCAAAGTCTAGAATTGCTTTAAAATACTGGGGTAATCATTTAAATCAAATTTTCAATTTATAAACTAAACCGGAGATTGACTGAAGTAGCATTCATCCACTTTTCCACTTGTAAAGCAAGAGCATTTCAAAGGCTACATGGCCAACTTCAGGCTCCATCTGTAGTCTACAAAGCAAACAATGATAAACAAACTTTTATCCCCAGTGTAGTTGCCACTATGTTATGGCCTAAATCTACCTCAAGCTGAGAAAGGTAGGTCTAGGGTAACATCAAATAATGCTTAACCTAGTAGCTAGCCCTACGAGGTCGGGAGAGGGCTCTCTCCTTCTCAATCCCAAAGAAAATATGGTCAATAAAGCTTGAGATGACTAATATAAAGACTAGTTTTAGGCTAGGTGTATGGTCATAGGAGATTGCTTGAATTTAATGTTGGTTTGCTGGCTCAAATGTGAAAGGAAGATTTGGGTCTGGGGAATGGACTCAATCTTGTAGAGGTTTCTGTGGGGCGAGGTAGGAAAATGGTTGAGTACTTTGAAATAAGTGCAATGGTGAGTCTTAAGACTGGTGAGGAGTTGGAGAGGGCATGTGATTCTTAGGAATCCTCTTCAAATAGTTGAAAAGATGAAAAACTAAATGAACCCTTGGTAGAGCACTGTAACATCAATGATTTCTAACTTTATCCTTGATTCATTTAGTTTAGTTGAAAAGAGAAAGATGATGGCATACATAAACAGATGTAAACTTGAATTACAGAATCAAAAACAATACCAAATCAACCTGCCACAAGAATCCCACAAAATGTTGCAAACCCTGGTCTATTCCTTTGCTAAACTGCAGAGATGAATGTACAATAATGCTCAAAGCATTCACAAGAGTCCAACCTTTACAAATGACTCAAAAAGTACTAGATATAGGCAACAAACAACTCATGCTAGCCTTTACGGGTCGAATTCATAAGTTTAGGAGCTGTTTCAACAAGATCTGAACCGAGAACTGAAAAGTAGGTAGTGGAACAACTTGCCTCTAAAACCTAGGAAACTGATTCATTCAGTTCAAAACCACCTGTACATGATGTATCTACCTCCAGGGGTAAATTTTTAACATTTTTACATTAAATTCCATCAATTTAAATTAATTTACATCATGAGTTTGACTAGGAGAGAGAAAAATGTCAAACTGAGAAAAAACTAGGCGAAAAGCACAGTTTTTTGGCAAAAATGGCAATTTTCCATCCTGTGCGATGCGCCTCTTTCCCTGTGCGTAGTACCTTTTTGCAATTGATTTTGGAGGCCTTCTCGTGCACCAAATTTGCTCCAAATGGGCTTCTTAGAAAGGAATATCTGTCTACTTTCCATAACCGGTGGAATATTTAAATATAGTGTCCATTTTCCCCTCCAAAAATCAATTTTCCCAACACTTCTTCCTGTGTGGTCAAAAAGTGGCAAAGAGGGCATTTTGGAGCTGTTTTTGACCCTTTCGGAGGCCCAAACTTGACAAAAATTTCTAGTAATTTGTGGATATTCATAATTTTTCATGAGGAATCCAAAAATGTAGATTTTTCCTCCAGAGGAGGTCCCTAGCTAAAGTGAGTGTCGGGTGGCGCTACGCACCAAGCAGAAAAACCTGATTTTTCCTTCAAAATTTTAAAATTTTTAGAAAGTGTGCCAAATTCCTTGAAATTTGGGATAAGTGACCTGAATCAGGTACTATGTTGGGCTAAGAAAGCCTTAGCCAAGATCTTGAGATTATCTTGCTCTTTCCTCCTCCTCAAAGTTTTCGTCAACTTGGCCTTTAAGGTCCTTATCCTCGCTTTGCAAATCTTGTTTCTTACCAAATAGTGATAGGCCATGTGCCTCAACATATTTTTCTCCTTATTTGCTTTCTCAAGTAGCTTCTCCAAGTGCATGTTTGGCCTCTCAAGCCAACACTCCCGATCAGCTTCAAACTCTTGCTTAAGCGGTGTTAACTTGACTTTCCTCCTCTTGGTTGCTTGCCAATTTTCCATTATGTTTTGCAGCTCCATGATTGTTTGTTGTTATTCCAACTATTTATTCCTTTGCTCAAGGTAGTTTATGATCCACTTATCTCTTTCAAGGTTAAGAGATAAGTCATGAATGTCAACTTCTTATTCCTGGATGATCTCCTTGATTTTTGAGCTCTGGGAGCCCAAATCGATATCTTCATCCTGAATCAAAATGAAATCTCTCTCTTGACCTTCAGAACACCCCTCATCATGCAATGGCTATTTCCCATTGTCTTTCTTTGTTGAAGAAGAAGGCAAATCCCCTTTCAACTTGGGTGAAGATACTATCTGCCTATGGTCTGATGACAGAAACGAGACCCCTTCCACCCTAGGTGGAGATAGTACTCATTTGGGTGCTGCAAATAATCTCCTTGTGTTCTTTTGGTAAGTGGAAAATACTGGGACACTCGCAGTTTGAGTCTCATGCACCTCTTACTGATTTGAACGCCCTCATGCCTCTTGAAAAACTGATGGGGTCACTTGAGGACTTGTGAAAACCTCATGTGAAATGAAATCATTCAATCAAACATTCAGCAAACTCAGCTGATTGAAAACCACAATCTTGATCAATACAAAATGATAAATGTTGTTGTACTGTTGATGAGGAGGTTTCCTTTGCACCAATGTGGTAATTTTCTCAATATTCAGGCACATGAAATAGGGGAGGTTCATCATCCTCACTCTAGTGAAATGCATCAATAATATGACATGATAAGTGTATAAGTGAGAAAATTTGCCTTCACAGCTGAAACATTTGATTATGAGCTTCATAAGTGGAGCATATGTGTCCTGTAGGTATCTAAAAGGGAAGACCCTATTGATTTTCTTCTGATAGCCAGCCTTGATATAAGGCTCATAATACTCTTTGTCCACCAGTTGTCCTTTGTTCCACTATTCACCCACATTCGGAATACCTGTTGCTTAAGCTATAGTTTCAGGTGTCAAAGTGAAGGTAACACCAGCTCAGTTGACCTAGCTATTGTGAAGATGAAGGACAAATAATCTAGCAAGATCATGGTGGTATTTCACTCTTTCCACCATCTCACAAAACTGATAGCAAGGCTGATGTTTGAAACATGCTACTGCAATAGGACAAGCCAATAGCTCTGTAATTGTAGTTGGCTCATCCCAGATATGTCTTCCTCCCTTGTGTGTTTTTCTTGGTGTATGAATTTCTTGGGAGGAATCACTCACTATTTCCTCATCCCTTTCATAAGGTGAATCTGTCACCATATTTTTCACTGTTTGGTTTTCAATGATGAGTATGAAGAGATTTTCAATGAAGAATAGGTGTTTTTTGTTTAATGAATGCAATTGATGAGGGGGATAGTGAATGAGGGATTGTGATGCTGGTTGTAGGGTTTTTGGGAAGTGATAGTGTTTAGGAATAGTGGGAATTTGTATTAGGGTTTTAGGATTTTGGGGATAGGGGAGTAGGATGGGTGGAAATGAAGGGGGGAATGGGAGATGAAATTAGTGAAATGTAGTGAAGGGGATGTAAAAATGATACAGGGGAATAAGACAACAAAAATGACAATTTTACAAGCCCTGAATAGTTTTTCAGTGTAACTGTGCAACAAACTAGGGTTTTAATTTTTACTTATTAACACACCATCAAAGATGATCAATGCCCTTGCAATGGCACTTAGGAATGTTTCACTTACTTGTGGAATAAATATGGAAAGATTTTGGAGCTTAGCTAGTTGATTTGAGTGAAGTTTGGGCTTGAAGGATAGGTGCGCTGCACCAACTAATAGGTGCGCCACGCCCTGCTAGTGCGTCGTGCTAGTTCACTTGCCAGCATTAATTCTACGCTCTTTGTGTTGCGCTGACCAGGTGCGCCGTGCCACAACCTAGGTTTGTCGTGCCCAGTAAGCTTTCATTGTTTTTACTGTGATTTCTCCCTTTTGCTCCTCAAACCGCGACTTTGCTTGTTCACTCTCTCTTTAGCACACAAATGAATTTTATAGCACAAGGGAAAGTTTAAATACAAGTGAATTTGATTTTTTATTTACAAAACCCCACTTTCTAATGTTTTTCCTTTCACTTTATCATTCAAAACTCTGTTTTGCAGTTGGACTTGCTTTTTGAAAATTGATGGACTAATGCTTTGAATTTTTGGCTCTTCTGCAGGAGCTGGAGTGCAGGGGTTTCACAAGGTGACCAGGGCTGCATTTCCGGACTTATTACATATAGGAAGAATAAAATTACATGAAAATTTATACATGGAACATAAAAAATTTGTTTTCCCTCAAAACAGGGTTTTGAGGAAAAATCAATCATTGAGCATGTGATTATTGAAATTTTTTATTTTGAAACCTTATTTGACATCCTCATGTGCTTGCTGACTATTATTGAGCTTTTAAAATATTTTTATGACAAACCCTAGACCTAATGAGACATAAAGCCCTAAAAATGGCTTTCGCAGATGTAAAGACAAAAAATGAATGTAAATGACTTGAATTTGTGAAAATAGGTTAGTACGTAAAGACCATGAGCGAAAATTGATAAAATGCCACTACCGTCAAATGATCCATGACCTAATAGAATGTAGATGATCAGATGGGACACCTAAAATGCAATGCAACAAGAGAATTTTGACCACTGATGGAGGGATGAAGATACTGACACTAACAGGGTGGATGAGTCGAACTTGCTATATCCCCACTTGGTTGGGAGATGGATGTATGTATGATTCATTGGTGATAGTAAGGTCATTTATGATGTATTTATAGAGTCATGATCTTCTTTTAGAACATATTTTTGCATACCTTGCTTATACTCACGGGGAGCATGGACTTGATCATGGAGTTCAATCAACACTCTTCAGCATATCAGAGAATTCAACATGTACTCAGGGGGAGCATAACCATTTTCCCATGATGACAAAGGGGGAGAGTGACTTGGGGTTGCCATCAAGTCCGAAGGGGGATATTTTTGGCATTATGACATAGGTGTTGTCCTTGATGGCAACTCACTTAGATGATAGATCACAGTTCAGTAGGTTAACAACACAAAGTTCAGACTAGGATGAAGAAAGATTGGTATACACAAATTCACCATTGACCAAACCACGTATACACGTGGGTTCATTATATACAATTCGTGTATATGTACACACACACCTTCACAGAATGCAAGGTGCACATATCTTGGAAAACTAAGTTTTGGTCCAAGGTATTGTTCCACGGTATTATTCCAAGGTATCTGATCTGAAGTATTGACCCCAAGTATTGGGTCCACGGTATTAGTCTTAAGTGGTTTTGGTCCACGGTATTGTGTAAGGGCTAAGACTGTAAAATAAGGGGAAGATCATTAGGCCAAGGTATTCAAGAATTGAATATTTGATGAAGAGAAAGATCTATTGCACAGGTTATTGGGCTATGGTGCATAGTTGGATCTGAACTAAGGATGAACCTTAGCACTTGATGAAGGATAAGATCTAATGATGGGTCAACATCTTAAGGCTTCAAGTGAAGTATCTTTATATGGTTTTATCATTTGTATGAATAACTAGCACATGTTGTAGTCTGTAAATGTGATGATCTAGGTATAACTAAAGTATGGAATTGTTGTAATGTTTAAATCATCATTTACAGATTTGTACGCAGGTTCACTTTAGAAAAGGCGCGTATACACGCTAGTTCTACATATAAAAATAGTGTATAAATCTTAAATTTGATTTGCAGATTTGTACGTAGGTTCACTTTTAGAAAAGAGAATATGTGTGGAGGTTCAACACATGCAAGTAGCGTATACCTTTTAATATATGTTTTAGCTACTTCTGTTCGATTTTGTAGTGTTCTGGGTTCTGGCTTGGGTTCTGGTTACTGTATTCTGGTTACAACATTCTAAAAGATCAGATTGAAGGGTTGTCAAAGTAATTGATTGATTCGGTTGTGGTTGGTGCAAAGGAAATTGGTTGATGCAGACACATTTGATGATTGAATGATTTTATTGATGGATCCAGTCTGTAAATAGATGAAATGTGGTCCCTAGAGGAAAAGATAAGGTTGTAGCCTTCTGTAGGCTAGCACCTATGTAGAAGTAAATATATCAGCTAGTACAAGAGCTAGGGGGTCGTAGCTCCCTTCCAGGGGAAGGTAGAGAACGAGAGAAGGTTGTAACCTTATGTAGGTAGAAGCATGCATACTGGTATAAGTCTGCACCAGTACAAAAATGTAAAAAGAAGTTTCTTATTATTAAAAAAAAGATAGAGACGATTACAGTAGGTGGTTTTCACCCACATTGGCTTTCCACCTAATATGTTGCGTTCATGTGTATGATTGTTTGTTATGTTTTTAATACACCTGGTTACTATTTATGTGGTTATGATGCACTAATTAAAAATCAACATATGATGAATTAATTGAATCATAAGTTTGAAGGATATACGCTAGTTGCCTTAAACATAGTTGTGCATACACGTGAGTTCCTTTAAATAAAGTAGCATATATGAATCTGATTATGGAAACAAAACATTGTTGACTTGCTAACACTGATTCACCCCCCATCGTAATATTATTTCCAACAGTATGATATAAAAATAATATTGGTAAAAGTACATTTTAAATTGCGTTACAGATTACATTGCAATGATATAATAACATAATATTCCAATGACAATGTAAACCAATTTAGATATTTGTGCCTCACATAACAACAATCGTAATACACCAATCGTAATACACCCCGATATTGTAAATATTTTATAGTTATTTTTACTATGAGAACTTAGTAATAATAAGCATTTTAAAGAAGTAGAGTGGAATTGTGATGTTTGAAATTTTTATTATTTTATAGTTACATTGATTGTTCGAACTTAGTAATAATGAGTTTTCTAAAAAGTATAGTGGAAATGTGATGTTTGACATTTTTATTATTTAATTTATTTATGATAAATGACAATATTGGAATTCATGAGAAAAATAATCTAAATAGTGGAAAAGTATAGTGGAAATGTGATGTTATACATTTGTATTACTTAATTTATTTATGCTAAATGATAATATTGGAATTCATGATAGAAACAATCTAAATGATATTTTCATACCAAACACTTGTATATATTTAGTTCCTTTCTTTTTTCTTAGAGATATTAGGGTAAAAAGAGGCTAGAAAAAGAAAGGAGAATGGAGAAGGAAAATGGAAACAACAAAAATGACTTGGCTATTAAGGCACTCTTGAGCTATTTTGTGAAACAGTCGAGTCCTCAAAATATTCTTGGCAGCAATGTAGATTCTTGACATTGGAATAGGCCCAAGAGGTCGCACTCGATCTATTGTTCTGGAGGTTGCAACTGAGGGGGAGAACCAGACATAATTGTAGTTCTCATGGATGGGAGGAGAGGTCAATCTCTCAGTGAGTTTTGAGTTTGTTTAACTATTCAAGATAAGTATTCTGCAATCTCTGTGTAAATTGTAGACAAAAATTCCTATTTACTATTGATGTATAATCTGAAAAATAGCAGATAATATTTTAAACTATAATTTGTGGCTACATGTAATAATGAAATCTGTTTTAATATACCCCATTATTGATGAAATGTATCACTTTACAAATATACTTTTTTTTTCTTGTTAAAGAAATCTTTAGGAAACTTATTAGAGGTTGTTGATTTTGGTAGAAAATCCAAGGCTTGCATGATACAAATACTAAAAGTATAACATAAATAGGTCAAGAAATGGTCAAGGGTAGAGGAGCCTACTCTTAGCCAAAGAAATATTGAATCCCACATTATCATGGAGGATGTTCTCATACTAGATTGACTCAAAGGAATAATGATAAGGTCTGTGTAAAACCCCTAACTAGTCAGCTATATGATTGGGACTAGAAGGCATCTAGTTGGCTGGCTAAGACTTGGTGGAATGCATACAAACATTCACCATCATACAGTTCACCAAAAATAACCCTATAATCGATCACTTGTAATAAGGCAAGAACTAGGTATTACAAGTTAATGGGATCTATTTGGATTCTAGGTTGAACTGAAGCCAACTAGCTACCAAGAAATTATTCATCCCAATAGATAAGAAGTTGATGACACTATACATTCAAAAGAAAATTACCACTAACAAAAAGGAAATTTTTATTCTCATACATACATCTGCAATATTGAAATACAAATTCTGCATAACCTAGAAACATAGCCATACTATTCATTATTCTGAAGGTAAACTACCTATAAACTTATATTCAAACCAAAATACCTCTTGCATTTATTAATAACTATTAGTTATCAAAGAAAGAAAAAAAGACCTGTCTTGAATCCATATATGAAAACAACCCCATATATATAAAAAGAAACTTTTCTTTTACCAACTATTATTACAATGTAAATATTGAACTATCTAGTGAGTTCGAATAATAAACATTCATTTATCATTACATTTTTATGCAATCTGTTATAACATTAACGTTTACAATCTGTTGTTACATTAATGTTTACATCGTGGTGGTAGCCTTTCTTTAATATCGTTCCCTTTTATCAAAGATTTCTGAGATTGTTTTGATGGTCCTTGAAAACTTTTGGGATTTGTCAATACTGCATATTTACATTTGCATTAAAGACACTATGGATCAACCTGTCCTATCGACTAAGGTTTAGGATTTACTTTTTAATTTCTTATGTTTTACTTAACTTTTTAATATTGCACTTTTCTACCACCTAGTCTCCATTAATGCTGAAGTTACCCCGATTTTTGTGGCGACCTAGGGAAAAGGTCTGGCCTACCAGATTCTTCAATGCCATGAGGCACCTCTACTATCCTTAGACTCCGGACCCTATCTACAGTCATGAGACATTGGCATTGAATCGATGGTTCATAACATTCTTGGGTTCTTTTTCCATCAATGGATTGGCATTCATGGCTCATTTTTTTCCCCTCTAATGGAATGTCTTTGACCCGCTCCGCAAGAGGGTTTCTGGGTAACGTTGATGTTGCTCCTTAGCTGAGTGTTGGAGCCATTGGATTCCAAGGCTCTCCTTTCCTGCTATGGTGCTACTTGTTATTGCCTTTTCATCTATCTGGTGTCTTCTAGTTCAGTGATACAACAATATTACGAGACTTTCAAATGTATAGGTATCAAGCTGCATTCTTCCTTCGTTAGATGTAAACTACATTTATTTGTATACTTATGGGTTTTATATAGACGAAATTTAACTTGTGCTCTCCTCCTAGTTGGGAGGTGGTGGTTTGCATGTGAGCAGACTCCCAGGTGAAGTGTGGATGGAACCCTTTGTCCATCTCATTAAGCTTCAAGCTAGAAGCCCAGTCCCTTTGCAGGGTATTTAATCTAGTTCGTAGTTTTACTGCGGATGAATTTCAACTTTCAAACATTTGTAATAGTTTTGAGCATACATGTCATATACTTTCAGTTCTGTCTCTTCTTAATTGCATGGAGCATTAACTAATCCAAGAAGGTCTATGTATTTGGTTTTGGGCGTATAAGCTGAGGCCAAGGCTTGCTCATTTCTATTCAAAATCGGCCTAGTCCTTGCAGTCAAGCTCTATAGACATACTATAGATTGATACTACATTTTTAACATATTCAAGGTTTTAGTTGTGGAAATTTGTGGTTCAAACCCTCTAGGGTATTTTATGAGATTATACAGTGTTTTAAGTTTCCTTTGAACTCTCTATTTACTCTGGCTATAGTATATTATTTTCTTTGTTTGCCAATTGTGGCTTAAATATAATATGCCATGTTTTTATTTAAGACAAATGGCTATCGTGCCTTCTGACTTGATATTTGTCCGAACTAGGAATGCTCTGATATTTAGAGGGTTTGAATAATATCTCTCTCGTCCTCTTGTACTACTCAGATTTTACTAAGTAGGATTTTTTGCAGTTTATGTGATTCGTTTTTTAATTCCTCCTCCCTGACACCAGCGTTCTGCTGCTATCTAAAATTGTTCTAGAGTTTTAAGTGTGATTTGTGTACATTACTGATACAGTTCAGCTAATACATAAATTTTATCTTACTTTGAGGGTTTTTCCCCCATTTTATCTTAAATTTATTATGTTATTAATCATAGGTAGAATGATTATGGAAAACAATATAATCTTGATATTATAAGTCTTGTTCTTGATTCTAGCAAGTTTTTATTACAGAAAAATTATCGTTAATGCTGGCATAATCTCTAAAATTGTTAATTCTTCTTCTTCCTTAGCTTAACACTAGTATACAACTCTATTATCTGATTTTTAGTATTCTTTTAGGAATTTATTCCTTCTAATATGTACCTATTCCAGAATTGTAATTTATCATTCTATTTGTCTATCTTTTGATACACGTTTTTGCATGCTAGCCTACTAGTTCTCAGGCTATTTTGACATGTTCTACAGTCTATTACAGGTTTCCTATAGATATAACTCCTACGTAGCTATTTATGCTTTCTTCATACTAATAGCCCTAAACATATATAATATAGGTAAATACTTTCAGAAAATACATAACAAAATCTTCTAGATTTATCTATAGGATAATTTTACTTATTTGGTTCACAAAGCTCTTCTAAATTTATCTTATAGCTCAGACTTGCTTCTCAACAATATGCCTCCCAACCTTGAGACTACTCTTGTGGTAGTCTCCCCCCGAGTTGTTCCTATACCCAGGAACTCTTCTTACTATCTCTTGGTTGAGATCTTTAATATCTCTGACAGCTATCTAGTGCAAGCCATACATAGCATCAAAACTCTGCCTGACGTCTCAGCATAGACTTCCTTCTTTCTTTTTTCCATGATCTCAGATACCCCTATCCTCTTGATCTTTCTTTGAGTAAATAATCAATAAATTAGTTAGGGCCAGTAACTATTTTCCTAACCACTTAGAAACTAAAACAACATCTACAAGTAGTTGCAATTTGTTTATGAATAAGAGTTTCAAAAATAATTCCATAATTAAAATAACATCAAATTGTTTGGTTTGCAGTAATTAAAATATTTACATAACTTGGGGATGTCAGATCATGCCCCCCAACATGTAACATCATCCCGATGTTTTCCTCCTGAGAATAATTCCAAAAAGGTTTCCTTCATAACCTGCTCATCTTCCTAGGTGGCCTCTCCTAGCACATAGTGCTGCCACTGCACTTTAACCTGGGTGATAACACATTTCTGTAGCGTTACTTCCCTCTGATCGAGTATACCTAGAGGTATGACTAGGAATTCACCTTACAGTTTGACCTATACAAAGAGATAAAACACTTTAATCTGTCAATCAACCCCTTAAAAAAAAAAAAAAAACATATGAATATAAGTAAAATACCTATATTATACTTTACCTTTATGTTCTACCAATTGATTATGTGATTAGCATCATAAATGTATTTCTTAAGTAAAGAAAAGTGAAAGACATTGTACATGGATATGGCTGGGTAAAGAAAGTTGGTAAACCACTGGACCAATTCAAGCTAGAATTTAGAAAGGCTCGCAAAATCGAGGTGTTAGTTTAGCACATCTGGTCCACTGGAAGGTGCTTTTCTTGGGTCGTACCCGAATGTAAAATGTTATGCTACTTGAAATTCGCGCGAGCTCCTCTTCTGATCAAAAGAATTCTTTTGCCGGTCTTGAGCGGCTTTTAAATTTCTTCGTACACTTTTTACCATCTTTTCCATCTCCTCCATCATATCTGGTCCTAGCATTAGTTTTTCTTCTGGGCCACTCCAATTCAAAGGTGTCCTACACTTACACTCGTATAACAATTCAAAGGGACTCATCTATAAATACTTATGGTACCAATTGTTGTAGGCAAATTGTACTAAGTGCAGGTAATCCTCCCACTTAGAAGGCTATTGCATTATGTATGTTCACAACATATCTTCGACTACTTGATTTACTCTTTTTGTCTATCTATCCATTGGAGTATGGTATGCGGTACTGAAGTGTAGTTGTGTGCCCAATCCCTCAAAAATTTCCTTCCAAAAGGCTGATGTAAATTTCACATCCCGGTCGGATATGACCATTTTGGCTATACCATGTAACTTAAAAATATTCTGCATAAAAATGTTTAAAATTTGCACTGCTTTGTAGGTTGATTGAACTATTATGAAATGAGAAGTTTTTCTTAATTTATCTACCACCACCGTGATAGAGTCATTTAGCCTTTTTTATTTAGGAAGTCAGGTGATGAGATCGATAGATAGGGTTTCCCACTTCCACTCAGGCATCAGTAGTGGGTGGAGCAACCCTACTAGGTGATGGTGTTCTTCCTTTACCTACTGGCATTCCAGACAATGCGCTAAATACTCGGCTACTTCTCTCTTCATACTAGGCCAGAAAAATTCTTTTCTAAGGGAATAAATCATTTTCTAGTATATGGGTGCCATACGTAAGGAATTTTATGGTACTCATCTAAGATTGAATTTTTAAGCAGTTTTTTATTAGGTACATATAACCTCTTCCTATAGATCAATAATTCATTTGGATCGACCTCATATCCCAATTTTTGTTCATGGTTGTTTATAATTTGTTCTTGCCACCATAAACATTAATAAACTAAATTTTCCATGGATGTTTCATGAATCTCCTCATAGAAGGCAGTTCGATATTCACTAAAAGAAATTTCATATAAGAAATTCACCTTTCGACATAATGCATCTGCAACCTTGTTTTTGTTTCCCTTCTGATCTCAAAGTCAAATTCTCTTAGGAAGTAAGCCCAACGGGCTTGCCTAACATTTAGTGTGGGTTGTTTGAAGTAGCTTGTCAGACTATCATGATCTGTTAATAATAGAAATATCTTGCCCAATAAGTAGTGTTGCCACATCTTCAAGGCATGAATTACCATTGTTAGTTCCAAGTCATATGTGGAATATTTCTGTTTGTATTCTTTAAGCTTTCTTGACTCATAGGATACAACCCTACCTTATTGCATTAATACACCACCTAAACCTTCTTTGCTAGCATCCATACAAACTACGTACTCTTTGTTAGGATCATCAATACTGAAAATAGGGGCGGTCATGAGTAGATGTTTAAGCTGATCAAAACTTCTTTGATAGTCAGGGGTCCATCTAAATGCCTTTCTTTTCTTTTGTAGAGAGGTAAGAGGGTATGCCACCCTAGAAAAACCATCCACAAATCACTTATAATATCTAGCTAGGCCCATGAATGATCTTATGCTTGCCGCATTATTTCGTACCAGCCACTTCATGATAGTTCTTATCTTCTCTGGATCTACTATGATCCCATCCTTGGTGATAATATGTCCCAAGTACTGGATTTGTACCTTAAGGATGTCAAAATTCCTGTATTTGGCATAAAACTAGGGTTCTCTTAGGATTTGAAGAACAATTCAAAGTTTCTCCTTATGTTCTTCCACGCTTTCGGAGTAGATCAGTATGTCATCAATGAAGATTAGCACAAATTTGACTAAGCATTGATGAAATATGTTGTTCATGAGACACATGAAAGTTGCAGGGGCATTAGTTAGCCCAAAAGGTAACACCATGAACTCTTAATGTCCATATCAAGTTCTGAATTCTATTTTCGCTATATCTTCCTCCTTTATCCAGATTTGATGATAGCCTAATCAGAGGTTAATTTTAGAGAATACGATTGCACCCTTTACCTGAGAAAATAACTCATATATATGAGGTAGGGGGTATTTATTCTTGATAATGTGTTTGTTTAGCTGATAGTGATCCATGAACATTCGTAATCTTCCATCCTTTTTGTTAATGAAAAGTACTAGAGCTACCCAAGGGGATACAATGGGTCATATATAATTTTTATCTAATAGCTCTTGTAGCTACAAATTTAACATTGTTAGCTTTGGTATACTCATATGGTAAAGGGTTCAACAAACTGGGGCAGCCCATGGAATTAACTCAATGCTAAAATCTATGTCCCGTTTTGGGGGTAGACTCGGGATTTCTTAAGGGAAAACATCTGGAAAACTTTGTATCACTAGTATATTTTCTAAAGCAGCAGTTTTATTTTTAGAGTCAACATAACCTAATTTATAACATAAATCTGGCAAGCCTTTCTGATGCATTTTTCCCACTGGGAAGCTGTTACAAACCTTATTTGTAAAGGTTTCTGAATACCTTTCATTTCTTGTCTTTCCCCTTGCTCATTTCAGAAATTAATGGTTTTGGTCTTGTAGTTAATAATGGACCAATGTTTTTCTAGCCAATCCATGCCTATGAGGATGTTGTATGACCCTAAGGGTAACATGTTCAAAGCGGCCATGATGGACTCGTTAGCTAATTCTAGAGGACAGTTACTGACTTTGGCCAAAACTCTCCTTTTGGCTCCTGTGGCTAGTTGTACTAGCCCTGAATTTTTTAACTTTACTGCTTGTAGTTTACATTGTTCCAAAATCTTGGGCCTAACATAACTCGAAGTTGCACTAGGATCAATCAAAATAGATACAGTTTGGTAAAAAAATTTACCTTCAAATTCGATCATTGTTGGCTGAAATTCCGCCTGATGATCTTCGAGAGTGGCATTAATTAAAGGGAGGCTCCTTGCTATTTCTCCTACTATGGAAGCTCCTTGTATTTGTGAAATCTAATCAGCTCCTTTGCAGTGTGGGTAGATTTTTACATAGTGCAGGCCTCCACATCCCCAATACTATACAGGAGGCCTAGTAGTTAACTCTAATTAAGTTTTGTCAGTTTTCTCATTAGTTCTAGCTTCAACTAGTACTTTAAATCTGGGCTGATTTTTATTAAAATTCTAGTTGGTTTGACCATTGTACAGTTCCTTGTTGCCTAGGCAATTATTGCCTTTGTAGCTGGGAGAAAATTTACTTCCTTTTTTATCATTCTATATCTTACTCATGTCTCCCTTTGGCTTGTTTTGCTGATAGCATATCTCTGCCTTACAAATAACTTCATCCATTGTTTTTGGATTGTCAAATTCCAGTCGTTATTTCATGAACAGGGGTAGATTGATGTTGAAGCACTACACCTTTGATTATTCTTCGCGTACGTAAGGTACATACTGAAGTAATGATGTGAACTTTGTTATGAACTCATCCATAGAAATTTGGCCTAGCTGGAGATCATGCAATTCTTTTGTTTTTCATCATAAAATCTCTCTGATACATATTTTTCTTTAAAATATCTCTAGAATCTTTCCGAAGTTATACTTTGTTCATTTATGCCTCGAAATGTCTTTACCTCCTCCCACCATAGTGTGGCCTTTCCTTGTAGCTGAAAAATAGGCAGGCAAGCCTTCAGATTATGGTCATATTCATACAACTGGAAATATTTATTCATATTTATGAGCAATGCTTCTACCACTTCTTCCTATTCACCATTGAAAAGAGGAGGCTTTATTTTACAAAATTCCCCTTGAAGTTCCACTTTCTTCCTTTTTTGTGTCCTGTGATTGGACACATTATTTTATTCTTCTACACAATTTTCCTCACCACCCTCAGTTTCCATATCCTCTCTCCAAAACTCTTGTTTTTATGTCATATTTCTGTGTTACTAGCTAGGTACTAGTGACCAATTATTCTGTCGATTGTATATATTCTTCATAATTTTTTCTTGTTCTTGCATTAGTCTTTCGTTGTCTACCCGTAACCGAGCCATTTCATCCTTTAATTCTTGTACTGTCACCATAATATTTGGGTTTGTATTTCGCGGCTCATCGCCCATTTGTACCCAAACCTTTAGATTTCCTTCCTAAAATGACGTGGGCCCTATCCCCATTACAGATCTCCGTGGTAAATTTCCAATTATTCTCATACAAACTGCTTCATGTTTCCTATGTGATTATCACCAAATTTGTTATTTGTTTATTCTTGACGTCTCAGCTTGGCAACCCGAGTGCTCTTATACCACATGTCATGAATCCATATATGAAAACAACCATATATATATATATATATATATATATATATATATATATATATATAACTTTTTCTTTTACAACTATTACTGTAATGTAAATACTAAAATATCTACTTAGTTCGAATAATAAACATTCATTTATCATTATATTTTTATGTCATTTGTTATAACATTAACATTTACAATCCATTGTTACATTCATGTTTACATTGTGGTCTTAACCTTGATTTAATATCGTTCCCTTTTACCAAAGGTTTCTGAGATTGTTTTGAATGTCCTCAAATATTCTTAGGATTTGTCAGTATTGCAGATTTACAGTGGCATTAAATACACCTTGGATCAACCTATCCTATCGACTAAGGTTGAGGATTTACTTGTTAATTTCTTAAGTTTTATTTAACTCTTTAATACTACACTTGTCCGCCATCTCGTTTGCATTAATGTTGAAGTTGCCATTGATCCAACGGTTGGTAACATTCTCGGGTCCCTTTGCCTCTGAGGGCTTGGTGGTCTTAGCTCATCATTTCTCCCCTTTGATGGAAGTCTTTGACCTACTCCACAAGATGATTTCTATGTAATGTTGATGTTGTTCCTTAGCCAAGTGTTGGATTCGTTGGATGCCAAGGCTCTCCCTTCCTGCTATGGTTGTCCTTGCTATTACCTTGTTAGATATCTAGGGTATTCTGGTTCAGTGATACAACAATGTTGCGAGCCTTTCAAATGTACATGTATCACGCTACATTCTTCCTTCAGTAGATGCAAACTAGAGTTATTTTTATAATTATGGGTTTCATATAGACGAAATTTAACTTGTGTTATCCTCCTAGTCCAGAGGTGGTGGTTTGCAAGTGGAGTGGACCCCCAGGTAAAGTGTGGATGGAACCCTTTGTCCATCATGTTGAGCTTCAAGCTAGAAGCCTAGTCCCTTTACTAGGTATTTAATGTAGTTCAGAGTTTTACTGCGGATGAATTTCATCTTTTAAATATTTGTAACAGTTTTGAGCATACATCTCATATACTTGCGGTTCTATCTTTTTTTAATTTCATGTAGGTTTAGCCAACCCGAGATAGTGTATGTATTTGGTTTTGGGCATATGAGGTGAGGCCGAGTCTTGCTAGTTTCCATTGGAAACCATCCTGGTCCTTGCGGTCAAGATCTAGATAGAAACTATAGATTGATACTAGACTTTTAACATATTCAAGGTTTTAATTGTGGAAATTTTTGGTTCAAACCCTCTGGGGTGTTTTACGATATTATACAATGTTTTAGGTTGCCTTTGAAATCTCTCTTTACTGTGGATGCAGTATATTTTTTGCTCTATTTTCCTATTGTGGCTTTAAATATAATATGTGATGTTTTTATTTGAGACAAATGGCTATCATGCCTTTTGAGTTTGATATTTGCCTGAACTAGGAATGCTATAATATTTAGAGGGTTAAAAAATATCTCTATGGTCCTCTTTTATTACTCAGATTGAACTAAGTAGGGATTTTTGCAATTTATGTGATTCGTTGTTTAATGCTTCCTCCCTGACACTAGGGTTCTGTTGCTATCTAAAATTTTTCTAGAGTTTTACATGCAGTTTGTGTACATTACTGATACAGTGCAGCTAATACATAAAGTTTATCTTACTGTCAGGGTTTTTGCCCCATTTTATCCTGAAGTTTTTATGTTATTAACCACAGGTAGAATGATTTTGGAAAGTAATATAATCTTGATATTATAACTCTTGTTCTTGATTCTAGCAGGTTTTTATTATGGAAAAAATATCATTAATGCGTGTTCTTCCTTCGCTTAACACTAGTATACAACTCTGTTATTTGATTTTTAATACTGTTTTAGGAAGTTCTTCCTTTTAATCTGTACCTATTCCGAAATTGTAATTTATCATTCTATTTGACTATCTTTTGATAAATGTTTTTGCGTGCTAGCCTACTTGTTCTCAGGCTATTTTGACATGTTCTATAATCTATTATAGGTTTCCTGTAGATATAACTCCTACATAGCTATTTATGATTTCTTCATACTAATGGCCATGAACATATATAATATAGGTAATTTCTTTCAAAAAATACATATCGGAATCTTCTAGATTTATCTATAGGATAATTTTACTTATCTCATTCACAAAGCTCTTCACGATTTATCCTACAGCTCAGAATTACTTCTCAACAATATGTCTGTGGACCTTCAAAATACACTCATGGTAATATCTCCCTAAGCTATTCCTATACCTAGGAACTCTTATCATTATCTCTTAGTCAATATCTTTCATATCTCTGATGGATATCTGGTCCAAACCAAACATAGCATCAAAACTATGCCTGATGTCTCAACACAGAATTCCTTCTTTACTTTCTCCTTGATCTCAAATACCCTTATCTTCTTGATCCTTCTTTGAGTAAATACTCAAGAAATTACTTAGGGCCAAGAACTATTTTCCGAACCACTTAGCAGTAAAGCATTATTTACAAGTAACTACAATTCACTTATGCATAAGAGTTTAAAAAATAATTCCATAATTAAAATAACATCAAATTGTTTGGTTTGCAGTATTAAAATATTCACATAATTTGGGGAAATCACAAGACAAGTATTTCATAATCATGAAGGCGACATGAATAACCGACCTCCTAAAAATTTGTATTCATACATAAGATAATTTATTAATAATATTCCAGTAGCAAATATTAGAATCTTCATATATGGTTATGGACTAAAAATCCTCATTTCATTACTTAACAGTGCTACAAATCTCAACACCGAGGATTCGAGCTAACCCTTACAGAAATTCAAGCTTATTTCTAAAACGCAAAACCTAATTAAAGTATCTCATTGTACCATAGTGAAACATCCTATGTATATATAACCCTCTCATATATAGTTGTATTCTTCCCAAAGATTTATGCATCTTGAATCCGACTGAGAGTAAGAATGCCCTGAAAATTGCAGGAAAGGAGGTATAAGTTAAAAACACGGAAATCAAACCAGAAACACTATGTTTAAATCTATTTGACCATAGTGTTAATATCCATACCTGCAACCAAGAGGATTGTGTTATCACTCAGGTTGTCCTTAAGCTCCTCAAAGGATACGGCCGAGGTAACCACAAACCAACTTTGGACTGCAGGTTCTAGCCCACCTGCAATCAGAGAGGGCTCTCTCTTTGGGATTTAGCTTTGTTGAAAATGATCTTAGGCTAGTTATTGAATTTAGGGTTTTTTTTTTTTTGGTGGGAAGGAGAATACTTTCAAGCAGAGAGGCAAGGCATATTCTGGAAGTTTCAAACCGTTGGGCTTGGAGTCAAAGAGTAGGACTGCTGGCACATTTTCTTGGTCAGAAGACAAACATGGAGCAAGATAGCTGCATACGAAATAATTTTTCAAGCTAAAGGATGGAAAGAGAGCTAAGGAATGAGAGGCAACAAGGAATCTCCCAAACAGGTTAGCAGAAGGAAGATGAATGAGCTCTGCCTAGGAGCAATTAGGAATTCCTAGTTAACAGTCATTCATATGTGATAGGTTAAACATGAACCATAAAGGAATTCATATTCATGCCTAAATCAAGAGGAAAACATTAAGAAACCACAGAAACTGAGCATAGAGTGCAGATATACAAATTCTAAACCAATCTTTCTTTCTGTGATTTGCACATATATGAAATGGAAATGACAGAGATAAGGAACACTTATTGTTTCATACATCAGTGCAAGAATTCCATACTCATGTCTTTAAACCATTTAAACACAGTGCAGACAGCTATTCCTCCAAGCTTTCAGCAGTCTTTGATTATAGAAAATAACAGGTATGCAGTGCGAGTCTGTCCTGGAATACATAAGCCGACCAACCCTTTTAACGATGCAGAGGGGGGTATTTATACAAAAATTGAATACAAAAATATCTAGACAAGAAGTTAATAGCTGATAACTTCTCTACCAACTCTTAAGGAGTGGTTGACGAAAAGTAAATGCTGAAATAAATACAAATGCAACAGCTGTTCTCTTCTGGCAGTAAATGTTGACTTTTGAGTCGGCTGGGCTGCGTTCTCAGAAATCCGAGCTCTTAGGTTTGCCATCTCAGCGTTTTTGCCTTGTAACTGCTCCCACTAGTCCTACGCGTTCCTTAATTGCTTTGTTCGGTGCATTCTGCGCCTTATCCTGTGCTTCTTGCTGACCTGTAGCTGGCATAGATTTTGAAATGAACAAAAAAGAGGAAAAAACCGAAATCACCTGGGCAATACGGCCAGCATTGCCTGCCACCAATTCTCAGAAGGCCACTGATGCCTTTGTATTTTTACAAGTGTTTCGTCAGCCTCTGTGTACTTGTAATAACTGGGCGGCATTTCAAACAAATGATTGACTTCATGCTCCAGGTAAAATAAGATTTCAAGCCTGTCATAGAGTGTCTGTCCTGTAGGCGGCCCTGCCTCTGCTGTAGAACTTGATGCAACAGTAAGCTGATTATTGACAGAATTATTGAGCCGGGTAGCACATTGATCACATGTTAATAACTTTCCAGCACTGGTCAGAAGGCTAGGCAATCCTCTAGTTTGTAGTGTTGCAAACTTTACGTCGAAATTGTCTACGTCCCTTTGTATATCCCGACATCTTGCTTCCAGAGTTTGTACAAAGCCTCTCAGTGTGAGCACACTCTTTGCTGTCAATATGGCATCAGTTCTGCTCATGATATGGAGTGCTAGCAACTCTTCCCTAGTTTGATGATTCAGAAAATTGACCATTCTGTTAGCCTGTTCAAGCATGTTTCCTAATCCTGTCTTGGCTCTCTGAATTTCAGTTTTAGCATGGCCAAGCAGTTCTACTTGTTCGTACATCGCCTGAATTGACCTCCATTGGCCAGTGATTGACTGATTTATTTTGGCCCACAGGATCTTCTTTATTTCAGCCAAAGCCTTGTCCAATGACAGCTCTTTTTTCAAGGTCTTAATTTTGTCCTTCAGGGCCTTAATTTCCCTTGTTTGCTCGGCCACTGTTATTTTAGACTTATCATATTTTTCTTCCAGCGTGGCCAACTTTTCCTTGGTTTCCTTTATTTATGTTGCCTAAAGTTTAAGTTTATTGACAGCTTCTGTCAAATCATCCACGCTCATCCTTGCTTCAGGTGCTGCTGTTGTTGATGTTGTAGCTTCTGTGGCTGTGGTGGTTGTTGGAATAATTGGGGGTGGCACTGCTGCTTGTACAGGTGGAATAGTGGCAACAGTTGGAGCTGTTTGAAGTGGATGGGAGGCCGACTCTCCCTGCTTTCCTTGCAGTGCTTGCTCCAACTCCCCTTCCAAATCGATTACTCTCTGGTTCAACTTCATCATCAAATCCAATTGATCCTCAGCTTCTTTTTCCTTCTGCAATTCTTCTGTTTGAGGATGCTCAGTAGGAAGAAACCTCAATCTTTTCTTCAGTGCGGCAATTTCATCATCTTTATTTTTCATAAGGGTCCTCACACCCTTAGGATCTTTGGGATCATGTCCCAAGTCCACAATAATCTCCTCCATTGTTTTGATTATATTATCCTTGGCTGTGGAGGTAAATCTTTCAAAATCCAGCTGAGTGTTGGTATTCTTCAATGACTCATTCAACTCATGGGCCAATGTGGCCTTTTCAGCAAGTGTAGCATAAAGCATTTTGGTTGTTTGCTTGTGTAATTCTATTTGGTCCATTGGGTGGATGTCCTTGGCCAGGACCTCCAACCTCGTTTTAACAAAATCTGCAGCCGATTGTGGCTGTTGAACCTTGGGTTTGTAATGGCTGAGAATCATCTTTTCTTGTTTGATATCAAATGCTGCCATCAATCTTTCCTGTTTGGCAGGTGTTGCCTTTAGGAATTGCTTATACAATTGCACTCTTAGTAGCTCATTTTGAGCTTTGATTTCTTTGAAGCTGGCCTTGGTGCTGGCTGGTTTCTTGCCTTTTTGCATGGAGGAAGACACCTCCATGCCTTGTTGTCTATCTTGCTTTCGCTGAAAAGAGCTTGTTGGTGTATGCAGGCTTGTTTCCTTTCTTGGGCTTTCCACGATCTCTTCACTGACCTCTTCCTCAACCGGCGAATCAACCGTTTGTCTCTTCGATTCAGGTTGCTGCACAGACCCACTAGTAGGTGTGGTATCTTGTCGGTCTTGCTGCCTGCCCCTTTCCTCGTGGGCAGGAGTTTGCAAAGGTGGCACTTGTAGTGCCTCTGTTTGTTGAGGAGGGAATTGCCCTTGAATTTGTTCCATTCAACTGACAGGCTGTTCCGTGATTGTTTGCTCTGTCTCCATCGGCTCCTTCCCTTTGGTTGTACCTGTTGCTGATGTAGAAGCTCTTTGGGCAGCTTGTGAAGCTGCAGCAGTAGAGGTGCCCTCTTCAACTTGGTATGGCAGCCTGAAATATACCTGGTCATCAGAATCCAAGTCAAGAGTCTTTTCAACATCCTTAGCAGTTTGCTCCAAAGTTTCTTCCTGAGTAAGTTCTTCAACTAAAGTTCCATGTGCCCATGCATCTTGATTAGTATATTTTTCAATGTCTGGGTATTTGCAGTGGTCATAGGGTGTTAACCTATATTTGACCCTTCTAGCACTAATGAAGCCAAGTGGGTCATAAGGGACCCACCAGAAACTCCTTTTCAATTTAAATTGATCCTTGAGTATCATGTCAGCCTCTTGCCAACCATCCTTCTTATTCATGATGAAGGGGCCTAAGTGGTCTTTGAATTTCAGTTGTGCCTTCTTATTGGTGCTGTGGAACTGAGTCAAATCTGAATTTATAAGATGCCTGTAGTATTCTAATGCAAACAGTCTCATCGGCACATATCTCGGGAGCCTGTATGGACACAACTCACAACCATAAACCCTGATGACAGTATGGTCTTGATATAGGTACCAATCACCTAATTTGTAATTCTTAGACATCTGTAAGATATTTTGCATTTCATAGGTTATTCCGGGAGGAGGAATCTTCATTAGGATGCAGGAGACCGGATAGACAAACTGGTCAATGAATTCACAGTATGAATAAGGAGAGTGCTGGACTTGATGAAATACAGATGACCAAAAGACAACAGACCTCCTTTCTCCCTTTGAGTCCAGTTTCTTGACAGGGAATTGGAAATTTCAGATTGATAAAACATGAACAAATGATAGATATAGGAGGAATATTTGAAAACTCCCTGCCTATCTAGTCTAGTGAGCTAGTCATGGATTTTGTTTGATATGAACCTGGCATAATTATACTTGACAGCAGGAGGTTATCCTTGGCTGAAAGAAGACAATATAACCAGCACTGTCTCGTCTACGAGTTCAGTTGTTGTGAAGCCCAACACATAGGATATCATATCTACCAGCAGTTGGCCCACCTCATTGAAATGGTCATAAGGAAATGGGGGTGGTTCCTTTGGTTGGCAATCTGCCCTCATAAATGTCTTAGCAATCATCTCAATCTTGGTACCAGGGAACCAAGAGGCCTCTTCCAGCAAGTTATTTATGGAGAAGGGCAATAGTGTCTCGGTCTTTTTGAAGTTCAACATCTGGTTGATGGAGTCAGGAGTAGTGTAGAAAAGTATGCCCCCAGATGAAGACTTAACAGCCCTCTGACTTGGTTCATAATTTGCAGCACAGAGGTGAATAATCTCAGGAAAAATATTCACAGAAGGGAGGAAATAATGAGGCAGATTGGACTCCCATATGCCATATATGTCAGATTTGTTTATGAAACTGTTTCTCAGCTGGCAGTAGGTGTGTAGGTGATTCCTTTTGGCAACAATGTCTTGAATAAGATAGTCTATATCAGCCAAGGGCATGGACTCAAGTTCTTTACTTGGCGGGTTGATGGGAGTAACGTTCAGAGCAGACGGAGTGTCCATTATGCAGCTTTTGAATGCTTGAGCTGAAAGGAGGACTAATGCAACAACTGGCTATCAAATTTGCTTGTAATAACCAGCAGGAGCAGGCGAACTGAACTCAAATGTAACAGTAGCTGGACAGCTTGAGAGCCTATGCTGTAAGAGACCAATTTTGCAGAGTTTTGGGTCAATTTCCCTTTTTTCAGTGAATTCTCTGGAGCTAGAGACTGTGAAGAACAACGCAGAGGAGCAGAGGGCAATTTAGAGTTTCAGTGAACGGATTTGGACAGCGGAACAGGGTAAAAATGGGGAAATGTCGAGCTGCCGCAAGATTTTTGCTGGGGGCCGAGCTTTAAACAGAATTTGCCCGCAAAAGTGTAAATGGGCATAAGGTTTCTGAGACTTTTCTAAAGTAAAGGGTTTCCAGTAGGTTTAACGGGGTCTAGGGCGCAGCAGAGCTACAAATTGGGGAGTTTTTGCAGGTTCGCAGTATGTGCAACAGACTAAATGCAAGCACAGGAGTGAAAGGGGAAAATATGGCAAATACCTGGCTTGAACAGCACCGAAAGTTGATGAATTGATGCGAAAGTAGGCTATGAACTTGAATTGCCAGCCACAGAAGCTTAGTTGGTCGCTCTGAAGCTTTGGGGGTGAGAAAATGAATGAAACAGGGTACCAGAGCGTTCAAATGAACCAATAAAATGAAATGTAACAGTCGTTTGCGCACTTTTTTAAGCAAAAAATTGACATTTGGCGCTTTTGGCGTTTTTTTCCGGATGACGTCAGCATGACGTCATCGGTGGGTCCCAGGGTACGGATGGATGACATGGCGGGATGACGTCAGCAGATGATGTCGTTATGTACGGACAGGTGACGTGGCGGTATGGTGGCGGGGACACGGTGGCAAAGAGATGGTGGCAGGGCGAGGGTACAAAAGGTATGAGGTGGCGGCAACGTGGCACGGCAGCGGAGCGTGGAAGGCGACGTCATAGGGGAAGACGTGGCGCTGACGTCACGCAGGTGAGGGTGGTAAGTGGTTTTTGGCGCACCGCCTTAGCGCCTGGGTGGTTTTGGAAGGAGGGGCTCCACCACACCTGAGAGCTTGACGCGTGGTGGGAGTACGACAACAAAACTGCCGAACTCCCAGACGTTAAGCCTCGGGCAGTTGGCGCGCATTAGGGACCCGCCCACCGTAGATCTTGTGCGGGTCGGATCTAACGGCTGGCGGAACAATCAAGGTGGCGGAGGATTATGAACGGGGCCCGCACGTTAGTACCTTTGTTTATTTATACAACGGGGGGGAAAAACATTAATAAAGTGGGTTTTTGGGTTTATATAGTGCGCGGGGGTTAAAAACTTTGGGAACATGGGTTTGTGGGCTATGTTGCGGGGATTTAAAAGATGGTGTTTAATGTTTAATAAAGCATATGAACATCTAACTATGGGAAATGAGCACGGAAATGTAAACATATGCGGGTTTTTTGATGAGCGAGGGGTTAGATAAGGGCTATTAACCCAACGAGAGGTTAAGTTAATTCCAAGGTTAGGAAAGGGAGGGGCTAATAGGAGCCCCAAATGGGCTGCTATTTCCCGGACCAAAACATATGGCTAGAATGCCTATGGGAGGGCTATTTAATATTTTTGGGGTTTTTCATATAGTATTTAGTAGTGAATGGGGATGGGGGAGTATTTAGGGAGCTACATAATAAAATTAGGAGTTAATGTGAGTTTATGAAATGAAAAATGAAGGGGAAATGATGATAAGTCTGTGAACTGATGATAGACATAGAGAGTGTGTAGAAGATGAAAACATGACTTTTACACAAGAAATGTGGCTTCTTTTCATTTAAGAAAGCCAACACTTACCTTAATGTTTCACAGAAATGAAATGGAATCAGGACTTGTTGGGCAGATCCCAAGGTCCTTTAGGGAAATGTTAGTAAGAGGGTTCTTAGGGGGAATGAAGGGAAGTTAGACATGCCTCCAAAATTCTGCCATTAAAATACTGCTTTGCTACCTCTGCCACTAATAAGATGAGTTTTCTTTGTCAAAGCCAAAACTGAAGATGATCTTTTCTACAACCCCAAGCTACCTACCCAACCTAATACATCTAGCATTTTTTGTTACTTCAGGAAGGGTGCACTTAGACTTGTAAACCCTGATTGCCTTTTTCTTTTAAACTGCCTTTCTTATCTAAAACTACCCTTGTTTCTTCCAAGGGCCCAGGTTAGGCTGTTGGGCTCCTTCATTCTCTACCTAGTTGCTACTCTGCCAAGCTTAAACTGTTTGGACAGATACATTTTCTATATTCTAAAGAAAAAAAATTAAACCTAGGGGAACCAGGCTTAAGCTGTTTGGCTTCCCCTTAACTAAGAAATCTTTCAAAGATGGAACCTTTGCAGCATGGAAAAGATGAACATTTTTGGTACTTCCACTGTCAATCATGAAATATGAAACCTGTTGCAACAGGAGGCTAACAGTGGTTCCAATTGGGGATGGCCTTCCCTTGTGGAAGGCCAAGAACAGCAGGTCAGACTGCCTTAGTGTTCAACTGCTTCTGTATTCTAAAAAACTTTCCTTTGCTGGGTACTTTATTTATACATATGAAAGTACATTTGATGAGCTTAGGGCCTTCACTTCGGGCATCAACTGCATCAGGCTGCTATACAAACAGAAAACTGAAATCCTACCTACCTACCCTAATCAACACCTGTTTGCTAGTTAGGTAAAATGAAACAACCAGTGCAACCACTTTAGCACTTGTAGAAGAAAACAAACTGTTTGACTGATAGTTGGTGAAATCAGAAACATTGTCTGGTCATGTGCTCCAATAATCAAAATTGTGACATATGAAGGTATTTTCTGAATGTCTTGGTCTTCATAGAGAAAATATGTTGAATATTTTGAGTTGTAAAGATCCTCCATGTAATCAGCTACAGGATCTATAAAAGCATTATGTGGGAGAGTTTGTTCTAGGCTTGCTTTGTCTGATGGAACAACTGCATCCTTAGTAACAACCTCTACAGCCAATACTTCATTTTTTCTCTTGAAAGTATGATCATCCTCAATCTGCAAGTCAGAGGGTAGTACAATTTCCTTATGACTAGGAGAAGGAATATTTTGGAAGAACTCTTTAGGATTAGGAAAATCATATGACCGAATTTGAGAATGCAAAAATTCAATCTCATTCTCATGTTCTTCAACAACTAGGTCTAGGAAAGATATTCTGATTTGAGGTTGCTTTATTGTTTTGACTTTTAACAGCACAGATCTAACAAAATTTTCTTCAAGCTCATATTCTGATAACAACTTCCTGAATTGATTTACAACTTGTTCAACCTCATCTCCCCCACACCCGGTCATCCTATCTGACTATTAACACTGGGAAATGGGATTACTTGGCTGTAAAATTGCTCAAAACTTTGAAAGTTTTTTCTTTGAGGTTCGCTCCTCCAGTGCAGTCTTAATTGTGAAGATGATGTGGAGTCGCCAGGTGGATGATCAACTTTGGAGTGCCTAATCTCTGTCCACCATCACAGACCAGAAATAATCTTGAAAAACAATTTTGAAGGTTTGGTTCTTCCCCAGTGGAGCTTTCTTACCTTCTTCGTGAATTTATCTGAGGATGATCCCTAGTGGAGTCGTCATTTTGTTATCTGAGGATGATCCCCAGTATGGTCGCCATTATGTTATCACTCAGGTTGTCCTTAAGCTCCTGAAAGGATATGACCGAGGTAACCACAAACAAACTTTGGACTGCAGGTTCTAGCCCACCTGCAATTAGAGAGGGCTCTCTCCTTGGGATTTAGCTTTGTTGAAAATGATCTTAGGCTAGTTATTGAATTCAGGGTTTTTTTTTTTTTTTTTGATTTTGGTGGGAAGGAGAATACTTTCAGGCAGAGAGGCAAGGCATATTCTGGAAGTTTCAAACCATTGGGCGTGGAGTCAAAGAGTAGGACCGCTGGCGCATTTTCAAGCTAAAGGATACGAAACAATTTTTCAAGCTAAAGGATGGAAAGAGAGCTAAGGAATGAGAGGCAACAAAGAATCTCCCAAACAGGTTAGCAGAAGGAAGATGAATGAGCTCTGCCTAGGAGCAATTAAGAATTCCTAGTTAACAGTCATTCATATGCGAAATAGGTTAAACATGAATTCATATTCATGCCTAAATCAAGAGGAAAACATTAAGAAACCACAAAAACTGAGCATAGAGTGCAGATATGCAAATTCTAAACCAATCTTTCTTTCTGTGATTTGTGCATATATGAAATGGAAATGACAGAGATAAGGAACACTTATTGTTTCATACAGCAGTGCAAGAATTCCATATTCACGTCTTTAAACCATTTAAACACAGTGCAGATAGCCATTCCTCCAAGCTTTCAGCAGTCCTTGATTATAGAAAATAACAGGTATGCAGTGCGAGTCTCTCCTGGAATACATAAGCCAACCAACCCTTTTAACGATGCAGAGGGGGGTATTTATAAAATATTGAATACAAAAATATCTAGACGAGAAGTTAATAGCTGATAACTTCTCTACCAACACTTAAGGAGTGGTTAACGAAAAGTAAATGCTGAAATAAATACAAATGCAACAGTTGTTCTCTTCTGGCAGTAAATGTTGACTTTTGAGTCCGCTGGGCTGGATTCTCAGAAATCCGAGCTCTTAGGTTTGCCATCTCAGCGTTTTTGCCTTGTAACTGCTCCCACTGGTCCTGCGCGTTCCTTAATTGCTTTGTCCGGTGAATTCGGCACCTTATCCTGTGCTTCTTGCTGACCTGTAGCTGGCATAGATTTTGAAATGAACAAAAAAGAGGCAAAAACCGAAATCACCTAGGCAATACGGCCAGCATTTCCTGCCACCAATTCTCAGAAGGCCACTGATGCCTTTGTATTTTGACAAGTGTTTCGTCGGCCTCTGTGTACTTGTAATAACTCGGCGGCATTTCAAACAGATGATTGACTTCATGCTCCAAGTAAAATAAGCTTTCAAGCCTGTTGTAGAGTGTCTGTCCTGTAGGCGGCCCTGCCTCTGTTGTAGAACTGGATGCAGCAGTAAGCTGATTATTGACAAAATTATTGAGCCAGGTAGCATATTGGTCACATGTTAATAACTTTCCAGCACGGGTCAGCAGGTTGGGAAATCCTCTAGTTTGTAGTGTTGCAAACTTTACGTCGAAATTGTCTACGTCCCTTTGTATATCCCGACATCTTGCTTCCATAGTTTGTACAAAGCCTCTTAGTGTGAGCACACTCTTTGCTGTCAATATGGCATCAGTTCTGCTCATGATATGGAGTGCTGCCAGCTCTTCCCTAGTTTGATGATTCAGAAAATTGATCATTCTGTTAGCCTGCTCAGGCATGTTTCCTAATCCTGTCTTAGCTCTCTGAATTTCAGTTTTAGCACGGCCAAGCAGTTCTACTTGTTCGTACATGGCCTGAATTGACCTCCATTGGCCAGTGATTGACTGATTTATTTTGGCCCACAGGATCTTCTTTATTTCAGCCAAAGTCTTGTCCAATGACAACTCTTTTTCCAAGGTCTTAATTCTGTCCTTCAGGGCCTTAATTTCCCTTGTTTGCTCGGCCACTGTTATTTTAGACTTATCATATTTTTCTTCCAGCTTGGCCAGCTTTTCCTTGGTTTCCTTTATTTCTGTTTCCTGAAGTTTAAGTTTATTGACAGCTTCTGCCAAATCATCCACGCTCATGCTTGCTTCAGGTGTTGTTGTTGTTGATGTTGTAGCTTCTGTGGCTGTGGTGGTTGCTGGAATAATTAGGGGTGGCACTGCTGCTTGTATAGGTGGAATAGTGGCAACAGTTGGAGCTGTTTGAGGTGGCTGGGAGGCCGACTCTCCCTGCTTTCCTTGCAGTGCTTTCTCCAACTCCCCTTCCAAATCGATTACTCTCTGGTTCAACTTCATCATCAAATCCAATTGATCCTCAGCTTCTTTTTCCTTCTGCAGTTCTTCTGTTTGAGGATGCTCAGTAGGAAGCAACCTCAATCTTTTCTTCAGTGCGGCAATGTCATCATCTTTCTTTTTCATAAGGGTCCTCACACCCTTAGGATCTTTGGGATCATGTCCCAAGTCCACAATAATCTCCTCCAATGTTTTGATTCTATTATCCTTGGCTGTGGAGGACAATCTTTCAAAATCCAGCTGAGTGTTGGTATTCTTCAATGACTCATTCAACTCATGGGCCAATGTGGCCTTTTCAGCAAGTGTAGCATAAAGCATTTCGGCTGTCTGCTTGTGTAATTCTATTTGGTCCATTGGGTGGATGTCCTTGGCCAGGACCTCCAACCTCGTTTTAACAAAATCCGCGGCCGATTGTGGCTGTTGAACCTTGGGTTTGAAATGGTTGAGAATCTTCTTTTCTTGTTTGATATCAAATGCTGCCATCAATATTTCTTGTTTGGCAGGTGTTGCCTTCAGGAATTGCTTATACAATTGCACTCTTAGTAGCTCATTTTGAGCTTTGATTGCTTTCAAGTTGGCCTTGGTGCTGGCTAGTTTCTTGCCTTTTTGCGTGGAGGAAGACACCTCCATGCCTTGTTGTCTATCTTTTTCTCGCTGAAAAGAGCTTGTTGGTGTATGCAGGCTTGTTTCCCTTCTCGGGCTTTCCACGATCTCTTCACTAACCTCTTCCTCAACCGGAGAATCAACCCTTTGTCTCTTTGATTCAGGTTGCTGCACAGACCCACTAGCAGGTGTGGAATCTTGTCGGTCTCGCTTCCTGCCCCTTTCCTCATGGGCAAGAGTTTGCAAAGGTGGCACTTGTAGTGCCTCTGTTTATTGAGGAGGGATTTTCCATTGAATTTGTTCCATTCAACTGACAAGCTATTCTGTGACCATTTGCTATGTCTCCATCGGCTCCTTCCCTTTGGCTATACCTGTTGCTGATGTAGAAGCTCCTTGGGCAGCTTGTGAAGCTGCAGTTGTAGAAGTGCGCTCTTCAACCTGGTATGGTAGCCTGAAATATACCTGGTCATCAGAATCCACGTCAAGAGTCTTTTCAAGATCCTCAGCAGTTTGCTCCAAAATTTCTTCCTGGGTAAGTTCTTCAACTAAAGTTCCATGTGCCCATGCATCTTGATTAGCATATTTTTCAATGTCTGGTTATTTGCAGTGGTCATAGGGTGTTTACCTATATTTGACCCTTCTGGCACTAATGAAGCCAAGTGGGTCATAAGGGACCCACCAGAAACTCCTTTTCAATTTAAATTGATCCTTGAGTATCATGTCAGCCTCTTGCCAACCATCCTTCTTATTCATGATGAAGGGGCCTAAGTGGTCTTTGAATTTTAGTTGTGCCTTCTTCTTGGTGCTGTGGAAGTGAGTCAAATCTGAATTTATAAGCTGCCTGTAGTATTCTAATGCAAACTGTCTCATCGGCACATATCTCGAGAGCCTGTATGGACACAGCTCACAGCCATAAACCCTGATGACAGTATGGTCCTGATATAGGTACCAATCACCTAATTTGTAATTCTTAGACATTTGTAAGATCTTTTACATTTCATAGGTTATTCTGGGAGGAGGAACCTTCATTAGGAGGCAGGAGATCAGGTAGACAAACTGGTCAATGAATTCACGGTATGAATAAGGAGAGTGCTAGACTTGATGAAATACAGATGACCAAAAGACAACAGACCTCCTTTCTCCCTTTGAGTCCAGTTTCTTGATAGGGCATTGGAAAATTTCAGATTGATAAAACATGAAAAAATGATAGAAATAGGAGGAATATTTGAAAATTCCCTGCCTATCTAGTCTAGTGAGCTGGTCATGGATTTTGTTTGATATGAACCTGGCATAATTATACTTGACAGCAGGAGGTTTTCCTTGGCTGAAAGAAGACAATATAACCAGCACTGTATCTTCTACGAGTTCAGTTGTTGTGAAGCCCAACACATAGGATATCATATCTACCAGCAGTTGGCCCACCTCATTGAAATGGTCATGAGGAAATGGGGGTGGTTCCTTTGGTTGGCAATCTGCCCTCGCAAATGTCTTAGCAATCATCTCAATCTTTGTACCAGGGAACCAAGAGGCCTCTTCCAGCAAGTTATTTATGGAGAAGGGCAATAGTGTCTCGGTCTTTTTGAAATTCAACATCTGGTTGATGGAGTCAGGAGTAGTGTAGAAAAGTATGCCCCCAGATGAAGAATTAACAGCCCTCTGACTTAGTTCATAATTTACAGCACAAAGGTGAATAATCTCAGGAAAAATATTCACAGAAGGGAGGAAATAATGAGGCAGATTGGACTCCCATATGACATATATGTCAGATTTGTTTATGAAACTGTTTCTCAGCTGGCAGTAGGTGTGTAGATGATTCCTTTTGGCAACAAAGTCTTGAATAAGATAGTCTGTATCGGCCAAGGGCATGGACTCAAGTTCTTTACCTGGCGGGTTGATGGGAGTAACGTTCAGAGCAGACGGAGTGTCCATTATGCAGCTTTTGAATGCTTGAGATGAATGGAGGACTAATGCAACAACTCGCTATCAAATTTGCTTGTAATAACCAGCAGGAGCAGGCGAACTGAACTCAAATGTAACAGTAGCTGGAGAGCCTAAGAGCCTATGCCGTAAGAGACAAATTTTGCAGAGTTTTGGGTCAATTTCCCTTTTTTCAGTGAATTCTCTGGAGCTAGAGACTGTGAAGAACAACGCAGAGGAGTAGAGGGCAATTTAGAGTTTCAGTGAAGGGATTTGGACAACAAAACAGGGTAAAAATGGGGAAATGCCGAGCTGCCGCGAGATTTTTGCAGGGGCCAAGCTTTAAACAGAATTCACCCGCAAAAGTGTAAATGGGCATAAGGTTTCTGAGACTTTTCTGAAGTAAAGGGTTTCTAGTAGGTTTAACGGGGTCTCAGGCGCAGCAGAGTCACAAATTGGGGAATTTTTACAGGTTCGCAGTATGTGCAACAGATAAAATGCAAGCACAGGAGCGAAAAGGGGAAAATATGGCAAATACCTGGCTTGAACGACACCGAAAGTTGACGAATTGATGCAAAAGTAGGCTATGAACTTGAATTGCCAGCCGCAACAGCTTAGTTGGTCGCTCTGAAGCTTTGGGGGTGAGAAAATGAATGAAACAGGGGACCAGAGCGTTCAAATGAACCAATAAAATGAAATGTAACGGTCTTTTGCGTGCTTTTTTAAGCAAAAAATTGACATTTGGTGCTTTTGGCGTTTTTTTCGGGATGACGTCAGCATGACATCATTGACGGTTCCCGGGGTACGGATGGATGACATGGCGGGATGACGTCAGCAGATGACGTCATTATGTACGGACAGGTGACGTGGCGGTATGGTGGCAGGGACATGGTGGCAAAGACACGGTGGCAGGGCAAGGGTACAAAAGGTATGAGGTGGCGGCAACATGGCATGGCAGCGGAGCACGGAAGGCGACGTCATAGGGGAAGACGTGGCACTGACGTCACGCAGGCGAGGGTGGTAAGTGGTTTTGGGCGCACCGCCTTAGCGCCTGGGTTGTTTTGCAAGGAGGGGCTCCGCCACACCCGATAGCTCGACGTGTGGCGGGAGTACGACGAAAAAACCGCCAAATTCCCGGACGCTAAGCCTAGGGCAGTTGGCGTGCATTAGGGACCCGCCCACTGTAGATCTTGGGCGGGTCAGATCTAACGGTTGGCGGAACAATCAAGGTGGCGGAGGGTTATGAATGGGTCCCGCGCGTTAGTACATTTGTTTATTTATATAGCGGGTGGGGAAAATATTAATAAAGTGGGTTTTTGGGTTTATACAGCACGCGGGGGTTAAAAACTTTGGGAACATGGGTTTGTGGGCTATGCCTCGGGGATTTAAACAGTGGTGTTTAATTTTCAATAAAGCATATGAACATCTAACTCTGGGAAATGTTCACGGAAAGGTAAACATATGTGGGTTTTTTGATGAGCGAGGGGTTAGATAAAGGCTATTAACCCAACGAGAGGTTAAGTTAATTCCAAGGTTAGGAGTGAGAGGGGCTAATAGGAGCCCCAAATGGGCTTCTATTTCCCCGACCAAAACATATGGCTAGAATGCCTATGGGAGGGCTATTTAATGTTTTTGGGGTTTTTCATATAGTATTTAGTAGTGAATGGGGATGGGGGAGTAGTTAGGGAGCTACATAATAAAATTAGGAGTTAATGTGAGTTTATGAAATGAAAAATGAAGGGGAAATGATGATAAGTCTGTGAACTAATGATAGACATAGAGAGTGTGTAGAAGATGAAAACATGACTTTTACACAAGAAATGTGGCTTCTTTTCATTTAAGAAAGCCGACACTTACCTTAATGTTTCACATAAATGAAATGGAATCAGGACTTGTTGGGCAGATCCCAAGGTCCTTTGGGGAAATGTTAGTAAGAGGGTTCTTAGGGGGAATGAAGGGAAGTTAGACATGCCTCCAAAATTCTGCCATTAAAATACTGCTTTGCTACCTCTGCCACTGATAAGATGAGTTTTCTTTGTCAAAGCCAAAACTGAAGATGATCTTTTCTGCAACCGCAGGCTACCTACCCAGCCTAATACATCTATCATTTTTTGTTACTTCAGGAAGGGTGCACCTAGAAATGCAAACCCCGATTGCCTTTTTCTTTTAAACTGCCTTTCCTATCTAAAACTACCCTTGTTTCTTCCAAGGGCCCAGGTTAGGCTGTTGGGCTGCTTCATTCTCTACCTAGTTGCTACTCTGCCAAGCTTAAACTGTTTGGATAGATACATTCTCTATATTCTAAAGCAAAAAATTTAAACCTAGGGGAACCAGGCTTATGCTGTTTGGCTTCCCCTTAACTGAGAAATCTTTCAAAAATGGAAGCTTTGCAGCATGGAAAAGATGAACATTTTTGGTACTTCCACTGTCAATCATGAAATATGAAACCTATTGCAACAGGAGGCTAACAGATTGAGCAAAATTAGTGTAGTTGAGAGAAGGTTTTTTTATACAGATGAAAGAAATTTCTCAATATATCAAGAATTAAATTAATACCTGAAGTTGTTGTTGAAATTATGACAAATGCGTCATCCTAACTTAGTTAATAAACATGTCAACATGATACTAGCAGGATAAGTATTCAAGGTAATACAAATGTGACAGGAATATTAAACAAATTAATATGAGCTCAGAGATAAAGGAATGATAAAAATGATGCTTTAAGAAGTATATGCGGGTCCAATTAACAGAGCTCACATGCATATGCAGTTGTGGTGAAGAAAAGTCATGTACAATTACCACAGCATGGTATTCTAAATACCAAGGGTATTTACAATGGTATTGGCCCATAGTAATGAGTGTGGCAATGAATATTTGATCCCATCAAAGAATATGGACATAACTAAGGGTTTGACCCATGTTATTGTTTAAGGCCTAAACTATATAAGAAGATGGAGATAAAATTGTTTTTGTGTGTGTATGATATGGGTTATTGATGAATTACTTGATCTGAAATAAGTGTGCAACTAAGATTGTGATGATGGATGAGGTCCTATAGATATAAAATGACTGCAAATTGAATAATCTACTTGTGGGTTGATAGATATGTGATGATGATGTCACAATGTGTATCTTCTATAGTGTCTACCTAAATTTTGGTTGCACTGATATTTTGTTGTGTAGCAAAGGTATGATTCAATAGTTACAAATATGTACGTAGGTTTTCTTCAGAAAGACCGCGTACATAAACCGATTTTATTTTGGGTGGTAGTGTATCAATTCCTACATATGGGTAGGTCTGTACGCTTGTATGATTCTTTAAAGATGCGTACATACATGGAAGTGCCTTATAAGTGTCATGTACATATGTTAAGGTTTTTTTGTATATTATGTGTTATTTGTCTTATTGTGTTTGTTTATTTCTGTCGATGAAGCCTTTCATGATGATCTATGTTTGTCAGTACTAGTCGAGGTTGAATTGGTTATGTTTAATAGTAATGATGTTGCTATGAGATGATCTACATTTTCTTTAGAGATCTATGACAAGTAATATAGTTGCTTCAGTGATTGATTTCAGTAGTATAATGATTCAGTTTCAGGTTTCATTATTTTGACATATGTACGCAGGTTATCTAAAGATAAAGCATGTATATACGTGCGTATGTCTCATAATAGTAGCGTATATGTTTTGATGACCAGGGTTTGTAGTGACAGGATCTCATTTATGTGATGAAAATAAGTGGTATGACATTCCGATGTAGAGTATATAGTTATTTGAGATGATCTAGCTCCTTCAGTTGTTTGAGATCGAGTAATTGGTTTATTCAATAATTCGATGATTAAGTTAGTTCAGTAATTTGATACAGTGATTGGTTTCAGTTTTTTATCTGATATTAGATGAAAATGATGGTATTGGGTCATTTACTAAGTGTTGGAGCCATTAGTAAGGGAGTCGAAGCTTCCTCCCAATGGTAGCTAGTAAATTAGATCACGGGGTAGGATTTCCCTTTTGGTGGGTGTCGGTTAATGAGATCAGGGCGTTGGATCCCCCTTCCATTGGGTGTTGGAGAATGAAAGAAGGTTCTAGCCATCTACAGGTGGGTGGCTACGTGTTGCTATGAGTCTGCACTAGTAAAAGATTGTGATAATTTTTTATTATAATAAAATATGAAGACAAAGATGACGAAAAAGGTGGTTTTCTCCCACATTGGGTTTCCACCTAAAAATATTGTTGATCATGTGTTCCTTATGTATGATGGTTTATTTTTTTCTTGCTGCACATGGTTATTGTTTAATAAATTCCTAATGAAATATTGATACACTAGTTCAATTTAAATAGATGATGAATTGACTTAAAGGTTAGTTAATTGTATATATGTTAGTTTCTTGCATAATAGTCGTGTACATATGCATGTTTACTTCATTATAGTCACATATAGAAATATGAATTAGAAAATAAATGTTTAACAAAGTTTTTAAAATATTGATTCACCCCACCACTCAATATTTTTTGCAACAATTGGTATTAAAGAAGTTCCTTAAAAAGAAGATTGGTTGCTTGAATGAGATCCATCAAGGTGATCGGAAAGAACAAGTTAGCTTGAAGGAGGGATTCAGAAAAATGTGATAGTGATATTTCAGATGCAATAGCAGTTACACATGTCAGCAAAAATTCAGGTTTAGGAGCACCTTTCCTTCTATTGATCAATAATGAAGAAGCCGTAATGAAGAATTATCATCTATGGCCCCTTGTTCTAATTGTTGTCTAATTCATTATCTATGCAATAATCATAGTGATGATGATAGTGAAATCATTGAACTTGCACTGAAGGGTAAAAGAAAAATTAAGCATTCTAAAGAGAAAACAAATTCAAAAAGGTTTTCCCTAGAAGCGGAAGATCAAGGAAACTTAGAAACAATGGACAACGAAGGAATACCTATTCTAACTAATCATAATTATCACCAACAAAAATAAAATATGAATTCTAATATAATGAACCGTGATGTTACGTAATTAGTATGTTATGGCTAAACAAAAATTCCCCCATCATATGAGGAAGTGCAAAAGAATAGTAAGCCATTAGGTGACATCATTAATAACATACATGATTCAACATTAAATAGGGTTATGCATTATGAATTGCAAAGAAAGTATGGGATAATATACAAGAAATCCATGAAGAAAATCCTAAGGAAGGTTCCTAGTCAAGGGAACTACCAGGTAATCCTATCCATAACAATGTGTCAAGAAATAAACATGATAACAAAGAAACCTTTATAATGTCATATGGACTTTCCGACTCAAAAAAAGATAGCTAAGAAGAAATTTTTGATCTCAGAACAAAACTTGGTTTTGCTTTGAAAAACATTGTTAATCTTAAAGATAAGTTGTAGGCATATGATAACAATGATCATATTAAATCAGTAAATGTTATTGTGTAATCTAAATAATATTGTGAAGGCCTTGGAGCTGAGATCGTCTCTCTAGGAGCAGATCTTGAAAAGTAAGATAGCAGAATGAAGAAATACTTCAAGCATCCGAAGAATGAGAAAATGGGTTGGAAGAAGAGATTCTAAAATTAAAGGAGCAAGTGGAAGAGGGAAGAAGGGATGAAGAAGAAAAATAAAAGAAATATCAAAGAATGGAGGTTGATGTAAACATTCTAAAAGGTAATTTAGAGGAAAAATATAAATATTTGATATTTCAAGATAGTACTATGATTTTTGATAATATTGTTAGTAGTAAAAGGGCTCCCACCATTAAATGCAATCTTGGTTTTCATGAAATTGTTGAAGGAGAATCTAGTTAACAAGTTGATGCAAGTAATTTAAAGGGTAACAATGCAAAACCTAAAATGCTCAACAAAGAGACAAGAAGGAAACCTCATCAATAACCAAGGAAAGTGAATCTTAAAAAAAAAATTACTTCTACCTATAGAAATGTTAATTGATTATCTCCTCTAACCAATAATTTTGAATGTTTTATGTGTCATAATTATGGACACATTGCATCCAATTGAAAAAGGTGATTGTTGCAATCATGGTCCAATAACCACTTCACAAAAATATCATTAGCTTCCAGGTACTCAGTCTTCTTTAACATATATTGTTTTTCTTACAACATATTTGTTCACGAAGATATTGATTGCAGTAGAAGCAATATGAAATAAAAATATTATGATTCCTTTGGTCATATAATATGTTATGCCTGTAACAAGTTTTGGCATGGAGCAAAATAATGAACGAACAAGTCTATGGATCACCTCAAACAACATGAAAATCAATCAGATAAGAATATTGATGTCAGAAGACCTCCATCAGATGGATCCACCAACATTTCTCATTATAATGATAAAGAAGCATAAAAAATAAAGTATTTTCTTGCTCTATTCTCACTTGAAGAGGAATGTGAATGGTACATAAACAATGGATGCTCTCATTAGATGACTCGAAATAAGAGTAAGATGGAGTATCTCATGAAAAACCAATATGGCAAGGTTATTCTTGGAAATAATTCTCCAAGAAAAGTTATGGGAAAAGGTAGAGCCAAAATTAATAAACATAAAGGAGTAGTTGATACTTTATTAGTTCAAATGGCGGATAAAGGAAATATAATTGTGTTTACATCAACCAAGTGCAAGGTTATGGATAACGAAAATAGGAAGGTCATAGCATGAGGATAAAAAATTCCAGACAAATTATAGTTATTTAAAGAACTGAATTCTCACAGAAATGAGGAGGATTTAGACTCAGATTAAAAGAAGATGATCTGTAATGCAGCACATTATTATTAAAAGAATACATTTCATAGTGACTGCAGAAGTGATGTGAGGTACATGACCTCATGAGGAGAAAAGGATGATGATTCTATCTTCAGTATTAGTGATGTATGATATCAGGGGGGAAAATACATATGCTAATGATGATTCCCATGGTTGTTTTGATATTCTTGATTACAAACTGTACATATGATGTAGTAACAGTGAACAGGTATAGTACAATCTTATGGGGAGTTGTGGTTATGAAAATTCAACATTTTACTTTCTGTACACATATCCCATGAAGGACAATCACGTATATACAAGATTTTAGATCCAAACAATCACATATGTTTCTCTACGATGAAGAAATTGTAGGACTACCCTAGGGAGAAGTTATCGTATGATTGAGTTAGTTATTATTTGGCTTTCTGGTTTTGAATTTGGTTAGTTACAGTGAGTGGATGCAACTTAGAAATGGTATTGGCTAATAATGGTTTATGAGTTACTACAATATGAGATGTATTTACTGATTGATGAAGTTGCTTTGATGACCTTACTGATGTGATTATAACTGACAGTAAATAATTGGCACAGGTTCACGAGGAAAATTTTCCATGCCTCTAATAGTGCATTATTTCCATTTTAATTGGTTGAGAATTTCTTATTTCATAATGATGCTTATATTAATGACGCTGCTAAAGATACTCATGTTGGTGAAGTTTTGAATAATCACTATATGTTGTTTCATGCTATGTTGCTATCATGGGTTGCCTATGATGAGATCATGACTTGAGCCACATAGTTTTTATGATATTACTAATCAGATTTATGATGATAGAATATTCTTCTAATGATTCATATGATAGATATATTATGTTTCTCACATGTTTACCTTTATAAGTTGAAGGAGATAAAAAAGGCTTGATTCTACAACCTCATTATTTTATAATGATTAGTGTCACTCATTACTTTTATGTTGTTTTCATTATGCCTTCAAACATCCATAAGTTGCATAAGGTACATTTATGGATGATGATATCTATAGTCCTTGGGTCTCACATGTACATAATATACCGCACATGGTATATTGTTTGAGGATTTCCGATCTTGATGTTATCAAGGAGAGGGGTTACTAACAAAGTTTGATAAATGATGTTCAGATCATGGTTTTCTATTAATAAATTTTCCCATTGATGAGAAGCTAGAAACATACTACTCTCTCTGTGTCATGGGATAACATTGATCGGTGAATTACAGATAAGGATGTTATGGATGATTACATAAGTTAGATGCCGATGAAATTGTATTAGTCTGATAGTTCTTCTTGCATGAAGAAAAGGGGCCAAGAGAATGATGTTACTGTAGGTTTTCATCAATATGTGGTTATTAATATAGTAATGCTACATCTGCTAAATGGTACCTGGATACCTAACATATTTAGTCACATATTGATGATGTTGAGGAATGGCATTATTTTTTGCTATCGTGATATGCTTGGTTCCCACATACATTGATAGATGCATGAAGGGATATGTTGCTATGCTACAAAATATCCATATGCCTTTGATGAACATGGATTGAGGTTCTTCCTCCTAAGGGAAAGAGGAAGTTGACCTTGATGAGGTCAAGAGAATGAGTTGATAGCAGATCTCTATGAACAATCTTACATTGTTGATGATGCATACTTGGTCACAGGTCGATGATATTAAGGCTACATTGTCTTACCTTTCAAATTGATGATGAAAATGTGCATCTTTTTGTTGAAAGATGTTTATGGTAGAGATCATATATGGTGTATGATGATTGTGGATGACTATAAAGTGTTATTGAGGTCTTTGTAATTGGTTATAAATTCCATTGAAAGGTCATGTAAACAGCAATGTTATAAATCATAGTAAAATTCAGTCATGTATGGACTATTATGGTCAAGTCATGTAATCCCATCATTTTGGGCATATGATATAATGTTGAGTCAAATATGTAACCCCATTGTGTTCGGTAATCAATGTAAACATGAGTCATTGGTGATGGGAAAGGTCATGTCTGGTTGATTCATAGTGTCATGTACTTCTTTGTATATCTTCAGAAAATTCAACATGTGCTTAGCGGGAGCATGGTCAGTATTTAGTGCTCATACATAGTAGATCAGATATACAAAGGGAGAGAAGCCTTCATTCAACATTGGTCAGCCAGTTACCCTTGATGTCAAAGGGGGAGAGAAGTTCGAGGTTTGGAGAATTTTTGGTGAAATGGCATATCTACATATGTGTTTACAAGTATCTAGAGATGGTGGTGAGCAGACACCAAAGTGGTTGCCATCAAGTCCAAAGGGGGAGATTGTTGGAATTATGAAAAATATGTTGTTGGAGTTAAAATAGGTCACAAAGATGTTGGGTTATGACATTGAAATCATCTACAAAAAAGGGAAACCAAATGTTTTTGCACATGCACTCTCAAGAAAGGATTAGGATGTGGAAGCATTTCTTTGTGCCATTTATATTACCCAACTAGATTGGATAAACAAATAAAGGGTTGAATGGAAGAATGATGAACAAGTGTGGGATGTAATTCAAACGTTGCAGCAAGCTCCCAGTACATCTGATACATTTAGATGGAAAAACCATTCGTTATGATACACAGATTGCTTATACCTCTTTAAGAATTCCCAACTAAGAAAAAAGATTCTTAGGGAATTACACACATCTCCCTTAGGAGGGCATTGAGGATTTTTAAAAACTTACCACAGTGTTAAGAGGATTTGTTGGGTCCCTATAATACTAGTGATTACCCCATTACTATTGTAGTTATACCCCTTATTTATATTGTTGTGCCCCCATTGCCCCCCATATTGTTATTAATGTGCCCATAGAATCCCTCTATTGTTATTTTTGTGGCTTTATATTATTATTGTTAGGTCGGCTGGATTATATTGTGACTCCTTAGACTCCTATATATAGAAAGGAGGTTTTGTCATTTGAATCATCCAAGAATTATTCATTTATGTAATATAAAGGAGGTTGCCCCCTCGAGGAGGCTGAATTCTAAGGCGTTGATCTCTCTTTTCTATCTTTTCTTGAGCTGGTTTCATAACATTTGGTATCAGAGCTTTGGATTCTAGGGTTTCGCTGCTCCAAACAGGTCATCATGGAATTTTCGCTATAACTTTTTTTCTGTGACGTTTCAGAAGTCTCAAAAAAAACCCATTTGAGAAGAAAGCGCGCTGAACCTTGGGTCCGAATTTCAGAGCTTTTCGCACGATATTTTCGGAGATATGATCTGAGGAAGTTGGTCTTTTTGCAGACTCCTGAATTACAAGCAAAACAGGTGACCTGGGGAAAATCATCATAACTTTCTTTCTGAGCATCGGATTGAAATTTCGTAACAAGTTACAGAAAGAGGACGGACTTTAGTTTTATTTTATATATTTTTTAGTGTCAAAGGTTGAAACAGTGACACGTGGAACTTCGTACAAGTGTGCTCTACTGAACTAGTCTATAATCAGGTCACTGCGGGAGATTGTCCATAACTCTTTCTTGGAGAATACAATTTGGATCAGACTAGTGGCATTGGAAAGAGGACATAGAAGGCTACTACAAGTCAAAATTTCAGAACTGGATGGTTCGAAATTACAGAGATACATCAGATTCAATATCAGGCTTCTACAAAGAAAAAAAGGTGTGTAGTTTTTTTTTAAGTTTTTGCATAAGCTTGGTTTGAAGGAATTCAAAGGGCATAGTAAAGCATTATTATCGGTAACTGATGCCCCGAGGAAAGAAAATGCAAACACCTAGTAAGGAACCTGAAAGCTCTAGCATGACTCATGAAAAAGAGGAAGAAATGCTACATGATATATCAAAATTACAAGAACAAGTGCAACAAATGTCACGCTCACAAAAGCTAACAGATGCTAAGATAAATGGCGTGGAATCTAAGATAAAGGGCATGGAAGCTAAGATGGATGGCATGGAAGCTAAGATGGATGGCATGGAAGCTAAGGTGAATGGCATGGATGGTAAAATTGATGGCATGGATGATAAGATGGAAGAATTGAAGATAAATATGAATAAGTTGCTACAAGAAATGGTCACTAAGGGTGAAAGAGTACTAAAGGAAACTCATGATGAGAACAAAAGAAATGTTAATCATGATTCCATAGACTCTAATGTTGGATCGAAGACTCACCATGTTCCAAAAATTGATATGAGGAAGTTTGATGGCAAGGATCCCGCCACATGGATATTACAGATGGAGCAATTCTTCGATCTCAATAATGTGCAAAACACACAAAAGGTACGTATGGCAACTTTATATTTGGAACCAAATCAGTTTGTATGGTATCAATGGCTTTGTTTTCGTAAACAATTTATCACTTGGGCAATTTTTACGGAAGAATTGATAGCACATTATGAGGATACAAAAAGCAACACTTTTTTTAGCCAATTGATAAGTCTCAAACAAAAGGGTTCAATAATGGAGCACATTGAGGAGTTCCAAAAATTGAACATAAGGGTAAAAGATATTCCAGAGGACATAGGATTGATGTGTTCATAGGGTCTTTAAAGGATAATATCCAACATGATGTGCGCCTTTGGGAAACTGATTCATTAGAGAAGGCATTCAGGTTAGCAAGAAAAATGGAAAGCAAAATTATGGCAACTAGGAAGCATACCATTCACAACTATAAAGACGGAAGTGTTGTTGCCCATAGTCTTCCACAACCTACAAGGTTGACACCACAACAATTGGAAGAAAAAAGAGCAAAAGGGCTTTGTTACAATTGTGATAGCAAATACACAAAAGGTCATAAGTGTGCTGAGAAAAAATTATTCTACATAGATTGTGAAGAGGAAGAAGAAAAGGAGCAAGAAAGGTCCAAAGAAGAGGATATATTCCAGGAACAAAGCCTAGATGAAGAACAAATAAATCTGACCATATCTTGTAATGCATTGGCGGGAATTACCACTCCTCAAACCATCAAGATAGAAGGACAAATCAAGAAGAAAAAGGTAATAGTGTTGATTGATTCAGGAAGCACCCACAATTTTATTCATTGTAGGGTAGCAAAAGAATTGAATTGCTTCCTATATCCAGCACCAGAGTGTCAAGTGATGATTGCAAATGGAGGAACAATAAATTGTTCTGGAAAGTGCCATAATATCAAGCTATCCATGGGAGAATATGTATTGACTAGCCCAATGCTTTCCATTCCAATGGGAGGTGCTGATGTTGTACTAGGAGTCCAATGGCTACAATCCTTGGGTACAATAGCTTTTAATTTTCAAGAACTTTTCATGAAATTTTCTGTGGAAGGAAAGGAAGTTGAATTAAGGGGTATTGCAGGGAAACCAGGAAAGATAATCAGCTCTAATGGCATGACAAAGCTTCTAAAAAAGGAGCAAAGAGGTGTAATTGCACAATTATGTTCGCTAGATGTTTCCACATTGGAATCATCTATTTCTCCAGATCTCCAAAAAGTCCTGGACAATCATTCCAAGGTATTTGAGACTCCCAAAGGTCTCCCACCTATGCGTGATCATGATCATGCTATTCATCTGATTCCAGGAAGTGTTCCTCCAAACATCAGGCCGTACAGATATCCCTATGTCCAAAAAGTGAAATTGAACGTATGGTTGCAGAAATGCTAGAGGCTGGTATAATTCAACCGAGTCAAAGTTCTTTCTCTGCTCCAGTAGTATTGGTGCACAAGAAGGATGGATCATGGTGCATGTGTCCGGATTATAGGGAGCTCAACAAGCTCACTATTAAAGATAAGTTCCCCATTCCTATCATTGATGAATTACTGGATGAATTGCATGGATCAATTTACTTCACCAAGTTGGATCTTCGTTCAGGATATCATCAAATTAGAATGAAGATTGAAGACATTCCGAAAACGGCATTTAGAACTCATGAGGGTCATTATGAATTTTTGGTCATGCCTTTTGGCCTTACCAATGCACCTTCAACATTTCAAGGTTTGATGAATTCAATTTTCAAACCATTCCTTAGAAAATTTGTGTTAGTATTTTTTGATGATATACTTATCTACAGCAAGTCTTGGAAGGATCATGTTGAACATGTTGACAGGGTGCTACAACTATTAGAGGAGAAACAATTATATGCCAAAAGATCCAAATGTTTTTTTGGAGTCCAGGAGGTGGAATATTTGGGTCATATTGTATCTCATGAAGGAGTTAAGGTAGACCCTAGCAAAATTAAAGCCATTAAGGAATGGAAAATCCCCACATCCATAAAGCATTTGCGCGGATTTCTTGGGTTGACAGGGTATTATCGCAAGTTTGTTAAGAATTATGGGAGAATAGCAGCACCTCTAACGACATTATTGAAGAAAGATGCATTTTCATGGACTCCAGAAGCAACAAAGGCCTTTGAACATCTTAAAGAGGCAATGTGCCAAGCACCGGTCTTAGCTACACCGAACTTCACAAAAACCTTTATTGTGGAATGTGATGCTTCAGGAAATGGAATTGGTGCTGTTCTAATGCAAGATGAAAGACCCATTGCTTTTGAAAGTCGTCCAATCAAGGGAAAGTTTCTAAGAAAAGCTATTTATGAGAAGGAAATGTTGGCAATACTCCATGCACTTAAGAAATGGCGACCCTACCTAATGGGAAGACACTTCAAGGTAAAAACGGATCATGATAGCCTTAAATACTTTTTAGAACAAAGATTATCCTCTGAAGAGCAACAAAAGTGGGTCACAAAGATGTTGGGTTATGACTTTGAAATCATCTACAAAAAAGGGAAGCAAAATGTGGTGGCAGATGCACTCTCAAGAAAGGATGAGGATGTGGAAGCATTGTTGTGCGCTATTTCTATCATCCAACCAGATTGGATAAATGAAGCAAGGGAGGAATGGAAGAATGACGAAGAAGTGTGGGCTCTTATTCGAAAGCTACAACAAGATTCCAGTACGTCTGATACATTTAGCTGGAAAAATGATTCGTTATGGTACAAAGATCGCTTATACCTCTGTAAGAATTCCCAGCTAAAACAAAAGATTCTTATGGAATTGCACACTTCTCCCTTAGGAGGGCACTCAGGATTTTTAAAAACTTACCACAGGGTTAAGAAGGAATTTTTTTGGGATGGCCTTAAATCAGATATTCAAAAGTTTGTGGCAGAATGTTTGGTTTGCCAGCAAAATAAAGTTGAAACAATTAAGACACCAGGTCTATTACAACCTTTATCCATTCCAAGCCAATGTTGGGAGGAGGTATCAATGGATTTTATCACAGGTTTACCCAAGTCTGAGGGAAAGAGTGTCATCATGGTGGTAGTTGACAGACTTACCAAGTATGCACACTTTTGTGCATTATCACATCCATTTAGAGCCAGTACAGTTTCTACTACATTTATGGAAACAATTCAAAAGCTACATGGAAATCCAAAGATTATTGTAAGTGACAGAGATCCCATTTTCACTGGAAATTTTTGGAGAGAATTATTTTCTCGTCTTGGTACTCAGTTAGCTCATAGCTCATCTTATCATCCTCAATCTGATGGGTAAACTGAGATAGTAAACAAATGTTTGGAAGGATATCTTCGTTGCTTTGTATCTGATAAACAGACACAATGGGTCAAATGGTTGCCTCTGGCTGAATGGTGGTATAACACTTCCTTTCATACAGCAACAAAAATGACCCCATTTATGGCACTTTATGGGTATCAACCACCATCCATCACATCATATTTAAGAGAAAATTCTAAGGTTCAGGCAGTGGAACATCACATCGAACATCAACAACAAGTCCTCCAACTCTTGAAGGATAACCTTGTGTTGGCACAGAATAGAATGAAACAACAGGCAGATCAACATCGTAGTGAAAGAAGTTTTGATGTAGGTGATTGGGTATTCCTACGGCTACAACCATATAAGAAAATGTCCCTCAAGCAAGCTAAGAAGGATAATAAATTATCACCAAAGTATTATGGTTCGTACAAGGTGTTGCAAAAGATTGGTACTATGGCATACAAATTGGAGCTTCCTGCAGCTTCTCGATTGCACCCAGTTTTCCATGTTTCATGCTTAAAGAAGGTTATAGGCGACAAGCTCCCAGTTCAAACAATATTGCCAGAACTTGACGAGGAAGGAAAAATTATATTGGAACCGGAAGCAGTTATAGAAACAAGAACTCGACAGCTACGAAATCGATCAATTTCAGAGTACCTTATCAAGTGGAAGAACTTATCCGCTGAAGATTCCACATGGGAGGATGAGAATTTTATGCAGAAATATCCAGAACTACTCAAGTGTTGAGGACAACACTTTTTTTGAAGGAGAGGGGCATGTTGGGTCCCTATAATACTAATGATTAACCCATTACTATTGTAGTTATACCCCTTATTTATATTGTTGTGCCCCCATTGCCCCCCATATTGTTATTAATGTGCCCATAGAATCCATCTATTGTTATTTTTGTGGCTTTATATTATTATTGTTAGGTCGGCTGGATTATATTGTGACTCCTTAGACTCCTATATATAGAAAGGAGGTTTTGTCATTTGAATCATCCAAGAATTGTTCATTTATGTAATGTAAAGGAGGTTTCCCCCTTGAAGAGGCTGAATTCTAAGGCGTTGATCTCTCTTTTCTATCTTTTCTTGAGCTGGTTTCATAACAGGATTTTTGTTGGGATGGCCTCAAATTTGATATTCAAAAGTTTCTGGTGGAATTTTTTGTTTGCTAACAAAATAAAGTTGATACAATTAAAATGTCAGGTCTATTAAAACATTTATCAATTCCAGGTCAACATTTGGGAGGAGGTTTCCATGGATTTTATCATAGGTTTACCCAAGTCACAAGGAAAGAGTGTCATCATGGTGGCAGTTGATAAACACACCAAGTATGCACTCTTTTGTGCATTATCTCATCCATTTAAAGCCAGTATAGTTGCTATTGCATTTATGGAAACAATTCAAAAGCTACATGGAAACCCAAAGATTATTGTAAGTGAGAGAGATCTTATTTTCACTGGAAATTTTTGGATGAAACTATTTTCTTGGTTGGGTACTAAGTTAGCTCATACCGCATCTTATCACCCTCAATCTGATGGGAAAACCGAGACAATGAAAAACTATTTGGAAGGATATCTTCGCTGCTTTCTATCTGATAAACAGACACAATGAGTCAAATGGTTGCATCTCACTGAATGGTGGTATAACACTTCCTCCCATACTACGGCACTTTATGGATATCATCCGCCATCCATCACATCATATTTAAGAGAAAATTATAAGGTTCAAGCAGTGGAAGATGACATCTGTTAGGGCCTAAATCTACCTCAGGGTGAGAAAGGTAAGATCTAAGGTAACATCAAACCAATCTTAACCTCATAGCTCGCCCTACCAGGTCGGGAGAGGGCTCTCTCCTATCAATCTCAGCAAAAATGATCAATGAGGCTTGAGATGACTTGAATGAAGACTAATTTTAGGCTAGGTATTTGTGAAAAAGAGTTTTATTGAATTTGATGATGTTTTGTTGGCTCAAATGGAAAGGCAAATTTTAGGTCTTGGGAATGAGGCTCAGTTTTGCAAAGGTCTCAATGGGGCAAGGAAGAAAAGTGATTTGATACTTCAAATTGAATGAAATGGAGATATTTAGATAGGAAAGGAGTTGAAGAGGGCAAGAAAAAATCAAGGATCCTCTTCAAACAGCTAAAAACATCAATAACTAAGCAAACCCTAGGTAGGGCACTGCAATTTCAATGGATTCTACCTTTATCCTTGTTTATTTTAGTTAGGAAGAAGCAAGAGAGATAAGGGCATACATAAAACACATCTAAACTTACATTTATAGAAGGAAACACAATATCAAATAAACATGCCACATGAATCCCATAGAGTGCTGCAAACCCTGGTCTGTTTCTTAGCCAAAATTACTGAGAAAATGTATACAATGAAGCTCCAAGCTTTCTCAAAAGTCCAACCATGCTAATGACTAAAAAAGCATAAGATATAGGAAAACAACAACTCATCCTAGCCTCTAGGGGTTGAGCTCATGAGTTTAGGAGTTGTTCCAACAAATTCTAAACTAAGAACTAAAATGTAGGCAGTGGAACAACAAGCCCCTAAAAACAAGGGAACTTATTCATTCAGTTGCAAACTAAGTTTTTGATAGATGAATCTACCTCCATGAGTGAAAATTTGACATAATTACATCAATACCTATCAATTTACATTAAATTACATCATAATTTTGACATTAAGAAAGAGAAAAGTCAAATTGTCAAGGAACTAGGCGAAAAATAGAGTATACTTGGTCAAACTGAGCAAAATTTCCCCTATGCATCGCGGTGATTTCTTTATGCGTAGTTCCTGTTTCCAGCCACTTTTGGAGGCCTTCCCATTGTCCAAATTTTCTCAAAATGTGCTTGTTGGAAATTTCTACCTTTCTACTTTCGAGATCAAGTGGAATTTTTTAATATGGCCTCCATTTGCACCTCCAAAACCAAGTTCTCCCAACACTGCTTCCTGTGTGTCAAAATAGGGGCAGTAAGGTCATTTTTTGGGTGTTTTTGACCTTTTTGGGGGCTCAAAAACTATCAAAATTTCTTGGTCATTGGTATGCATGCATATTTTTCCAAGAAAAATCCAAAATTTCTGATTTTTAATCATTTGGAGGTCCCCATCAAAAGCGAGCGCCAGGTGGCGCGACGCATTGGGAAGAAAAACCTGTGTTAAAAATTTCTATGCGTAACGACTTATTACTGATCCATTTTGGGGCCCTTCCTGGTGTTCAAATTTGGTGCACAATAGCTATTTGGAAATTTTATTGAGTCTACCTTACAACCCAAGTTGAATATTTTAATTTGGAGTTCATTTGCCCTGTCAAAATTCAAATCTCCCAAGACTGGTAAAAATGTGCAAAATGAGGCTGCCTAAAGGGAAAGTGTTGTTGCACTCAATTTTTTAAGGTTTTACTTAACCCCAAATTGAGCTCATTATAGCTCAATGGAAATCTATCTGTGTCTAGTTATCATGTGATGCATCAAGCAAGTTATTTGGTGAACCAAGCTAGGAGAAATCTTGATTTACCCAAAGTCACTTCAAAGGTGCACCAATTCTCCTGAGGCAACTGTATTTTTGACATTTCTCTGAAACCATGACACCTGTGTAAAAAATGAAGGAGGTTTTTCTTGACTGTCCCATTTTTGAAAAAAACCTCTCTCAAGTTTTCTAAATTCATCTTTTCTTTCTCAGAAACATCATTTGAGTAAAACCTACCCCGATGTGTGGAACAGGGGATTTGTCGAAATGAAGGGAAATGAAGGAGATAAGGGGATTTTAAATTCTTGAGGAAACTTTTGGAAGTAGGGAGGGATGCTAGGAAATATTGGAAAGTGGAATTTCAAAGATTTAGTAAGGGGAAGGGGTCTAAAAGGGCAAAACACAGTCCTAGCCTAGAAAATTGCCAAATTGTAGCAAGAAACTAGGGTTTGTGGGAAAATGAGGAATTTAAGGGATAACAGTGATGGGAATCATTTAATAAGGTACATTAAGGATAGGGGAAGGTGTATGAACATCAGGATACAAGTTTTGCTAATGATTTGACCATCGAAGAGAAATTACCTTCAAAACCCTAGGAGAGGGAAACGAACCTTACCTAGGCACAACTGAAGCATGAGCAAGGTGTAAAATGACCCATTGAAACTTGACATGATGATGACAACCCTATGAATGAGGATACACTCAGCTAAATGGTGAAATGAATCTCTTGGGTATAATCATTGACAATTTCATCATCCCTCTCATAGGAAGAATTAGACTACATGTTTGCTAATGTTCAAGTTTTCTTAGATGAGTATGAAGAGATTTTAGGTGTCTTTTATCCTTTGCTACCAAGTGTGTGAAAATGTATGAGGGACTATGAAGGGAGAGGGTAAGAGGGATTTTGGGAATGTTGCTGACTAGAATTTGGGGAATTGAAGGGTTTTAGGGACACTTTTTAGGCTTTTGGGATAACAATTAGGGTTTGGGATAATGGGAATTGGAGATAGGGGTGAATGAATTTAGGGATATGGGGGATAGTGAAATGGGTTAATGAAACTAGAAAAGAAGTGAGGGAATAAAAAGGTGAGGGAGTGATGGCCACAAAAATAAATTTACAACCCCTAAGCAATCATGTCTTGAGCAAAAATTGCAAGGAAGTAGGGTTTGAATTTGTTATACTAAATCATCATAAACATCGTAAGACACACTTTCATTGGAATTTGAAGAGTTTTTGACTTACTTTGGACTGGAGGAAACCAAGCAAATTGAGAATTTGGATGAATTTGTGGTGAAAATGGCTTGCAGCTCTATGCACCGCGCCACAAACCGGACGCACGGTGCCTTCTGTATGACGGCCGCCAATGTAGTTTTTGCACTGTGGAGGGCAGCCTAATGCACTGTTCCAGCCCTATGCGCCGCACCGTGCCCCTGAAACTTGCCCAAATTGCTGCAGTTTTGCTCTTTGCTTCCAACCCGACTGTTCTCTTGTTCACTCCTTCTGCTTTGGATGCAAATGAGTTATTTAAACATGAAAAATGGTTTATATACAAAAGATTTAATTTTTCACTTATCAAAAACCCACTTTGTAATGTTTGCGTTTGACTTGTTTTTCAAACTCTATTTTTGGGCAGTTTTCTTTATTTTTGCCTGTGACGAACTGAATGCTTTGAATTTTTTTTTTCCTTGTAGGTGGTGGAGATGCTGAAGCTTGGCAAGGTGACCAGGGTTGCCAGTGAAGTTATTACATATGGAAAAACTAAAATTATATCAAATTTATACATAAAAACATAAAAAACTTTGTGCTCTGAGGAAAAATCAGTCACTAAACATGTGATTATAGAAATTATTGTTGTTGAAACTTTATTTGTTCTCCTCATGCACCTGCTGACCTTTATTGAGCATTTTGAAGACCTTTTTGATGAAACCCTAGACCTAATGAGACCTAAACCCTAGAAATGACTCTTGCAAATTTAAAGACAAAAGTGACTCCAGGTGATCTTGATGAATGGAAATGAGCCAACAGGTAAAGTACATGAGGGAAAATGTACAACAAGCCACTATTGTCAGATGATCCATGCTCCTAATGAAATGTATCTCACTGAGCGAGACACCTAATATGCAATGCAACAAGAGAATTTGATCTCCGATGGAGGGATGAAGATACTGACACTAACAACATTGAGCATCAATAGAAAGTTCTCCAACTCTTAAAGGATAACCTCACTTCAGCACATAATAGAGTGAAACAACATACATATCAACATCGTACAGAAAGAATATTTGATGTAGGTGACTAGGTATTTCTATGTCTACAACCATACAAACAAATGTCCCTCACACAAGCTAAGGAGGATAATAAATTAGCAGCAAAGTCTTATGTTTCATACAACGTGTTGCGGAAGATTGATAATATGGAATACAAATTGGAACTTACTACATCTTCCCAAGTGCCTCCGGTTTTCCATGTTTCATGGTTAAAGAAGGTTATAGGTGATAAGCTCCCATTTCAAACAATATTGTAAGAGCTTCACGAGAAAGGAAAAGTCACATTGGGACCTGATGCAGTCACTGAAGCAAGAACTCAACAGCTAAGAAATTGATCAATTTCAGAGTATCTCATCAAGTGGAAGAACTTACCTACTAAGGATTCTACATGGGAGGATGAGAATTTTATACAGAAGCATCCAGAACTCCTCAAGTGTTGAGGACAACACTTTTTTGAAGGACAAGGGCATGTTAGGTCCGTATAATACTAATGTATTCCCTTGTTATTATTTTCACTGTACCCCTTATAGTTATTGTTGTACACATGTTGTCCTCATATTATATTATTAGGCCCCATAGAAGACCACTATTTTTATTGTTGTGCCCTTAAATTATTATTGTTATGTCGGCTCTGATTATATTGTGACCCTTTAGATTCCTATATATAGAAACAAGGTCTTTTGATTTGAATCACCCAAGGATTGTTCATTTGTGTAATCTAAAGGAGGTTTCTCCCTTGAAGAGGCTACGTTTTAAGTCGTTGATCTATCCCTTTCTTCTATCTTCTGAGCTAGTTGCATAACAAACTATCAATTTATCAATGTCCAAAATATTATAACGTTTTAATCAAATAAATAAAGTGAGGGAATTGAAATCTCAAATAGTCAATCTCTACTAGTTATCATGTAAGAATCACTAATAATATTCCTTGCATTATATCTATTACAATAGAAACACTTTCTTACAAACTAAAAAATTGGAGTAAAATAATATCCATAAGTAATCATTTACCTTTACATTCGTGATTAAGTTCTTAACCATAGCTATTTAACATATGCAGTAATTTAACCAATATCTTTAAATCATACTTTTAATTCATTTAATCTAAATGCAAAATAATGCGAAAATTTTATTCATCAATAGTAATTTTCTCTGGTAATTGTTCTTATTGCAAAACCATAGATAAAAATATATTTAAATATTATGATTCAAAACCATTATTGTCTTTACCCCTATAAAAGGATATGAAAAAAAAAAAATAGTCATTAGTTTTGCCTGTATTCGAAATGCACTATACAATGAATACACTACAAAAGCTCCCCTATTTATCCATCTCTCACATGCATTAAAGAAAATGCATAAATATTACCAAAGCATGCATATCTATCAATATTTCCCATGCATTAAACAAATAGTAAATAATTATATAAACATGGTTATTAATCAACATTTTTCATGCATTGAATAAATTCACAATTACATTAACATGGTTAGCTCCACCTTGGTGCACAAAAACCGTGAAAACTTTCCAATGAAGTCAATGTAGCTAATTTTATCTCTCTCTCTACACAGGAGTTATGAAAGATTTTCCTTTTCTAAGAAATTAATATATTTAATCATTCATTACAAAGTAGAATCATGAAAGTTTTTCCAAGAAATTAAAGTTTTTCCAAGAATTTAACAAGTAAATTATTTTTCCACCCACGAGAATATAACAATTATTTCATAGGAAAATATCATAGTTAATTTTTTTCCTCTATGGAAACGAATAGAGGTATTATTAGTCCCTGCCTCCGGCATAGCAGGGACTATAGCGTTCGATCAGTCGTTGACTCCCTATTAATTTGGGTTGACCAGAGCATTTAATTGATGTTTTTCGCTTTTACCCAAAGTTTTATTTTAGAGCCTTGATGTTTCTTGCTTTTTATCCAAAGTTTTATATTGGAGGTCTTATTGCCGGGTTGCTGAATTTCCAAATCCAAAAAAAAAATTTAACCAAAGTTTGGATGGCTTGTTTCGCTTTGTGAATTTTAGACCAAAGTTTGGATGGCTCATTTCGCTTTGTGAATTTTAGGCAAAGTTTGGATGGCTCATTTCCACCCACCGCATAAAATGTTATGTAAACAGTTCTGCTTCTTACACTTGACGCTTACACTTCACACTTACACTTGACACATGCCACACAACGTGCTTACACCTGCCACACATGCTCATCCATCTTAAACTCGCCATAGGTTTACATTCAGAGATAAATATACATTTGGAGCTAGGCATTCAATTTTTAGTTGCAGATATGACTCATTTCATTTTCAATTTGTGCTGAGAGACTTTGATAGCAAGTTGCAGATAGTAAGATGTCTCACATAGCAGGTTGCAGGTAGTAAGGATGTCTCACATTCCAAGCAAAGAAACCATTTGCAGTAGTCACCGTAGGTCCAAGCAAAGAAACCATTTGCAGTAGTCACGTCAATTAAAGGTACACATCTCTGCCTGCTTGTTTCTGAACTCATAAGCTTCATCATCCCGGTACCATATGCGTTTATTTAGCTAGTTTATCAATTCCTGTGACTGATGCTAATGAAGAGTTGTTTGTCCTTGTGAGTGGAATAACTTCCTGTTCCCGCCTCGACATCTCCGCTCCATCGTCGACCTTCAGTAATTAATTCATCTGATGGCAGCCAGGTTTCCTAATAGCTCCGACAGTTCATCAGTGAGTTTCATTGTTTTCTGTTTGGGTGATACAGTGTTGGGTTTGGCCTTGCGATGGTTTATTTGCTCCATGGATTCACCACTAGATGCCATCCGCTACGCTACTGCGACTCAGGCGTGGCTTATTGACTCTTTTTCAACTGCAAATTTCTCCCATTGCACCGCCCTAACAAGTATTCACCATTTCTCGGATAACTTTTCTTTCTGTGTATTATTATTTCCTTATTCTGCCATTAAGGTAATACTTTTTCTTTGGTCTATTTCAGCTTCATCCAGAGGCATCTTAGCACTATAGGTAGCAATGCAAGGCGCCTCTTCCGAAGCTCTATCATGGCTTCGTGTTCTAGATACAGTTATTTCTTCGGGTATGTGTTAAAGTCTTTCTTTCTCTGGTCGCCTATGGGTGGCAGAGCTTTCATGGGTTCGATTACGGTTTCCGGAATAGATTTTCCTCCTCCTGAGTTCACGTAGTAGGGTTTTGCCTAGCTCTAAAGCATTCAGTCGTAATGATGTTGATACTCTGTTAAATATTTTGGGCATGCGGAATAGCTTCGCCCTTCTAAGGCAAGCTTTCAGCAATGTAATAAGTTATATTTATTTGAGCAGAATATAGTTTGCGAGCGTTCCTTTCCAGAGAATTCCTCAGGTTCATTATGGATTTTGTTTATTAATCCCCATGAGGATTACTTTGATAAGGGTTTCAAACCCTTGTTGAATGCGTTATTATTTTGCTGCAAGATATGAAGTTCCAACTCCATACTTTCACGATAAAATCGCAAGTTCAGTTATTAAGTTGCCATTCCAGCTTTTCATTATAATTTGATTGTACATATAATGGTTTTTCCTTTTCAAACTATCACTGTAAATTTTTCTTTGCATAGTTAATGTGTTTCAAGTTTTGAGCTTTCGCTGTGTAATTACTTGTTTAGTTCATGATATCTAGTTTTTCAAGTCCCTTCGAATTTGTTTAGCTGTATTCAAGAGATCATGGTTGCCTAGCTTACTCAGGCTCTGAATTATAAATCTCAGTGGGAACATTGTCTCTTGAATTAATATGTTTTCTCTCGTCGGATCTTTCCTCGGAAATATAAATTTAGTTTTCCTTTTTTTTGGAATTATGGTTGGCGCTCTGTTCTGTATTCTAGCTCCATAGAAGCGATCTCGACCTGTATATAAATGTGAATTTCTTTGCGGGGCTTGTTTTTAAGCTAGGAGGATTTTCGACCTATTATACTACAGGTGTTTTGAGGCTATCTTGCCCTTCTCATTTACTCTACTCTATTTTGGTGAACTGCCATAGGCCTATAACAAAAAATGATTATTGAAGTATTTCTTTATTTGATTGCATTCAGTATTTACAGGGTTTGAGGCCATTGAACTCGGCCTACTGGTTTATTTGTTATTTGATACTATGATTCTTCAGATTAGAGAAATTACGTGGATTAGTTACTTGTATTTTACTGTTCATAAATGTTTCGAGAAAGCTTTCGTTCGATAATCTTTATTTGAAATAAATTTGTCTAAAGTGGGACCGCAATGATGAAAGCAAGTGTAACTTCTTTCCTCCCCTGCCACAACGATGAACGCAGCTACAGCTTGCCCTTTCCAGAACGATAAAAGAAACTACAACTTTGCCGCAACTATGAAAGAAGCTGCAACTTTCCCTATAAGTGGACCAACTTGAAGAGGTAAAAGAAACAAGAAAACTCAAAAAATTATACTTGAAGACGTAATAAAAATAGACAATAGAGGTAGATATATAAGTACAAGTTTTCTTACTATATCGGTTCACTTTGAGTTTTTAAAAATAGGAAAAATACATTACGGTATTTTTTTAAAACTATCAAAACAATCTTACCATATCATAAAATAAGAAAAATACTTTAAAACCATGAAAACAATCTTACTATATCGGTTCACTTTGATTTTACTATTTTATACTAGTTTGAAAGCCTTGTTAAGATTGCTGCATGCCATCTTCATCCACCGGTGGGCAGGTCAGTTTTGGCCACCTGGTCCACATGCGTTATGTTGCAGTCATCATTCTTTAGACCATGACCCTCTAGGGTTTAAACAATATGGTTACAACCATGGAGCTCTCAGGTGCTTTGGGGTCGCTTCCATGGTTTTACATTCAAATATTACTCTTCTTATTTTATATTACTAATGTTTTTATCTTGATATCCCCAGGTTGAGGAGGAAGGAAATTTATGTGCTCTTTATTAGATATTATTCTCTGTTGCAAGTCTTTTTTTTTTTGGTTTCCATAAACAACCTCTTTTGACTCTTTACCTTGTACCTGAACATACTAATCCCCTATATTATTTTCAATGAATACAGGTATGACTTGAGGAAATCAAAGAATTTTGCTTCTATTGTACCAAAGACATTCAGCTTAATTCCTAAATTGACTTTCTCTTCCTTAGTTTACACGTCATACATTTCTCAATTCACCCCAAACTTTGTGTGAAGTTATCCTAACATGAAGATAAAAGTGATTTGTTCATGATATCCTGAAATAGGGTTTTTTCTAGACTTCTAACCCTCCCATGGATACTATGTGTATAAAACGGTTATGAGCCTTAACAAATGGCATATTATATGGTTAGGCAGGGACTAACGGCTGCATGCAGCACTTGTTTCATATGAATTTATCATAGTTAAATTGTTGCGTGTACACAAAATAAAAGAGGATTCTTTCACAAGTATTTGTCATATTTAAATCATAGTCGTACACACAAGGATAAATGAAATTTTTCATAGGAAATTATGATACTTAATTTCTATCTTTTTGCAAAATTATGAGGTAATCATTTTATAACAACAAAAATAAGCAAATTATGAGAGGGAATGATACCTCGAAACCCTCACATGAATTAATTTGCACCCTACTTTTCTTCTTGTGGCTCTACCAATACACCCACAATTTCAATTGGCTTATCAAAACCACATTGAGGCAAGATAGATCTATGGACTTTTCTTCATATGTCCTTAGGAAGTCTTTGTCTCTTATGTTAGATATGTTGTATTAAAATACCATCAAATAATATGTTGCATGTACATTTTAAATATTCAAATGCTACAGATGTTGAGTGCTCAAAACCTAAAATTGATAGACAATAAAGCTTGGATACAAAACGTAATATCGTTGGGTTTTTTTGTCTCAGCGGTAAAATGTTACTTGGTCACAAAAAATCGAATTCATTTTCCTCCTGTTTCATTCCAAAGGTGGCAAATTTTTTTTTTGAAGATCTACTTTGCTTTTCCTTATAACTAAGTATTATTTAGTATACAAATTACCAAGTAGTTACTATTAACTGATCTTTATCCATTTTGGCTTATATTTATTGTTTATTGGCTTATATCTTTTCAAAAAATAATAATGCATCCATGCATTTATTTTTAACCTAGCAATAATTCCCACACTATCTATCGTAAACACCAAACGTTCAAGATTAATATATTGGTTGTAGGGACATTAAATTCCCCCACACTTAAGGATAACACTATTGTCGATGTTTATATCTTCATCCTTTTGCCATTTTTATCATTTTTCCCAGTATTTATCTGCTAATATAACTTTGTATTTTGATTTAGATTGATTTTATCTCATGCAATCTTACGTTTAGATCAACTTTCACTCATAACATCTATCTCTAGTCCTGATAGTTCTATAACGAAAAGAACTAAAGGGTATCCTTCCCCTTCAGCATGGATGCTTTTTCTTTTCTTTTTTCTCTTACGAAATACCAATAAGTAAAATCAATAACTTTTTATTAATAACCCTAAATATTTCTAGTTATGAAAATATTAAGCTTTTACTTCCAACCTTTTAGCTGTTTCCATTTTTCATAAAAATAGGTTGTTACTCTCAAATTTTATTAGAAACCATGACCAATCTACCCATATTTTAATTATAGTTGGTTTATTACCTATGGAAAACACTTTAAGAGTGTTTTATAAACCTAACAACAAACACCTTAGATGGGTTATCAACCTCCTTTGGTAAGCACCCCGTCGTATATGACCATCAAATTTAGTTGGTATTTGCCAATGATTATCACACTATTTTTATCACAATATTTTCAACTAGATGTTAATCAAAATATTTTCAAATATTAGTCATTTCCACAATTCCAGGTAATATTTTTAACTATCAAGCATTTATCACAGTTGCTCTTAAGGCATTCAGAGAGCGTATAGTTCTCCACTGATAGAAATAATTAATGTAGTGATATATCCATATATGGCATATTGTCTTATCATTTTCTAAATACATACACAACCATACTATCACAAATTCTTACAGATAAAATAGATGTCGCCCTTGAACTAGAGATCTAGAGCACTAGGCTCCTCTCTTCCCATGAAACTAATAAAAACTATTTCACATATTTAAACCTCCTCAACCCAAGCAATGTCCTGCTAATTTTGGTTACAAGCCTAATGTTTATCTTCGATAACCACTTTTAAATTCAAATTGGCTTTATCTCCCATAATATAATTCATACATCTTCCAGCCATGACATTTATCTACAGTCATGTTAGATTTTGGTGCGATTCCACACATGACATTTATGTCTAGTCATGTCAGCTCTTCGTGGTCATATCATCGAAAAAAGCTCACCCCTTTGAAAAAATGGAGGATTTTTCGTGGATCCAGCATATTAAAAAATAACAAAGAAGGATAATTTATAACTATTCCTACAAAAGAATATGATCCCCTCAAATTCACTCTTCCATTTGTCTCATCCCCCAAGTTCTCTACAATTAGTTTATGGAAGATCTGATGAAGACAAAAAATTGACTACAAGATGTCAAGAATGAGAAGGATAGTATACAAGTCTAGGAAACCTTTGTTATGCAACCAACTCTCAAATTAGAAGGAAATATAGATCAACGACTTCAAAATCAGCCTTTTCGAGTGGGAAGCATATTTTATATTACACAAATGAAAAATTCTTAGATGATACAAATGACAAATATCCTTTCTATATATAGGAGTCTGATGGGTCATAATATAATTAAAGCCGACATAACAATAACAATGTAACTGCACAACAATAAAAATAATGGGCTTCTATGGGGCACAATAATAACAATATGGAAACAATATGGGCACAAAAATAACAATAAGTGCTACATTGAGAATAGTAATGGGGGAATCACTAGTATTATAGGGACCTAACATGAACTTGTCCTTTAAAAAAGTGTTGTCTTCAATGCTTGAGTTATTCTGGATGCTTCTATATAAAATTTTCATCATCCCATGTGGAATATTTAGTGGGTAACTTCTTCCACATGATGAGATACTCTGAAATTCATCGATTTTATAGTTGTTGATTCTTGTTTTTGAGACTGCTCCAGGTTCCAATATGGTTTTTTTTTCCACATAAAGTTCTGTAAATATTGCTTGAACTAGGAGCTTGTCACCTATAACCTTCTTTAAGCATGAAACATGGAGAACTGCGTGCACTCGGGAAGTTGTAGGAAGCTCCAATTTGTATGCATGGTACCAATCTTTTGCAACACCTTGTACAAACCGTAATACCTTGGTGATTATTTACTATCCACTTTAGTTTTCTTGAGGGACATTTGTTTATATGGTTGTAGCCATAGAAATATCCAGTTACCTACATCAAAACTTATTTCGCTACGGTGTTGATCTGCCTATTGTTTCATTCTATTTTGTGACGAAGTGAGGTTATCCTTTAAGAGTTGGAAAACTTTTTGTTCATGCTCGAAGTGATCTTCTTCCACTACTTGAACCTTAGATTTTTCTCTTAAATATGATGTGATGGCTAGTGGATTATATCCATAAAGCGACATAAATGGGGTCATTTTTGTTGTAATATCGAAGGAAGTGTTATACCACCATTCAACGAGAGGCAACCATTTCACCCATTGTGTCTATTTATCATATACAAAGCAACTGAGATATCCTTCCAAACATTTGCTGAGATTGACGATGATAAGATGAGCTATGAGCTAATTGAGTACTGAGACAAGAAAATAATTATGTCCAAATATTTCCAATGAAAATGGGATCTCTCTTGCTTACAACAATCTTTGGGTTCCCACGTATCCTTTGAATTGTTTCCATAAATGCAATAAGAAATGTACTAGCTTTAAATGGATGATATAATGCACAAAAGTATACATGCTTGGTAGGCATGTCAACTGCTACCATGTTGAAACTCCTTCCTTCAGACTTGGGTAAACCTATGATAAAATCCATCGAAACCTCTTCCCAATGCTAGCTTAGGATAGATAAAGGTTGTAATAGACCCAGGGTCTTAATTGTTTCAACTTTATTTTGTTGGCAGACCAAACATTTTTCCATAAAATTTTGAATAACATATTTAAGGCCATCCCCAAAAAATTCCTTCGTAACCCTGTGGTAAGTTTTTTGAAATCGTTACTACCCTCTTAAGTGAGAGGTTTGCAATTCTAGAAGTATATTTTGTTTGAGTTGGGAATTCTTACATAGGTATAAACAATCTTTGTACCATAACGAATCATTTTTCCAGCTAAATGTATCAGATGTGCTGGGATCTTTTGTATCTTTTGAATGAGTACCCAAACTTCTTCACCATTCATCCATTCATCCCTTGGTTTGTTTATCCAATCTGGTTGGATAATATAAATGGCGCAAATCAATTCTTCCACATCCTCATCCTTTCGTGAGAGTGTGTCTGCCACAACATTTTGCTTCCATTTTTTGTAGATGATTTCAAATTCATAACCCAACATATTTGTGACCGATTTTTGCTACTCTTCTAAAGATAATATTTGTTCTAAAAATTATTTAAGACTACCAGGATCTGTTTTTAACTTTAAGTGTCTTGCCATTAGGTAGGGTTTCCATTTCTTAAGTGCATGTAGTATTGCCAAAATTTCCTTCTCATAAATAGATTTGTGTAATACTTTCTTTTGTTTGGATGACTTTCAAAAGAAATGGGTATTTCTTCCTGCATTAAAACAACACCAATTCCATTTCTTGAGGCATCACATTCCACAATAAAGTTTTTTGTGAAGTCCGACGTAGCTAAGACTGGCATTTGGCACATTTTCTCTTTAATATTTTCAAAGGCTTTCGTTGCTTCTAGAGTCCATGAAAATGTATCTTTCTTCAATAATGTTGTTAGAGGTGCTGCTATTCTCCCATAATTCTTTAAAAGGGTGCAATAATACCTTGTCAACCCAAGAAATCCTCGGAGTGGATTTTCCATTTATTAATGGCTTTAGTTTTCCTAGGGTCTACCTTAACACCTTCATGAGATACAATATGACCCACATATTCCACCTCTTGTACTACAAAGAAACATTTGGAGATTTTTGCAATTAATTGTTTCTCCTCCAATAGTTTGAGCACCCTATCAACATGTTGAACATGGTCCTTCCAAGGATTTTTGTAGATTAGTAGATAATAAAAAAAATACTAACACAAATTTTCTAAGGGTTTGAAAATGGAACTGATCAAACCTTGAAATGTAGAAGGTGCATTGGTAAGGCCAAAAGCCATGACCAAAAATTCATATTGACCCTCATGAGTTCTATATGTTGTTTTTAGAATGTCTTCAGTCTTCATTATGATTCGATGATATCCTGAACAAAGATCCAACATGGTGAACTAAATTGATCCACGCAATTCATCCAATAATTCAACAATGAGAGGAATGGAAAATCTATTTTTAATAGTGAGCTTGTTGAGATCCCTATAATCCAAATACATGCACCATGATCCATCCTTCTTGTGTACCAATACTACTAGAGCAGACGAAGAACTTTGACTAGGTTAGTATTACCAGCCTCTAGCATTTCTGCAACCATACTTTCACTTTCACTATTTTGGGCATAGGCATATTTATAAGGCCTAATGTTTGGAGGAACATTTCCTGTAATCAAATGAATAGCATGATCATGTTCACGAATAGGTGGGATGCCTTTGGGAGTCTCAAATACCTTGGAGTGATTGTCCAAGATTTTTTGGAGATATGGAGAAAGAGATGATTTGATGTGGGAACCTCTACTAAACATAATTGTACAATTACGCCTCGTTGTTGTTTCTTTAGAAGAATTTCATTATGTTAGAGCTTATTATCTTTCCCAGTTTCCCTAGGATACCCCTTAATTCAATTTCCTTTCCTTTCAAAATTATTTTCATGAAATTTTCTTGAAACATAAAAGCTATGACACCCAAAGATTGTAGCCATTGGACTCCTAGTACAACATTAGCACCACCCATTGGAATGGAAAGTATTGGTCTATTCAATACATATTCTCCCATGGATAGCTTGATATCATGGCACTTTCCAAAGAAATTTATGGTTCCTCCACTTGCAACCATCACTTGACACTCTAGTGCTGGATATAGGAATCAGTGGAATTCCTTGGCTATATTACAATGAATAAAATTATGGGTACTGACCAAATCAACCAACATTATTAGCTTTTTATTCTTGATATGTCCTTCTATTTTTATAGTTTAAGGAGTGGTAATTCTAGCCAATGCATTACAAGATATGATCTCATTCATTTCTTCTTTTTCTTGGGTTTGTTCCTAGCGTATATACTCTTATTTTGATGTTTCTTGTTCCTTTTCTTTTGCCTCTTCACAATCTATGTAAAACAATTTCTTCTGATTGCACTTACGACCTTTAGTGTATTTTCTATCACAACTGTAGCAAAGCCCTTTTTCTCTTTTTTTCTTCTAATTGTTGTGGTGTTGGCCTTGTAATTTGTGGAAGGCTAGGGGAAACAACACTTCCATATTTATAGTTGCGAGTGGTAGGCTTCCTTGTTGCCATAATTTTTCTTTCCCTTTTCCTTGACAACCTGAATACCTTCTCCAATGAATCAGGTTCCCAAAGTCGAACCTCATGTTGGATTTTATCCTTTGAACTCCCTATGAACACATCAATCCTTTGCTCCTCTAGAATATCTTTTACCCTTATATTCAATTTCTGGAAGTCCTCAATGTGCTCCATCATTGAACCATTTTGTGATTCATTAATTGGCTAAAAAAGGTGTTTAATTTTGTATACTCATAATATGTTATCATTTCTTCTGTAAAAATTACCCAAATTATAATTTTGTTTTGAGAGAAAAGCCATAGATACCATACAAACTGATTTGGTTCCAAATATAAATCTTCATTGCATACGTTTTGTGTGTTTTTCACATTATGGAGATTGAAATATTGCTCCATTTATAGTATCCATGTTACAAGATCCTTGTCATCAAAATTCCTCAAATCAATATTTGGAACATTGTGGGTCTTCAATCCAATTTTAGAGTCTATCAAATCATTATTAACATTTATTTTTCTCTCATTATAAGTTTCCTCTACTACCTTTCTCCCATTAGGAAGCATTTCTTATAGCAACTTTTCCAAACCTCCTTTCAAACCTTCCATGTCTTTCTTCAAGTATTCAATGCTTACTTCTAAACCATCCATCTTAGCTTCCATGCCTTTCTTTAAACTATCCATATTATATTCCACTTCATCCATATTAGCTTCAACGACTTTCTTTAAACCATCCATGTTAGCTTCTGTTACTTTCTGTGAGAGTGATTTTTGTTGCACTTGGTCTCGTAATTTCGATATATCATGTTACATTTCTTACTCTTCTTCATGAGTCATGCTAGATATGTCAGGTTGCTTACTAAGTGTTTCTATTTTCTTTCTTTGGGGCATCAGTTATTGATAATTATGCTTCATTATGCCCTTTTAATTCCTTCAAACTAATTTTTTTAACCAAACTTATGAAAAATAAAAATAAAAAGCTACCCACCTATTTTCACTTTGTAGGAGCTCGATATTGAATCTATTGTATATCGATAATTTCAAATCTCAAAGGTCTAAAATTTCATCCTATGGTAGCCCTCTGAGTCCTGTTTCCAACTTGACAAGTGTGATCAAGATTGGGTTCTCCAAGGAAGAGTTATGAAAATATCCCACGATGACCTGATTATAGACTCGTTTGGTAGAGAAAATGTGTACAAAGTTCCACATGTCATTGTTTCAACCTTAGGTCCTGGAACCAATACATAGAAAACTACATGCCATTCTGTTTCTATAAATTGTTACGAAATGTCAATATGATGCTCAGAGAGAAAGTTATGACAATTTTCCCTAGGTCAGATGTTTATGATATAATTCGGGAGCCCGCAAAAATCCTAACTTCCTTGGATCATATCTCTGAAGATAGATCAAGACAAGATCTAAAATTTGTACCCAAGGTTAACCAAGAATTCGGTTCAAATGGGTTTTAATTTTAGCTTCTGAAACATCGTGTAAAAAACGTTTTAGTGAAAACTCCATGAGGACCTATTTGAAGCAGTGAAACCCTAGAATCCAAAGCTCTGATACCAATTTTTATGTAACCAACTCATAGAATAGAAGAAAATATACATCAACGACTTCAAAATAAGCCTCTTTGAGGGGAAAACTAGATTTATATTACATAATTCAACAATTATTGAATTATACAAATGACAAAATGTCCTTTATATATATAGGATTCTAACACATCACAATATAATCAAAGATGACATAACAATAACAATATAAGGGCACAAAAATAACAATAGTGGGCTTATATGGGGCACAATGATAACAATATGTGGAAAATAGGGGCACAACAATAACCATAAGGTCTGCAATGACAATAGTAATGGGGAAACACTAGTATTATAGGAACCTAACAAGCTTGGCCCAACAGACTATCAAGGCACATCTTCAAACTCTTCAACAACAGTTTCAAGTAGAAGTATGTGTAGTAGAACATAATTATTTCTAGCACCGATAAATATTATGTTGAATTTCCCTATAAATCTAAATACACTCGAAAGCTTTGTAAAATATGAGAAATCCAAATGAATGAAGAATACAATAAATTTTGTCAGAAGGAGATCCAGAATCTTCTAAAATAAGAAACTGAATGGAGAATTTGACAACACTTGGAATTTCTATGGGTTTTATGTCAACAACACTCAGAACAAATTCATGGGATACCCCACCTAGTTATAAAGTACAAACCACTCAACGATGTTTATGCTAATGATACAAACCCAATTCCTCACAAAAACTGTCTAATATATAGAATAGAAGGTGCTCTAGTTTTCTCTATATTTGATATGAAATTTGGATTTTTGGAGGTGTCTACTAAGGAGTGAGATAGGCTCAAAACTTCTTTCAGTGTACCAATTAGGCACTATGAATGGAATGTCATGCCATTTGGTATTAAAAATAACCCCCCCCCCCCAAAGTTAAAATATAAATGGATCAATTTTTCAAACCTTGTTTTGAATGGTTGTTAGCTTATAATGATGATATATTGGTCTTCTAACAATATGTCGAAGATCATTTCAAGCATGTCCAATTTTGTTTTAAAATTATCAATGATATAAAATTAGTCCTTAGTAAAAAGAAGATTGAGTTCTTTCAGATTGACATCGAGTTTTTGTGTCATACTATATCCAATGGACAAATTACTCTCCAACAATATGTTGTGACATTTGTAGACAAATCCCCAATAAAATTATAGATAAACATAGCTGCAAAGTTTTCTTGGTTGCCTATATTATGCCTATAATTTCTTTAATCATTATGCATGGGATCCCCAAATACTAAATGGATAAATGAAGAAGGATACTCTTCCATGGCGGAAGATCACGCAAAATTGATAAGAAGAATTAAAGAAAATGTCAGACACTTACCCATCCTTTATGCTCCAAATGCATCCTTTCCTAATATTGTAGAATTTGACACTAGTGAGCTTGGATGGAGAAGAGTAACCACACAAAAGAAAGGGAGTAAAAAAAAACCTTTCAATTTTCCTTTGGAACATGGTATGATACTGTGATGCAGGTAAATTCTCAGTGTGGACAAAAACAATTACTCTAGCTCGAGAGACCGGGTCTAGCCACAAACAAACAATCTATGGAAAAATTCCTTAATCTAGAATCAAATAAGAGGGCCTACCTCTTAGAATTACATTCTACTTGGTTATGATCTTGCTTCCTTACTCTAGATACCCTTCATTTCCTTTCTTCGAATACCTGAAACAAGCAAAAAAACAACAACAACAAATGTGATAGCATACAAATTGTATTCATCCTACTTAACAGGTCAAGGAACATTAATCCATAAAATGTAAGGTAACACTTCAATGTAAGAAATCAATGAATAGTTGTATGCATATAAATTCAGAAAGAGATTACAACCAATGCCTTGATGTTGCTGGTCTCCTCTGACATATCTGGGTTCCCACACTTATGCTAGCATCTCATGGATAACCTCAACAATGGAAGTTTTAAGGCTTGTTACCTTTAGTCTAAAACCAAACCAAACACACTATTCTCCCTCAAACATAAACTAGAGAGATACAAGCTTAGATGTCTTGCTAATTATTCAAGCTCCAAAAATACCAAGACTGAAACTAGTGAAACTTGTAAAAGGAGGCGTTTATATATCTTGGATACAGTGGACATAGCTCATCTTATCATGGGAGAAGTCTTTATCTATTGGGTTGGTTCCATCCTCATAGGGAAAGGAACCCAAACTAACTTCCTCGACTACATCTAGCCCAACCATTTACCTGACTTCTATTACAAAGCTTCTAGACCTAGAAGCTTCGACTCCATATTTAAAAAACTTTCCAAGAGATGATCAACGTGACTGAGAAAATGCTCAGTGTCATTGTACGATGAGGAAACTAGTCATTAGCATCAGTCTTGTAAACTTTGGTAAAACGAATATTCTTGGGAAATGATGAAAAATGGAATCATTTTTCTCATGAAGAGGGACATAATGGGAGTTTCTTCATGATGGGAAAGCATGTAGGTTTCACTGTAGAGGTCTGGCAGGATTGGGGAATGGGGAGTGCAGGGAAGTGAAAAAATAATGTGTAATAGATTCCCTCTAAATCATGAAGGCCAAAATAGAGTGAGGGGTGAAATGATTTACAAGTAGATGTGGGGAACCAGAGTCTGTCGTCGGAAAACTTGCAAGCAAGCATAGATACATATACATCACTAAAACTATGACAAATGATACATGATTCATGCTATGGATGTAGCCATCAAGAGAATGATCATGTAAATGGATCCAAGGCATGGGCATAACCATATGATAGAGAAGGATCACATATAACAATAATGAGAAGGATCACATATAACAACTCATGGTATGGTTGCAACTATCCATATGAAAGAGACATGTATATCAGCATGATCATGTCACATCATCTTGGAACCTGTACTTGTGTAATCTAAGACTTGGGTCTTGTGCTCTAACATGACCCGATCAAAGTACAAATCCTAACATGTGAATGAATGTGTTGAATTTGAGCATGCTAGAAAGTCACTTGATTACTAGTCAATGAGGTGATCCATTAACAAGCACGAGAGAAACCATCAATAACGACAATGGCTCTCAAGGTACTAGCAGTACAGTTCACACAATGTGAATAAAGGAACTAAAGTGCAACACCCATGAAATAACCTGATCAAAATCCAATGGTGTGAACTTGTCGTCAAGTGTGAACAACTTGCCATTAGGGCATGCAAGCTCTAAGGTACCAGAAGAGAGTCTCTCAGCTAGCTTCCTAGATAATGAGCTAAAGTCAACAGGAAGCAACTGTGTCAAAGGAGGTCCAAGATGTATTCCACATCATTGACATGAGACAAAGGGATGCAATGATTTCAGATGATACACAGAATGAAGAGTAAGTGTAACTACAGAAGGACTAACTCTTGAACATATTGGCGACATGAGTCAGAAGTTTTGTAGCTTTTGGATCCATAGGATCAGTGGTCATCATGACGTGGCAGAGATGAAATGGAAGGTAAAAATGAAAATCCCAAACTAGGAAATTAAATAATGAAAAGGAGGATATCCCAACCCGACATGGAGCTGAAAGTGTCATGTTCTAGAGTGAGCTTCCCATACAACTAATAGAATTTTCCATTTTCGCCCACCATTTTTGGTAGGTACCCCAATTATATTTTCTCGCAAGATTGAAGGGGATAGTATGTGTTTGCATGTAAGTTCAACGTTCGGGTGAATCCAACCTTGTAAGTTTAATGAACCATAGGAAGGAGAAGCTCATGTCCATCCATGGTGACAAATCCAATGTCGTTTAATGTTTTAATGATTTTAACAAAGGTGTAACTTGGTATCTTTTTCATATTTAGAAAGTTTGAAAAAGACACAAAAAATAAAAACCCACATGGTCCCTTTTCCTACATTTGCATCTCTTGGGCGTGAAACGTTAGAAAATGATACTTGAGAGAACCGCTTAACCATTTCAGTGAAGGAGCACAATTTTCATAAATAGTTTATCCCAACCTAAAAAAGGGGTAAACATATACTAGGTAAACGATGTTTCACAACCTTTATCGAGTTCAAGACAACAAAGGCTTGGAAATATTTTCATGTTTAAAGAGTCAAAAAAGAGTTTAAAAGAGGACTCCACATTTTTATTCTCGTTTATGAGTCAAAAAGGGAAAAACACTCGGCGATCTTTTCATTCGATTTTTATGAGTCAAGAAAAGAGCTTAAATGAGACTCCAGTACCAAAATCAATAACTTGCCACCTCTTGCTACACAAAAGGTTAATGCGTTGTCCAATTTCTGAGGGAAAATATGTTAAAAATACTTTTAAAATCCTAATATTTCATGAAAAATGAATAAAAGGAGGAAAAAATAATTATTCTTTACCATTTCATCATTTTACCTTATGTGGAGCATTTTTCACCCATTTGTGCCCTAGATTTTCAGGAGTAGATTCCAGAAGATCCGAGAGGCCATTCGACAATCCGTTAGTTGAAGGCAAGAGCCAAGACCTTAAGCTTCATTTTAATGCTCATTTTTCTTGTTTTTAATAATTTTTTTGATTTCTTGACGAGGATTTAGGAAACAAAAAGCCCTTCGTCTGCACGATTTCCTAGCATGGAATCGCACTGATTGGGGGTTACTAACACTGTCAAGCACACCGTGGGTGCTATTATTTTTAAAACAGTAGCGCCGACATTGTGAGCATAAAATTTTCAATTTTTTCCCAAATTTCCCTGATTTGATCCAAATTTCCTTAGGCAAGGATGATTATTGACTTGCTTTTGTGGTTTTTGCAGAGAAAACATCGCGAAAAATGGTTGATTAGAAGGGACGTGAGCATGAGCGCATTGATACACAAGCAATTGCAGAGAAAAATTGCTGGAATTCCCTGAGGAACTATGGGCTCCTCAAATTCTTCCTCACACCAGATCTATGATCTTAACCTAAATTGCTACGGTATCTAATCAGTCTTTGGTACGTCTATTGGGATTTTTTTATGATTGGGGACCAAGAACTCGAGTTGGAAACTTCTGTCATTTATTTCATCACAGGACTACCCCGAACATGGGAACTGATCAATCTGTATGGGTCCATGCCTATTGGGGAAAGTGTGAACATGTTGCGTATAGGACATTGCCCGAAAGTACTAAAATTGAAAAGTAGGAAGATAAATATCATGAGTGTTCAGGCTCTTATGCTGAAAGTGTTTTTTTTGCCCATCAACAAAGTTGTTGGTGCTCAAGCAAAGCATGAGTCCAACAAGTTGAAGTTTCAGTATGCTATCGACCATACGGTGTCAACTATCTTCAACAGGGCAGAAGCCATGAAGGTAAACATGAAGCATGAGCTATCTAAAGCCAATGCAGGAAACCTAAAGCAATTCTACTATGGTTTCATTCTATTGACCTTCTTTCTGGAGCAGGTCCCGCTATTTCACTACCAGCTTGCTGAGGTGGAACCGCCATTGCCACAAGACCCATGGATGGTATATTGGAGTGCATTGATGCCCAGCATTATTGGGGCCCAACATATGTCATATAAGGTCGCCTTCTTCTCGTGGCTACGGTGAAAAATAATTGTAGTAGAGGATTGGCCCTATAGAAATACAGACTTCAGCGATGATCCAGATATGTCGCTCCTAGAGGGAGAGGATTATCCAGATGATCCAGAGGGAGAGGATTATCCAGATGATCCAGAGGGAGAGGATTATCCAGATGATCCAGACTTCAGCGATGATCCAGAAGATCCAGATATGTCGCTCCTGTGGAATCTCCGGTGACTAATTCAAAAAGAGGCACTCTTCCTGAGGTGAGGTATCGGGGACAAGTTTGATAGCCAGCATGAGTTAGGGAATTTAGACCGTAGACTAGCTGGAATTGTGTGAATCCAGTTGCATCCTTGGTTGAGGTTTGGTAAGACCACAGAGCTGAAAAGGGCATGAGATGCGAATTTGACTTGCGCATCCTAATGGTGCACTGAAGCATCAAAACTAATACTTTGTTCACAGCTTCAACTTGGCCGTTGACTAGAGGTTAATATGGGGTTGAGCCATCGTGGTGCAAACTGGACATAGAAGTCAGCTAATACATCATGTAATCTCAAAAATGGGAGCCATGGTCAGTGAAAATGGCCTGAGGCACTTCAAACTAGGAAATAACATGATTGAATAGAAATTGAGCTGCCATTTTACCATCCGCAGAGTATGTAGGCATCGCTTCGGCCCATTTGGTGAAATAATCCACAACAACGATAATATACCCATGCCCCGAATCCAAATGAGGGTTACATGTCATATATTCGATTCCCCATTTGGAGAAAGGACTAATGGTAATCACGGGGTGTAGGTGAGTGGGTGGGGCATGCATTTTACGCTAATAAATTCGGCACTCATGGCATTTGCAAACAACAAGGATGGAAACCTTGAAGATGGAGGGCCAAAAATAACCAATGTAAAGGATTTTTTGAGCAGTAGCATATTGAGAAAAATGACCACCACATGCTCGAAAATGGCAGTCATTCAAGACTCCCTCACCCTCCTCAATAGTGAGACAATGATGAAGAACTAAATCGACACCAGTATGGTATAAAGTATCTAGAATGAGATGGTAAGGTTGGGATTACTACTGAATGCGTCGACGATCATCCTTGGTCAATGTAAACCCAAAGATGGTTGTCTAGAGATACATGATGATATCACCGTCCCAAGGGTCGAGAGTGCTAATCAAGAAAAGAGTGTCATGCGGGAGCTGCTCATCAACACCAGCGGGAAGAGAAGCAGAGGGAAGGGAGAAAATCAATTCAGTGAAGACCAATGATTTCTTAGATTTGGTAGTAGTGAACACCAAATAGAATTCTTGGTGGATGAAAATCCACATCGAATACTTTCCCCCCAAAAACTGATGAGTCAGGATGTAGGTCACAGGGTTTCATTCAGAAATCATAGTGGTAGTGCGGAGGAGAATGTAATGCCGAAAGTGCTAAACAGCTTGTGCGGCAACCAAAGCCAACTTCTCGATATGAGCATAATGTGTCTCAGTGTCGAGGAGGTTTCGACTGAGGTTGTAACTAACATGTTCATCACCTTCATCATTGTCTTGTACCAGCACCATAGCAATGGTACTACAGGCTATAGGTAGATAAAGGAAGTAATGGCGATGATAGTTTGGAGGGTGTAGAAAAGGAGCATTTATGAGGACAACTTTTAGGTTTTTGAAATAATTTTGGGTAGCCTCATCCCAAACAAATGGGTTTCCTTGCTTGAGCAACTGGGTGAACCCTGAAGCTAGCTCAACATAGTTTGGTACAAAATGACAGAGGAAATTTGCTTTTCCCTGCAGTGTCTCTACTTGATGCAATGAAGATGGAGGGGGTAAAATAAAAATGGCTTTGAATTTAAGAGTATCAAGGTGAATGCATTAGTTTGAAATGATAAAGCCAAGGAGTCATCCATATTTGAGCTAGAAGACACGTTTATGCAGATTCAGCCAAATGTTGTAGCGTCTACAACGAAGATTTTTTTTTTGGAGATGATTAGGATGATGATGGCATTTATGTGAGTGAGAGGGGAGATCATCCAAGTAAGCCTATAGGATGGTTCAAATGTCATGGAATGCACAATACACCACTCTCTGCAATGTAGCCCCAACATTCTTAAGGCCAAAAGGGAGATTTTTATATGTGAAGGGTCCCTCACGGACAGATATAGGTTGTCTTATCCTAATCATCTAACGCAATGCTTATCTAGTTGTAACCAGAAAAACCATCCATAAAGGTAAAGAATTCAATCCCAGGACATTCATTTATGATCTGGTCAATGAAGGGAGTGGGGTATTCATCCTTTGGGCACGCAGGATTGAGATCACTATAATCGATGCAAACGCGAATAGTGCCTTGTTTCTTTTCCATCGGTACAATATTTGACACCCAATCTATAAGAGGGATTGGATAAAAAAATCTAGCTTTCAGAAATTTTTCAACTTCACGCTTGATGGCGGCTGCTTTTCTAGGGTGCACTAGACGAAGTTGTTGGCGAGCGGGCTTTGCAGGAGGGTAAGTTGGAATTTCGTGCACGACTATACTTGGGTCAATGCTAGGAGTTTCTTCATATGACCACACAAAAACATCCCGTAACACTTGGAACAGATGAATATAGAGCTTGATCTCATCTGGAGAACAAGTTACCCCGATATGGACATTTCAATGACACCAGTCTTGATAGAAATATCAATTGGCATCGTTTGGGTAGTGTTACCCGTGTTCCCTTCTAACAAAATTCATGAGTCATAACCAACGTTTGAAGGGGTAGGTTCAAAAACTTGGAAGAAAACTTCTCAAGACAAGTAGACATGACCGTCGAGCTAGGCAAGAACGAGGAACAATGATGAGTGCCGTTCCACGGTACTTCCTCTAGAGACATGACTTCCACAATACTATCACTAGAAAGAAAATCCTTAGGTAAGGGATCAGGAGATTCCCAAGAACCAATCCACATGGGCTGACAATACGCATTGAGAGATGTTCTCAAAACAGAGAAATCAGAGGCTACTAAAGGTGAACACGAAACAATCTCCAGATAATTAATTTCAGCAGGACTTAGTGGCATAGCATTACCCAATGTATCAACAAGATCCGGTGAGGGAATGACCCAAGGATCAGACTTGACCAAAATCAAGTTGATAAAGGAAATATGAGGAGGTCAGAGTGTAAAAATTCCCATCAAGGAAAGATATTTAAAGAGTCCCACACTCTCATAAGTAGCATCGGTGTGCTTTACATAAGGAACATTGTCATTCGAGGAGGAAGTGGCAAAGAAGAATAGTTGGTCGACTGTGACATTCTTCCCTTGATGGGGAAAACAAATCACGTGGAAAAGGGAGGAGGCTACAACATGCATGGCATCAGTCCAGCTCTGTCCGAGTAGAAGATTATACTTAAGATTAGCGTCAACGGTCTCTACTTCAAAGTGTATTGTCTTGCCCTCCAAAGTAATGGGAAGTTTGGGAAGGACACCTAATGGTTGTGAATCATGTCTGTCAAAAGCTTCCAAAGTGTTAAGGGACTAGTTATGCGTAGGAGAACCAATTGCCTTCCAACAAGCGACATAAATGATGGAGGTAGAAGTACCTTCATTGATGACGGTCCTATGAATGGCTTTCTCATTTATGATCACTTGAATGAGAAAGAAAATATGATGAGGTAAACATGGAACATGGTTTTCTAGGTGAAAAAAAATGATATTAGAGTCAGTTGGATCAATACCCCCAATAGCCAACAATAACAATTTCCGCTGATAAGGAAAACTTTGAAGGACTTCGAGAGCAGACATAGCTGACAACACTGGAGCCAAATATTCAACAATGTTATATTGCTGAGAAGCTCGAGCATTTGGATTATTCGAGGACTTCCGTAGCACACCTCGAGATGGTGGTCGAATGGTGAGTCAAGAATAATTCACTCTATATGGAGAGGACAAGAACTGGACGGGGTAGAGGAAGAAGGGGTACCTTCTTTCTCTTTTCCTGTTGTCGGGTGAGGATTTTGATAATCTTTTGACCTACTAGTCATGTTAATTGGTGTATTCATCATGAAAACTTGTGAACCTGTGGAAGCAGATGATAGAGGTTGTTCTACCATTTGGGTTTGCTGGGATAGAAAGGGCTCTTTTAGGATAGCTAGGGTGCCTTTGAGAAAATGGCTAACTTTGGATCGTTTGGGACAATCCTTAGTATAGTGATCATCTTCAAAAATGACGCATGGATATTTGGGCTTCCGTTGGGAATCATCACCAGTAGACGACTTAGGAGGGCACTGTTTTTGGGCATCATCAGCTTAACCCTTTCCTTTGCATTTCTTCTTACCTTTGGAGGATTTGTTCGTTGTGGTAGAATGGACAATGTGAACTGCTAAGGCTTTACCAGGGCTCGGTGAATTGTGAGAAGAATCATTGGAGGCATTGTTGGACACCAACTTCTGTTTGGAAGAAGATTTTGCAGGGGTCTGAGTCACTGAACCAATTACTCCATCAATAAGAGGTGTAGCCAGAGACTTAGATGTCATCATATTAGATGATAGTTAGTCTAGGCACATTAGGTAACATATCATACAACGTGCCATATTGTGAATAGATGAGGTCTAGATACTCGGCGGGTGTGATGGCTTGTTCCTCAGTGACTTATCCACCCATAGCAATGTCCTCAACAATTTTGTTGACAAATGATTTGGTGAACCACTCGGTCAATAACTGATCAACAATATCAAACTTAATCAGGCAACACCTATGTCTCCATTCATGGATGTGATCAGAGACATGGGTGGAAATGTCTTGCTTGTGTGATGTTACCAGATGGGTGCCAATTTCATAGCGAACTGGTAGTTGGAAATGTGCGAGAAAGGCCATGATGAGAGTGTTAAATTCGTGATAGGTATTTTCATGTAGCTCGATATAGCACTTAGTTGCAGCACCTACAAGAGTTCGTTGGAAAATCTAAAGATGGATGGAATCATCAATGTAGGAATTTCAGGAGCACCATAGGTGATATGTCATCATGTGGGCATGTCAAACCCATTTCGATTTTCCTTCAAACTTCATAGAATCAGGTCATTCATGAGTCTAAACACATCTGGCAATTCTAGTGTAGCCAAGAACGAGAATTGGGAATTGAAAGAAATTTGAGGTCGATAAGCAGACCCAGTCACTGAAATCCATCCCTGTTCGTAAGGGTTTTGTCCCCATAGTGGAGGGCTTTCTCCATATGGCATTTGATTTCTCCCCCACTGTAGGTTACCTTGCCTATAGCAAGGATTCTCACCTTGAAAGCCTTGAAAATTTCTAGCCATAGCCTGCTAATAAGAAACATGCAAGTTAAAAGGTTGTTGAGCCTATTGGCCTTAGACATGTGGATTTTTCTCCTGATGTCCTTGAGCATAATGGTTTTCAACTTGTTGCCCCTAGACATGAGGGTTTTGGACTTGCTGGCCTTGGACGTAAGGAGTTTGCACTTGTTTCCCTTGAACATAAGGATTTAGGACTTGTTACCCTTAGACAAAAGGATTTTGAGCCTACTGCCCTTGGACATAAGGCTTTTGTCTCCGCTGCTACAGGACTTGACCCTGACCTTGCCCTTGCAAAGGTTGACCGTGTTGATATAAGCATAAGGGTTTATACTTCCAAGGTTGACCTTGTTGCTACAATAGCTAACCTTGCAGTTGTAAAGGTTTCCCTTGCTACTGCAAAGGTTGACCTTGCGAGGACATAGGTTGGGAGGAATGTGGCACATACTGCACTTGCGGCTACATGGTTTGTTGTAGCGGTTTCGAGGGTTTCCCCTGCAGTTGTTGTAGTTGTTCTTACTGCAGCATTATCTACCCTTGTTACTGCATGGATGGCCCTTATTGTGACAAAGGTTGTCGTTGCTGCTGTAGAAGTTTTCCTTACTACTGCAAGGGTACTTAAACAGTAACTCATGGAGTGACACCTTGATAGTTCCCAAACTATATCTATCCATATCCACTAGGCACGACAGATGGACCAGGTTCGACACAAGGTCTAGGCTAAGAGATGTAAGGTGGATTAATCATCACTTGTGAACCATATGGAACATAAGGAGGTTGGTATTGAACCTAAGCCATATTAGGCTCATGGTACTGGATGTTACCTAGCCTAGATGGACCAATAGGGTTCAGCTATTAGTACTAGACATTACTTGATCCAGCAGGACCAACAGGGCTTAGAATGGCACCTAAAGAGGGCTGGTCCATTCCAACCATGTGAGCTTGTGAGCCAGTCACATTGGTTGTTCCAGACATCATGGAAAAATTCATACTTTTCTCCCTAGTTCGTGGCACAACCTGTCCACTTACTTGAGGGATCGAAGAACTAACAGAGACATGACTCGAGAATGTCGGTTGAACTGAATGGTTGACTTGGACCAATGAAACAAGAGGATTCAGAATAGTGGGTTGCACCAGATTTGAAGTAACTACAGAATGCACCATCAGTTGGGAGGTCGGGTTCCGAATGAACGGACCTAAGGTAGGCATAGCACGAGATGACAAGATAGGGTCACGATATAGTGATGAGGTAGTAGGCATACCTGAAACCAGCTGAGCTAAAGTCACGTAATTACACAGTAACTTAGGATTAACACTAGTAGGAATGCTTCCCATGTAAGGGAAACTTTGAAGAGGGAAATGATATTCCTTCTCCTTGACTCTGCGTGGAGTGGAAACCTCTTAGTGACCCACAGAGAAGATTGGGATTTCACCTTCTAATTCCATGGGTGAAAACAGGCGACGATGGACTACCGAAGATGTTCGAAGGGATATTTCCAAAGGAATACCCGTATGATCATACATACTATACGTACGATGTGGTGATATCATAACAAGATCGAATAAAGGATTTGGATGATAAAAAACCAGTCCAATTTGACCTTTAAAAGTCGGCGAACAATTGGGACTCTAGATAGGATTATCCAGAGATTCTATGCCAGAGTGAGAAAGTGACCCAGCATCTGAGGGAGGGGGAGGATGAGATGACAAAGGTTGAATGCTTAGAACAATTACAAGTTCAACACCTTGGTCCTCAATTGACTATGGCAATTCAAGAAAAGGCTCCTCAAACGATCCTTCAGACAGAGGAGAGGAAGGGGAACTAGGTGAACCTGATGGTTCAACCACGATGATTTTGTCTCAATTAACGAGAAGAGAGAGATTGATTCCAAGGATTTTAAAATGTATTTAAAGGTATACTCACGATGTGACTTGGAAAAGACTAACAAAAATTTTATATGATTGTGGGCAACAATTTTTTAAGATGAAAAAACAAACTAGTGTTCTTTCATGTTTTAAGAGCCAAGAAAGAAGCAAAGGTGACTCTATCACTTTTGGTTTAAAAGGAGCTCTAAAGGACAAACGATTGGATGATATTTTATATTTAGGGAGTCAAAAAGATCAAAATGACTACTCATGATAACCTAGGAAAAAAGGCTTACCATGTAACCGTGAACTACAAAATCCCTCCCAGCGAACCGAAAAGTATGGGTAGGAAATGTCCCTGAATACTGTGGTCGGCGTATCACATTTATAAGCCGACAACCTCGAATTATTATGGATAAAGGATTGCAACCTAGTCGGGTCTCCCCTTATATACCCGATAGTACGAGGAGCACAAGTCCATACTAGCATTGTCTAGTGCTGAAGCGAACGACAACTGATATGTTTAAAGATGTCAGGAGATGTCTCTAGCCTAAAACTTCTAAATGTGATCATTAGGTTTCAAATGTACCTTAGGTTAATTGAATACATTTTAATCTTTATCTCGAAATTATGTCTTAGTTTTCAGGCCTTATCGATGTGACTTGAAAAATATCTATATGCAGCTAAATGAGAAAAGACCCTTTCAATTCGATGAATTGTTTAGAGTAATGAGAGTTGAAAACACACTCAATGCAAAAAACAAGCAATTGAAATCAAAATGACCTTTTCACTATTTCTCTTTTTGAAAACAAACTGATGAAAAACTTTTTCCAATTACTACCTTTCCTATCACAGGCACTTCAAGTAGTCCTTTCACTCATAAAGAGAATTCATTTTTTTCTAATGCAAATGAGAATGCAACTCTAGTCTTCGATGATGCTAACTAATGTAAGACATTGATTCAGCAAACTAGAATTATGTATTTTTCAATGAAATGAGAAAATGAATCTTTCACAAATACTTCAATGAAATTTTTTCAAAACAATCAACCTCAAGCAAATGCAAAGCACAAAAGAAAATTCTTTCCAAACTAGTGATGCAAAGACTCAACAAAAAACAAGATGAGCACTGTGATCTATGCCCAAAAGGAGATGCTTAGTCAACAAATGAAACCTTTCAAACTTGTTAAATGGAAATCAAAGCAACGAAAGGACTAAAAAGTGAAATGCAAGGAGCAACTTAACCAATGACTTGACTTGCTGAGCAGACAAATAGGTGAATTTATGACAACCTAGATGCCCCAGGGCTACAAACCATCCAAAGACTCAAGAAACCAAGTGAAGAAAAGGAAAACCAGAAAAGCACATAAACCAAGTGAATGGAGCTTTCCAATCAGGGAGAGCACAGTCAAGACAAGATAAGAGGTAGAAATCGAAAAGGCAAGACACATTGGTTATGATCTAAGGGAAACCCTGATCTTCACCTAGAGGAATTGGGGTGACTGTCTAACTGACAATAAGTGCCAAAAGGGGGTCAACTTGACTCTTATTGACAAACTTGCATTGATCGGTGTGACTGTCATAAAGATAAATGCGTTGACCGAGGATTCAAGGAAAAAAAAATAAAAATTTTCAAAGGATAAAGCTAGACATGCCACTGTAAACTTGAAACTCAGAGCAGTAAACCAGGAAAAGTAGAGAACACTAAAGGGAAATGGTAATACTAGAAAAGTTCACACAAAACCATAAGATGACAACCAATCAAATAGAAGGATTGGCTCCCCAACGAAGTCGCCAATTTGTGGTGTAGGTAAATTCTTTGTGTAGACACAAACAATTCGTCTAGCCTGAGAAAGCAGGTATAGCGACAAACAAACAATCTATGGAAAAATTCCTTAAGCTGGAATCAAATAAGAGGGCCTACCTCTTAGAATGCTATTCTTGTTGGTGATGATCCTACTTCCTTACTCTAGCTACCTTCCATTTCCTTCCTTCGAATACCTGAAACAAGAAGACAAGCAACAATAACAAACATGATAGCATACAAATTACATTTAGCCTAGTTAACAGGTAAAGGAACATTAAGCCATCAAATGTAAGATAACACTTCAACGTAGGAAATCAATCAGTAGTTGTATTCATATAAATTCAAAAATAGATTACAACCATTCCTGCACGTTGTTGGTCTCCACCGACATATCTGGTTTCCCACACTTCTGCTAGCATCTCATAGATAGCCCCAAAAATGGATGTTTTAAGGCTTCTCCCATTTAGTCTCAAACCAAACCAAACACAATATTCTCCCTCAAACATAAACTAAAGAGCTACAAGCTATAAATGTCGTGCTAATTATTCAAGCTATAAAAATACATAGACTGAAATTAGTGAAGCATGTAAAAGGAGGAGTTTACATAGCTTGGATAAGGGGAGATGGTTCATCTTATCATGGGAGAAGGAGTTATCTCTTTAGTTTTTTCCATCCTAATACGGTAAAGGAGCACAAACTAACTTCCTTAGCTCCATCTAGCCCAACCATTTACCAGACTTCCTTACAAAGCTCCTAGACCTGGAAGCTTCGACTCCATATTTTAGAAACTTGCAAAAATAGGATCTGTGTGACTGAGAAAAGGCTTAGCATTGCAGTATGATGCTTGTCCTAGTTTTAATCTCTTCATGATGGGGAAGCATGTATTATTCACTCCAGAGGTCCTCCAAGATTGTGGAATGGGGAGTGTAGGGACATGTTCAATCAATAACTTTATATTCATATAAATTTAGAAAGAAATTACAGCCAACAGCTTAACGTTGCTGGTCTCCTCTGACATATTTGGGTTGCCACACTTCTGCTAGCATCTCCTGGATAGCCCCAGTAATGGAAGTTTTAAGGATTCTTCCCTTTAGTCTCAAACCAAACCAAACACAGTATTCTTCCTCAAACATAAACTAGAGAGCTATAAGCTATATATGTCTTGCTGATTATTTAAGCTCCAAATATACCAAGACTGAAACTAGTGAAGCTTGTAAAAGGAGCGGTTTATATAGCTTGGATAGAGAGGAGATTGTTCCTCTTATCATGGGAGAAGGCTTTATCCCTTAGGTTGGTTCCATCCTAATACGGGAAAGGAGCCCAAACTAACTTCCTCAGCTCCATCTAGCCCAACCATTTACCAGACTTCTGTTACGAAGCTTCTAGACCTCGAAGCTTCGACTCCATATTTAGAAAAATTTCCAAAAGAGGATCAATATGACTGAGAAAAGGCTCAGTAGTGTCGTTAGATGCTAGTCCCGGTTTTAATCTCTACAAATCAACACAAGGAGGAAACTGGTCATTAGTGTCGGTCTTGTAAACTGGGGTAAAAGGAAGATTGTTGGGAAATGATACAAAAGGGAATCATTCTACTCATGAAGAGGGACATAATGGGATTTTCTTCATGATGAAAAAGCATGTAGGGTTTACTATAGAAGTACTCTAGGTTCGTGGAATGGGAAGTGTAGGGACAGTGACAAAATGCTATGTAACAGATACATAAAGGAATTATTCCAATGTTGATAACGAAGATTAAGCCACCTAGAATGCAGTGGAAAAAATTGAAATTCATCTGATAAATAAGATATTTCTAGATGGCTGGACCTATTTTTCAATTTTTATTTTCATATTTAGCATATAAAGGGCAACGAAAATTGCATCCCATACATCTTCAATAGAGAAAATTTACAATAATAAGTTCATTGCATGTTAATGGTGATAGAATGGAAGGAAAATGATGAAATTTACAAGGAAGTTCCCGAAAAAAATCATGGGATCAATATTCCAGTGAATGGGAACCTGCATGGAAACTTCGACATACTCAAGATTCTGGTACGAACTTGCAGTCTCATAATGATATTCAACATATAGTTCTAGAATGGAGACATTGACCTTATTGAACTTAAATTTAAATTTTATTGAACTTATAATTTTTTTTTAATATTATAGAATTTATTTATTTTTTGATTTCCTATTTTTTATTATTTTATTGAATATATGTTTAGCATATTAAGTTTTAATTACAAAAATTAACTATTTATACTAATATCTATATGTATGAGTTCTTAAATTTCCTTTTTCATTTTTTTTTAATTTAGAAATTAATTTATTTTATAAATTATTTCATTTTTTAAACATCTTTAAATATTAAATTTCATATATTTTCTTTTTAATAGAGATCCCGTCAATATAAATTATTTAGAGCTTATTATTTCCTAATTAATTTAAAAGTAATAATTTTAATTTTAATAAAAATATTATACATTTTAAATTATTTCCTTTTTCTTTCACTATATGAACTTTATTTTGTTTTTTAGTGGAATAGTTTTTGTTTTTTAGTGGAATAGTTTTCAAATTTTAGATTTAATAAAATTGCATCAAATTCTTGACCATTTCATCATAACATAAGTGTCAATTATTAATATTTATTAATATGTTTTTTTTGTTTTTAGCAAAGTGATTAATAACTTGGCTGCTTTTATACGAGTGTCATAGTGGATTGATTTTGACTACCACCACTATGTCTCCTTGGTGTGTAGGTATGTATGTTATGATATTAGTAAGTCGAGGCGATTTGAAATTTAACACTTAATTTTAACAACTCTCATATTTAGATGACCCAGCAGGCTGAGGCTGCCATCCTAAGGCTCAGACTGCAACTACCACATGTTTCACCCTCCTCCCCAAGTGGTGCTCCTACCATTCACTCCCCCTCCTCCATGTTAGTTTCCATAGTATGAAACCCCTCTGCTCCTGCACCCCAAGATTGAAATTACATTCCTCTATGTTCATTCCTTTCTCGAGGCTGGCGTCTCATTTTTTATTCTCCTTGGTAGTTTTCATGACTTCGTTTCACTAATTATGTTCTGCAACTTCCTCACCATGAATCAGGGTAAGGGGAGAGGTTGGTGCCTCAATAGAGGGAGAGAAAGGGGGTACCCCACAACCACCTTCGATGTTGTCACTATCACAGCTATGCTTGACGATAGAATTCATGACTCCATTTGTAGGGAGGTCCTGGTTATGTAGGATGTTGAAATACACATGCGTCACCCAACACTCTATGCACTCAGGATCCTCCTTAGGCTATAGCTAGAGTATGCCCATGAAATAATTAGAGTAGATGGCTAGATAATAGATCTCCTAGCTCACCGAAGTCACTATGTTTCACTCTCGGGTAGCTGGCGAGAGACCTTTGTGTGGAATTCCCACCCATCATTCCCTCCTCCTCTTCCACTGATACTTCCTCCTCCCATTCTCTGCTAGTTGTCTCCTCCTTCCTGCCCTTTCCTTATGCTCCTTTGGCGCATCCCCCTTCCTCCGAAGCTCCCATCCCCTTGGTAGTTAATTTTTCGTCCTCTCATCCTTTCCCCTACCCTTAAGCCTACTATATTTCAGAGGAGCATCCCGCGGACACTGGTATGTTGCAATATCATGGCCTACACCATGCGCAAGGTGGTTCTAGTGTAGCAACTATGCAGGTTCAATGTGGCATAAGTTATCTCTCATCATCATGGTGTCTCTAAGGTCAGTCTTTCCTCTACAACATGGGCTCTCCATAGGTCACCTCTATTCTATATTTTTTAAGGTGGACAACATAGCGCCCTGAAACTCTTTGGCTCATAATGCACCATTTTTTTGCTTGTTATGCATGAATTTTGTCATTTCATGCAACAATTTTTTATTTACTTTTCTAAGAAGCATGATTTTAGTCAACAATTATCCAGTTATTCAATGTAAAAAACTTCAAGAATCTGGTTTCTCCTTCTTGGGGTAGAGTCCCTCTCCACCTCATCTCTAGTTTCCTCCATGAGAGGTAGAGAATGCATTCTTGATTGTGCTTTTTGTAACTTCTCGCCTATTAATATAATGTGAACATATTTACTTATAAAAAAAGCACTTAATTTTAATAACAATTATTTATCAATATATTGGTAATTTATTTTTATCAAATTTTATTTTAAAAACTGTATTTTATTCATGAAAATGAAATAATACATTTTCTACTATAATTTATGTATTGATATTTTAAAAATATGAATATAAACACAAACCATTGAAAGCAAGCCTAAGGATTTAGATCAATTGAATGAGTTCTTATGCTAAGAACGAGGTGATATGTGATCTATAAAATACAAACCACTGAAAATTATTTTATTAAAATTTAAACATTACTTTAAAATTCTAAATAAAAAATTATTTATTTCTTTTTAAAAAATCATAAAATATATGTTAAAAAATCATTCATTTTTATTTAAATTTCCCTATAAATATTTTAATATAATGAAAAATGTATAAACTCAATAAAAAATGTATAATCTCTTCTAGAGCATATTGCAAGACATATTTCTCATTATTTATATAAAAAAATCCCATCCTTAAAGAAATAATTTATTTATTTATTTCATTTCTCATAGACATGGATAAAGCTAAAGCTAGATTGATTAATCATTAAATTGCTAGATTGATTAATCATTAAATTAATTTTTTTATTGATCGTATGTATGGATAAAACTAGATTGTTGATCATTAATTTTCAATTAATTATTTGTTTAAAACACTCATTCAATTCATAATTAAAAATATCCAATCTCATGAATCTTTTTAACACCCTTTTAGATAGCCGACATAAAAAAAATCAATCATAAATGCCATCAAATCCTGCAATCCTTTAATATGGATCTGTACCACATCCCCTACAAACTTCACATTCTTGAAAAATAAATATTACTTCAAACATAGCTTAATTCCTAAAGAACATTAGTCCCCACACACTATCATTTATTTTTTAAATATTTATTGTATTACTATCAAAAGCCAAGGAGATTACATGAACTTTTGTTGCTAAGAGCAATCAAGACCATGAAAGTAACATTGATGCCATAGACCCTAGTTATGGAAACCAAAATTGGGGACATTGTAAACGTATAAGCCCTAGAAAATTTGGCAGCACTATGATTGGCCATCTTCCTATCTTCCCCTATACAAAAATGTGATTCGTGAAAACTGAGACAAGCACTAGAAAAGATACCAAATAGTAAACAAAACATAGATGTCATAGAAGCATAAGTAGTAAAGCAGAAATATGAGTAGACTAGTCAAGGATGACAATTGTAGATCTTAGAGAGCTAGTTGCTTCGTTGGTGGGTCTGAGTTAGCACGAATGGAGTTAGTGAGGACGGCATTGATAATGTCTTCTTTTTTATTATTAGAATCTATTGCAAAATACCTTTCCACCCATTTTATCCACACCACTATATTATCCAAGTTATAACTAATGTCCCATATTATCCATTTGATTTCTTCCTACTCAACAAGCATTTTGTAATTATCAATTTGTTTATCCCTAATTACCATGTTTAACAAAGTCTTCAACTCACAATGAAGAGTGATGGAGTGCAAAAAGTGAAGGTTTCTCTTCCTCAATTTACCAGGATCCAGAACCCATTTCAGACAACCTCCACTAATCTCAAAGTAAAAATGTAATACCAGTCACCTAATTATTTCTCTTCCAGCCTCAAAATTTCCTTGCTGACCTCCAATGAAGCAGCCTCGATGAAGTTTGTGATGGGCTCCTAGTTGAAGAATTGTCAGTGTCTAGTGGAAGAAGGCCCAACACCAACTCCTCGATGAGCATGTTGTCATGGTCTAGGTACCATAAATTCCCCATGAGAAACAATAAACTAGATTGCAATTTATCATCATAAATATTGGCGACCTAGTAAGTGGACTAGGGGAGTGTAGATGTTGACGAGGACTAAGTTATGACCTGACAAAGAAAGGATGATATTGAATCATATTAGGGTGATATAGATGTGAATGAGAACCCTAAACTTCATATGAAACCGATAATGGAACCCCAGGAAAAGACTAAGGTGACACACCATCGGACAATCTAAAGGATTGTATACTAGAGCTATTACTTGAACCTTGATATGTTCAATGTGACTGTAGACTCGAACGTTAGCATGAAACTAAAAAATAGAGAGAAGTGTAGGGAGTGGACAACCCTCGAAGGCTAATTCAAAAGTAGAACGAAAAAGGTGTCTCAGTAACAAACCCCACATGCAAGGACCAGGCAATTAAAAGAGACACAATTTGGATCATAACCTTGTAGGGAAGTCGGGTAAAGGATGACGAACAAATTAAACACCAAGGTTGACCTTGTGTTATGCAAAAATAAATTAAGAACATAAATGATTTTACCCGTCTAAAGAGCTATTATGCAAACTAGAATGATAATGAAATTGAAAGAGTTTAAATAGAGGGAGAGGAGATAGCCAAATATATAGATCCATCATTTAATCAACATGAGTGGCCAGTGTAAAGAACTTTGTCGTTATTATAATGAAGGACCCACATATTACTGAGCAAAAAATTCCAACAAAAAGGAATTTCTTAAGTTTCATCAGCCTATGAACTTCATGGGAACTTTATAGAACCATTATTGCATGGAAATCCTAAAAGGGGTCATGAATGGTGCGTAGATGATTGCGTAGATGAATGCCAAAGTGTCCTAGAATGGATTGGGACTCAACAGTTCAAAGAATAAATTCATGATGCAATCTCAAATTGGATAAATTCGTTTGTCAGGGAGATCCCAGGTTATAACCAATCCACCTTGGGGTAGGAGCATCGTTTCCATAGGGACAAAGGGAATTCTAGTGTGTGACAATCCTTTTGAGATAGAGAATGGAATGTATAAGGGTCGACAATTTAACATGATGAAGTGGGTGAGGAGGAGTACTATAACTAACATCCATGTTGGCCACATTGTATCCATGAAGATTATTATGGAGGGCTTTGTGCAATTAACCATTGCTACTAACGGTCATGTCAAGAGGAATAAATGCATGGTGTAACTCAGTAGAAGCATTTAATATAGATCTACTATTTTGTGGCTACCTAATTTTCAATTATCAGAGGCTAGAAGGTTTGTGAAAGTTGGTCACCCACACCAAGGAACCCTACACATTATCATTAATAGTATTGGATTCCAGAACTTTACCCAGAGAAAAAATTCACGAACCAGCTATTCAATAATTCGATAAGAGAACCTCCCAAACATTCCTTGATCATGTTATATCCTTTATTTCCTCCCAAACATTTGTAATAGACAAATAAATAAGTAAAGAAAAAAAGGGTTATCACTCGACTTGCAGGAGGAACAAGTACAAGGGCCTTGCCAATTTCTCTTCTACATATATTTCCAGGTGAAAAACTTACTCTTTAGCATAAGCAACACAAATTCTCTAACATGCTAAGACACCCATGATAAGAAAACTCACATACATAACAAAGTAATAAAAAAAATTACATTTCCTCTAACACACCCAAAACAAATAAATTTCATCTTAATAATCCATCGATTTAATTTCATAATGTTAGAATCGATATGAATGAAAAATAAAACATTTTTTATAATGTTCAACTAACAAATGTATATATAATTTATGCATTCCTGGTTCTATAGAGAAAAGGTTGTTAATAATTCTTGCAGGCATGTAAGTACACATTATTGAGTCCAGTACTACTCCAATGTTAATACTACTACGTAGAAATGATTCGTTGAGAATTTTCCTGAAGTTCTATTGTACTCCAACTATAATTAAAGTGAGAGGGATTAGGTCGTGCTTCCCCTGGCTTTGATCTAAGATGAGACATTTTAATGGCTAGAGTTGTTTGTGAACTGGTTAGGGTACAATTTAGTCTGTCTCACGACTGGGTTGGGTAATTTTATCACTCATGCTTTGCATCAGAAGGGCTCCGCATCATGCTAAAACCCTAATCAATAATACCTTGAATAGATAGGTATTTTTACATTTCCTCATTTTTGTTGAATTTTCTTAGTAGTCTTCCTGCATTTCAATCTAATATTTGGCTTTTGCTTTGCATTTGCATGGTTTCTAATGGAAATAAATCCCTCAGATCGTGACATTCTGCAGAATCTAATATTCACTAAGAGCAAGGTATAATGTTACCATTTCCATGCTTTCTTATGTGCCAGGGTTACTATTTCTCTTATTCTTTGCTGGAATGGTAATTCAATTGACATGTATTTGTACAAGAGGAACTCCACCATGCATCAAGAAATGACACCTTTAGGTATTAATTTAGTTGTTGATAGACTGAGCCATTCCTTTGGAATGTATACAAAACCACTCACTCATATATGATATTTTTGTTAAATCCTCTTGGTTGCAGTTATGGATATTAACACTAGGGTTTGATGGAGTTAAACATATAGTTCTTACTACCATTTCTAGGTTTTTAACTTCTACCAACTCTCTTGCAATTTTCATGGGATTCTTTCTCTCAGGTGAATTCAATGGCAACAATTATTTGGGAAAAATAAAAATATGCATAAGAAGGTTATATATATATATATATATATATATATGATGTTTCATTATGGTCTAGCGAGACACTTTAATTAGGTTTTGAGTTTTAGCAATAAGCTTTAATTTTGTAAGGTTTGTCATAAACATGCATTGTTGAGATTTGTAGTTTGTTAAATAAGGAAATGAGGGTTTTCAACCCATAGCCATATAGAACCTTTATAATGTTTTCTTCATGAATATTGTTAAATAAATTACCATATGTATGTATACCAATTTTGAGGAGGTCAGTTGTTCATGTAACCTTCTAGATTATTAAAGACTGGCTTCTTTTTCTCCTTGATAATTAATTGTTGTTCATAAATGAAAGAGGTATTACGATTTGTATATATGTTTATAGGTAGTTTTCATTCAAAATAATGAATAGCATGGCTTAGTTTCTAAGTTATGAAAATGAGTATTTCAAGATTGTCGATGTAAGTATGAGAATACAAATTTTCTTTTTGTAAGTGTGTTGTTCTAATTAGTTCTTGGTTTACTTACCTACGACTAGTAATTTTCTCATTAACATATACTGTTAGCAACTTCTCATCTATTGGGTCAAATGTTTTTTATGTAGCCAGTTAATTTTGCTTCAACCTAGAAGCCAAACAGTTCCCTTTAACCTACAATACCTAGTTCTTCCCTTATTACAAGTGTGTGATTCCAAAGGTTCTTTTTGGTAAATTCTATGACAATGAATGTCTATACAAGTTTTGTTGAGTCTTAGCTATCCTACTACACCCTTTTCACTTCCAATCATATAGCTAAACAATTAGGGTTTTACACAAATCTTTTGGTTTTCCCTTTGAGTCAATCTAGTACAATAATATGCTCCATGATAACGTGGGACTCAACCTTTATTTGACTAAGACTATATTCCTCTAAAATTGATCATTTCCCTCTCCTATTTATGTTATAATTTTGGTAAATATATCATGCAAGGATTGTGTTTTCTACAAAACCTGAGTACCTCTCATCAATTTCTTAAATACTTCTTTCATAAGAAAGAGTAAAAAGATTTGTAAAATGCAACATTTCATCATTAATACAGAATACGAAATATTTTCATTTTTATTCTCTGACATATATCACGTTCAGATACATGTTTTTGAATGTCATTGTTCATTCCCTTCCAAAAGAATGTCTAGCATGTATTATAGTAGGTTTTAAATAATCCTACATGTCCGGATGAGAGTGAATCATGTGACTCTTTGAGAACCTTGGCTTTAAATTTGGAATTTGCCTTCAGATACATTATTTCATTGTACCATATAATATCATTCTTCTATTTTAATTTAGATTTCTGAGTAAGATTATTGATTATAGAATTTTTTTCTGGATCTTTTCCATATCACCCTGAATCTCTTTAATGCATTTGGGAGCAACCACTGACGTTGCAAGTAACAATGTTCTTCATGTTTCCTTGACAGAGCATGAGTTACTATGTTATCTTTCCCTTTCTTGTGTAATATATCCATGTCAAAGGCAATGCTTTTTTCTATCCATTTTTCTTGTTCTATAGATATTGTTTTCAGTTGGAGGAGATGTTGAAGACTATTATAATCCGTTCCTATAAAGAACTTACTTACCAAGAGATATTTTCTCCATTTCACTAATGTGTGCATAATAGAAAATATTTCCTTGTTCTATGTAGACATGAGATGCTCTTTCTTATTGAGCCTCATGCTTGCAAACATGATTGGGTGACCATCCTACATTAGTACTTCTCCTATGCCAAAACCTGAATAATCACATTCAATTACAAATGGTTTTGAGAAGTCTAGAGTTGCCAATACGGTTGCATTACACATAACTTCCTTCAACTCTTTAAAACACTTTCTACTTCATCATTCGATCGAAATGAGTTCTTCTTTAGAAGGTTCAGTAGTGGTACGGTTATATGGTCATACTTTTTAATAAATCTTTGATAATTCCCGATTGATCCTAAGAATCCTCTTTTCTTGGAGATATTAGCTAGTTTGGACCATTCCCTTATAGCCTTGATATTATTAGGACCTACTTTTTCCTCCTTTATATACCATATGTCCGAGATATTCTACTTCTTCATTCCAAAAAGTGAATTTGGACTTCTTGGCATAGAACTAATGTTTTTCTAATACAATGAGAACTTGTTCCAAATGTTGCAAGTGCTCCTTCCTTATTTTAATGTAAATTAGAATGTCATCAGAAAATACTAACAAAAACTTCCTTAGATATGGATATAATAACTTGTTCATGGTAGCTTGGAATCTTTCTGGTGCATTGGTTAAACCAAAATGCATTACTTTAAACTCGTAATGACCTTCATGTGTTTAGAATGTAGTTTTTGCTATGCCTTCCAATTTTATTCTGATATGGTAACACCCTAAACTTAAGTACAATTTTGAGAAGTATTTAGTGCCATGTATCTCATCCAGCATTTAATTGATAAAAGGATTTTAAAACTGGTTTTTAATTGTCATTTTCTTATTCCTCGATAATTGACGGATAATCTAAATGATCCATCTTTCTTTTGAACTAATACAACTCGAGCAACATATGAACTTCTACTTTTTGCGATGATTCCACAATTTAAAAGACCTTGGACTAATCTCTCAATTTCATTTTTTTGATGATGTGGATATCGATGCAATCTGATGTTGATGGCATTTGATCCAGCTTTCACTTCTATTGTAGGCTCGATTTCTATTTTAGGAGGCATCTTCATCATAAGGGATTGGAATAATTTTTTGTGCTTTTGAATTAGATCTTTGACTTTTGGTGCTTCTTCATTTATCATATTCGAAGTTGAAATTTCTAATTGATGACACTATACTACATAAGCTGGTTCTCCCTTTCGAATGATTTTCATCATCTGGGTTGATGATACAATTTGGTTCTAAGGTGGCTGGAGCCCATATAGCTTGTATATTTTCCCTTCCCATTTAAATCTTATAAATTTATTTTGATGGTTAGTAGAGCAACTACCGAGGGCTTGTAGGCATTTGATAGCTAATACCACATCCACTCCACCTAATGGTATAGTGTACAGCATAGATTTTAAATTAAAGTCTTCAATCTACAATTCGACTCTATGGCATTTCACCATGGTTGAGTCCAAAAAATTGTGAGTGTTATCAGTATTGATCATAACCTTTACATTGTTATTCTTGATGCATCCTTTTTATTTAATGTATGGGGTTGTGATATACCTGTCATAGCCAATAATGATACTTGCGAAATGCTTTTGTCATCTAGTTCTTGAGAGAATTATGGGGAATTTTCAATTTCTATGTTTGCTTCATCATTGCCTGAAACATTAGTTTCTTCACATTTATACAAGTTCTTGGTCTCTTTTCCTTTAGTACAACTATGCTTAGGGTCCCTCTTTTCACCACAATGTTTGAACTTTGCCTCTTTCACTCTTTACATTTCCACGTTAGATTTTTCTCCTTCATAAAGATGTGGTGGAACATATTTTGTGTTATCCATGTTTACGGCTTGAGAAAATCTTCGTCTTGGATATACTCTTTCAAACTTTGGCCACATCATTTTTTTTCGCTTCTTTTCAACAACTTTTGCCTTATGTCTAGGTACCTCTATAGAATTCATGTCATGAAGCTCATGTTTAGCCTAGATATAGGGTTTAAGTCATTTAATGTATGACTAAATGAGACAAGATTCTGATAATCTAGGTACTCATGTGGACAAAGTTTCCCTTTCTCAAGTGTATTCGTCCATGTCCCCTTTTCATTGCAAACTAGGAGTACTGATAAGAACTCTTCTTACTTGACACCTTGGAACCTTTTAAAGAACATATTTTTGAATTTACCCCAACTGATCATAGGCGTCATATTTCCCACCACATCTACCAATTATATGCTTTGCCTTCCATTTGCATGGAAGCATGCTTGATCTTTTTGTCGTCATTGCCAATTCCTTAAATCTTGAAATATTATTCAACTTTATTGAACCAAGAAACATTGTATTTTTCATTATCAACAAATTTGGATGGCTCAAGTTTTTCTCTTCGTTGATATGTAGCTATCAAATGGGCAAAGAAAGAGCGTTGATTTGAAAATGACATATTGGTGTATGGATTCTAGAGCTTCCTATTTTAAACATTCGTGTTACTATTTTCCTAATTAAGCACGAAATATGCCTTTGGAGACTTGGGTTTCTCATGTGAGTCTAATGATTTTAGTGAATCTCGAGAATTGATATGTTGAGTGGCCTCATTATTCCAGGCGTGATCTTCATATGTTACAAATATAGGTCCACATCACCATGGCTTGATCTACCTTACTTGAAAGGTCTGTATGATCCTTTTTAAATTTATTCTTGTTCTTCTTGAACTAACTCTCTATTCTATTTGTTTTATCCTATAGTGCCTCAATTTTTTCCCCTCTTATTCTAAATATATAACAACCTTTTGTTACAATCATCCATGGACATTGATGAAGCCGTTGAGAGGGTGTGATGTGGAGTATATTTATCCAACGCCTTTTTCTTTATTTTTTAAAATTGACTTATTTTCTTTTCTTTTCTAAATAATTAAAGTAATTAATTTCTTTAATTATGAGCAATAGTGTGCGTGGACTATCTGAAGAGAATAGCATAAGGGAGTCCGGGTACACAATGGTTGAACTGCGTCGGTAGGCAGTCAGACAATGGGGTTCCATCGGGATGGAGACAAGTCGATGGTGGTCGTGGTCAAAATTGGAAACTGGAAGCGGACAATGGTTACGCACGAACCGAACTAGCTTTGATAGCAAAATGGAGTAAAGATACTCAACATTAGACAACAACTATGAGCAATTATATATTTTTTATTAATAATGGTTGAATGCTTGAGATGTGGTGGATTAAATACAACCCTAGCTGCCTCTGGGTGAATGGGCATGATCTTTGATCATGTTCTTTTGCCTAATTAACTAACAATTATGGACTATTTCTTACATAACAAAGAGAAAGAATATTTGTAAAGTATTGGATTTCATCATTAGTATATTAAATAATGGCTTTCACTAATACAAGTAGTAAATTATAGTTAAAAATAAACTCCACTATTCTTCCGATTATACATCAATACTAAATAGGATTTCTTCTCTGCAATTTACAATCAGATTACACATCAATTGTAAATAAGATTTTTTCTCTACACTTTACACATAGATTGTAGCATACTTATCTTGAACAGTTAAACTACTTCTGAACTCACAATCAGATTACACATCAATTGTAAATAAGATTTTTCCTCTACACTTTACACATAGATTGTAGCATACTTATCTTGAACAGTTAAACTACTTCGGAACTCACAGAGAGAATGACCTCTCCTTGTAGCCACAAGAATGACAATTACGTTCAGCTCTACCGTTGCAACCTACAGAAACTTAGATAGACAACAATTTCTGAGATCTAATCAACTAAGTTCTCCACTAGTCCAGCTGAAAAGTGTCTTAATGGCATTATCCTTCCTATATTTACATTTTATCTCTCTCCTCTTGCGGTGTCTTTCTCCTTTCATTTTCTAGCTCCCTTTTCCCTCTAAGATCCTATCTTTAGAGAGAAAGAAATAACTAAATATCTCTAACTCTTTGGTACTGCAAATCTCATTTGGGCCTTTTCTCTGCTGAATTCCAAAATTTTCATTTAACAACAATAAAACATTCAAACATCACAATCTCATTATTACTAATTTCGATAATAAAAATAACTATAAGATAATAAATTTCAAACATCACAGTGGCACTATACTTCTTCACCAAACTCATTATTACTAAGTTCACATAATAAAAATAGCTATAATTTTTTTTTCAGTATCTGGGTGTATTACAACTGCTGTTAATTTTATGTGACGCTTAAATATCTAAATTGGTTTACACGGTCACTGGAATCTTCTTTTGTTTTATCTTTGAAATGTAGTCTCTAACACAGCTTAATAATGTACTTTCCCCAATATTATTTTTATATCGTACGACTTCATTCTCTATATAATTTATGCTTACATAACACTGTCTGTCCAACCTATCAGGAAGCCCTTCTTAGTCACTATCTCACTCACCATCTAGCCTGACAATTTTCATAATCACATTCTGACAAATTAAAGTTTCCACGTTTTCAATTTGTTAAAAGATAATGGATTACATACTTGTCTTTCCAACGGACCATGATGTCCTTCTCACTCACTGTCTAATCTGATTACTACGTTCTCAGCAATTCAGGTTTTCAATGTGTCAAGAAACAAATAACTTGATATCTAAAACATACAGTCAGTACTTATATATTTTATTCTATCGATGACAATGACAAAACATTATTCAGCAATTCCATTTAGTACATGACGAAATATAAGTCCCTCTACGATTATTTTATAGACATAAATAAAAATACTGTATTTGCTTTAGATTGTCATCGTCGTTGCAGAGAGAATGGATGGATCATGTAGAGTTGGTGGAGTACTGTGCACAGCGGCGCAATCTACTTTTCGGCGAATGTTTTTCTACCTCACAGGAAAGAAATGGAAATTCATCTACTCTCGTGCACTTCGTTGGCTTCATCTCTGTTATTTTCATGTTTATGATGATTTCGTATCTCGTAATGCATGATTTGACTTGAATAAGAGTGATTGCAAGTATTTCGTACAGTAGGCATAGACAGGACAACATCTCCATTATTACAATCTTTCATTGCATTTTCAGAGGGGGCAGCATATTTTCGGGAGAGACTAGGCAAATAAATAAATGATTTTAATGAAAATACTTGTTACAATCGAAGAGATTCTTATCATTTATTGTTTGTGGTTAATCTAATTCAAAGTTTATTTTGAGTTACCGATCTCACAGTTTTTGTTGGAAACGGTATTAGCGTGTAGTTTTCATTTATTGTTTGTGGTTAATCTAATTCAAAGTTTATTTTGAGTTACCGATCTCACAGTTTTTGTTGGAAACGGTATTAGCGTGTAGTTTTGTTTTGAAGTGTAGTTTTGTTTTGAATGTAGGTTATTAATTTGGCAGTTTTGTTTTGTTTTGAATGTATATTAGTTTGTTTTTTTTAATTAATTTTTGTTATTTGTTATTATTATTTTATTTAAATTTATTTATTTGTAAGGTGATTGCTTGATATGTTATTATGAATTGTTTAGTAAATTCCATTTCGATTAATTATAATTTCTTTATTATATTTATATATATGTATATTTATGTTATTTTTTTTTATGAATTATAATTTTTCTTCTATATTTTCAAATTAAAATGTCTTATTATTATATTAAAAAGATATTTTAATAAATTTAATTATAAAAATTATAAATCTTAATAAAAAATAAGACACGTAAATATATATAAAAAAATTAAACATATACATTATTGTATATATTTTTTAATAGAAGTCATATTAGTTATATTTCTTAATTTTTGATGATGCTATTTAACAATACAATATTTTTGAATTAAGGATTCTGTGATCCATATCAAGATTTTGAGACAAGTTTTCAGTCATAATCACATTAAAATTGACAAGATGAACAACGAGATTATGGCACTAAGTTAAATAGAGAGACCAACCATTCAAATGGTTAGAAACAAACGACTACTTTTGACGAACGGAAACGACTATGATTGAATGGACTACAATTACATTAAGCTAGACCAAGAATTAGAGGAAAGTTTATTAATTAATTAATTAACTAGTTAGTTAGTTAGTAGGTTAGATTTATTTATTTTAATTTAAATCTATATGTACCTAAGTATATCCGCTAATAATTAGCTAAATTTTTTATGAAGTTAAATGGAAAGCTTTAAACTTAATCAATAATTTATTATCATGTTTTTAATTTAAAACTAAATAAACTATATATAAAGTTATCATATTATGGGATAAATTAATGTGAAAAAAATGTTTGTTAATTAAATAAGTAATTACTTAACTTGTTTACCAAATTTATTTATTTAAATATATATGTAACTAAATACGCATTATCTTCTTATAGTTTAAATAAAATATATATTAATTTACATTAGTACTTTTGAATGAAAGATTATAGGATAAGGTAGGATAAAATATAAATGTTTATTAAGTATATTTATTTTGATTTAAATGTATAAGGTACTAAAACTATTCTGAGATAAATTAGGATTAAACATAAATGTGTATCCACTAGTGGGTTAATTAGTTAATTAGTTTATTAATTTTATAAATTTAATTATCTATGAAACTATATATATATATATATATAATTCTTTCAAGTATGAAGTCCTAAGGGTTAGTCTAACTGGATGAGTCCCTGTTGTTAAGTACCTCACCAATTGTCGATTGGGAGGTCACAAGGTCAATTCTCCTCGCCGATTTCTGATTGGGAGGTCACAAGGTCAATTCTCGTCATCGATTTCGAATTGAGAGATCACAAGGTCAATTCTTCTCACCGAATTCTTATTGGGAGGTCACAAGGTCAATTGCCAGGTCAATTCTCCTCACCGATTTCTGATTGGGAGGTCACAAGGTCAATTTCCAAGTCAATTCTCCTCACTGATTTCTGATTGGGAGGTCACAAGATCAATTCAGATCACAAGGTCAATTCTTCTCACGATTTCTGATTGGGAGGTCAGAAGGTCAATTGTGAGGTCAATTCTCCTCACCAATTTCTGATTGGGAGGTCACAAGGTCAATTGCCAAGTCAATTCTCCTCACTGATTTCTGATTGGGAGGTCACAAGGTTAATTCTTCTCGCTGATTTCGGATTGGGCGGTCTCAATGACAATTTCTGATTAGCACGTCACAAGGTCAATTCTCCTCGCCCAATTTTTTATTGAGGGGTGAGAAGGTCAATTCTCCTCGCTGATTTCATATTGAGAGGTCACAAAGTCAATTCTCTTTCGGGATTGATTTGCCCAGATTTTAACCACTTCTAAAATTTGGGTTAATATCTACCCTTTAACCACCTCTAAATTTATGTTAATATTTGCCCAAATTTTAACCACCTCTAAAATTTGGGTCAATTAAGCCGAGTAGTAAATAATATGCCCTTATTATTTTATTTTGGACTGCTTTAAATTATTTTGAGGCTCTAGACAAGATTTAATTTAATGAAGTGCATAGTTGAGCCATAGTTCATATATGGCCCGTTAGGTGGAGATCCATGCTGCCTTGGGTGGTCTTCTTAGTTCGATAATAAAAAATTGACACTCGCGGTGGGGGCGAAATCGTGATTTCCAATGTTTTTTTCATTTATCTCTCATTTTTTGAGCAACTAAATAGGATCAATTCAATTCCAAAGTCACGCATTGTGAATCTAAAGGATGATTTCCCAAGTGATCTAAAATTTGTTCACCTATGCAAAGAACATGATAAAAGACAGGTGCTCTTATCCTATGATTGAGTCTTGCTACCCTTTGTAGATGGGACTCTAGCCACTAGCTTAAAGAGAACTTAGATAATGGAGTTTTATTATGCACCTTTCTTAGAATGGAGATAATTATTGGATATTCTCCTTCAATTATAAGTTGTTGATAATTAATCTTTAGAGCACCTAGAAGACCATGCTCAAAATCCCAAAGTTCTAGCTGAAAAATAGCGGGCATGCTAAACTAACTATCAAGCCTTTCTTTTGTACATTGTCCTCTGTGAGTATTTTCTTTCTGACGAGTAGCCAATGGAAGAGTGTCACTTTTGTCGAATGCTTCAACTTCCATAGGTGCTTCTAAGCAAGGCCGACATCATCATGGTGAATATAGGTCAAAACTATGTATGCTTCTTTTAAATTGAAGTTCATATAGGTTCCATACCCCCATCTCAAAATATCAAGGTAATATTGAAGAACAATATTTGAAGCGACTCGAATTGGATCCAAAATTTTATGTTCATCATCCTACGACTATTTGTGCAATCTTCCAATATCTCCACTACAAATTAGAAGAGGATTGTTCCTGGTAGAATTGAGTTACTTGAGATAGACCATGAGAAGAGTGACACTTGCTGATGTACATGGAAGAGGGAAGTGAGGAGAGATGCAACTACTAATTCCATTAATATTCCTAGAAGAGTGTTTTCCTTCCACCCTTGACCTCCAAAAATTACTGGTCCTGAATTAAAGCTTTGTTGTTACTAGATGCTCGACAAATATGTCAACCTTGAGGACCAGTGGAAATTCTGACCCACTGCAAGTATGGGATGCAATGAGAGTATTTATTCATCCACATTTTTCCCCATCGATTTGTACATTATTTTAGCCAACAACACCATATATTCACATTAATGTTCTTGCTAAGAATTTTGGGGTCCCTAAGTCCAAGACCATCATTTGATTTCGGTAGATAGAGTTTTTCCAAAGCAACAAGACCCCACATTTTGTGGAGTGTGTATCCTCCCCATATAAATGAGACTTGGATACTTAATATTTTTCTAAGAATGGATTTGGGAGCATCAAGGGTAGTAAAAAAATAGGAAGGCATGAATTCAAGGACTGACTTCAGGAGGGTAAAGTGACTTGCAATGTTTAGAGACTAGAATTTCTAAGGGGAGAGATTGGCTTCCAACTTCAGGTGGATATTTTCTTAGATTGAACATATGGGATCATTTAGGGTGATGGGATCATGAAGGTATTTGATTGAAATTAAGCTCTTTTTGAAACCCAAACAACGGGAGATATACATTTGCACAACATGGGAGCTATTAAAGATTTTTTTTGGGGATTTACTAGTGTTGATTTCGGTGCCGGATGCAACTGTAAAATTATCGAGGCTCCTCCTGATTTTAATTTCTTCATTAATGGTTGGGGTTCCCATTAATATTGTATCATTAAAAAATAATTGATGGGTTGTGATTTTATCTAGAGAGCCTAAGGGGAGGCCTTTAGCTTGATGGAAAGACAGGCAATTCTTAATTTCATGACAAAGGCCTTCTGTTGTAAGGATAAAAATACAAGGAGATAGAGGATTTGATTTCTTAATGCCACATGAGGGAGAAAAGGTAGGGTAAGGTGATCCATTGAAAAGAATAGAGAAGATGGTCATTGAAATAAGTTCCATCACCCATGCTATCCACATATTAGGAAAGCCATAGGCTCCAAGAACAACGTAGACATAGTACCCACTTACTTTATCAAAATCCTTTGATATAACGGGTTTAACTATCATAGTTGGATTCTTGGAGGAACAAAGAGAGTATAACTTCTCTTGAATGAGAATGATGTTGTCCAAAATTTGTCTACCTTCAGCATAACGTGCTTTCCAAGGAGAAATGATTCGAGGGAGGAGAGGGTTGATGTGATCGACTACCATTTTGGATATTAATTTATATATCACATTTCATAATGGAATAGGTCTATAGACATAGGGGGTGGATGCTTTTTTATAATTGCACATAAGCGGAATGAGAGTGGAATCAAAAGTTGAGAGAAGAGAGGCTAAAGTTATGGAGTCCTTATCAACTTGCCACACATCATAGCCAATGATTGACCAACAATATTGATAGAATTATGTGGTCGATCCTTCTAGGCCTGAAGCTTTATTTTGTGTAAAACTCATGACGATTGCTTCTACTTATTGCAAGGAGATGGAATGTAAAAGAGCCATATTCAACTCATTTAGACAACCTTAGGAATATGTTGTGTGGTTTTTCTAATGGCATGAATTCTATTATGAATATGGTCTGATACATGTTCACTGAAGTGTTTGGATAACAGACTCAGCATTTCATTATGATCCTCCACCCATTGATTGTTGGGAGCACATAGTCGTTGAATTTTATTTTGTATCCCGTAATTGATCATTGATCTACGAAAAACGTCAGTGTTTCTCTCCCCATCTTTTAGCCATTTAATTCTTGATTTATCCATGTAGAGAGTCTCTTCTTGATCCAATGTTTGTTGAAGTTTCTACCTAAGAGTACTTTTAGTTTCTATTAAGTGAGGAGTGGTTCATGCTGGTATAATACTTTTCTAGACCTCTTTCATTTTGGGTTCCAATAAGAGCTTGTCCTTAAATGTGTTGGCCAACTCTTGGTTAGTCCAATCTTTAGTTTTTTCTTTGATAAATTTTAACCTCTGTTGAAAGTGATACATTATAATTCACGTAATTGATGCAAAATCATACCACTAGTTTTCCATATTGGTGAAGAATTTTGGATGATGGAGCCCAAATTCCTAAAAGTGAAAAGGTTTGTTCCATGAGGACGCTTACTAATCCATTTGCAAAGTTGAAGATGAAGACCTGATAGAGACGTTGAGTTGAAATCCTTATAGAAGAGAGCTTCAAAGGTTAAGAGATGATCAAACCTATAACTTAGTATGTTACCCCTCTTCAATTATTCGTATAATATGTAATAAAACCTATATATACTAGCAATTGTCCCAAAAGGTACAAAGAGAGGCCGATAGGATTATTAAATTGCAATTGTTGAATTTTTCTAGAAGAGTTAATTGGTTTATGGAAAACCTTGTTTTCTTGCACTCGATCATTGTGCAATTACCCTTCTAAACGATCTTTGTCGTTTGATAAAATAATCAGAATACTGTTTTCAAATTTCCATAGATTTCCTCTTGCAGTGAATTTTGAGATGCGCTTTCTCATTTTCGTGGGGACGAATGAAAATAAACCATAATAATAAAAGAAAAAATTCGAAGAAACGACAAACGTAGGAAATCAGATGAAGAAGACATTTGCAAAGACACCTTCTGCAATACCACCACGCCTATTACTGTTGTACTCGAAAAGCTCAGCTCGTGCCAACTTCCAGGCTACTCGCGTTATCCAGATACCGAGGCCAGCGTCCACACACCGGGACTTAAAAAAAATTGTGGCTCTGGAAAAAATTGTGATGGAGAGAATTGGTCACTGAGCATTTATCTACCACGCACACTGCTTTTTCCCTGTACAAATTTACTAGTAAAACTCATAGATATTGAAAACCAAAAGCATACTTGCTTTTATCCATAAAAAATTTCGAGAATTTCATTCCAATAGATCAAGAATTTCATCTCTATCAATTCTTCTGCTCAACATAATAGCAACAAAATAGAATCGCCAGGATAAACCATGCAAACACTCTTTAAAAAAAAACATAAATTAAATTTGAAACGGAGAAACGAAAATAAAACACTGCATCCAAAATGCATGGCCATGCAACAAAGAAAATAATCTTGAACAAGAAACAAGGCAAGCCAATGCAATCCAGAGTATTGAAGAAAATGATGAGATGAAAGTGAAAACGCGCTCTGTGAGATGCTTAATACTAATCAGTGCTTGCCTTTATTCACTAATGTGAAAAAAACAAACAAAACAGAAATTCGGTACTAAGAGACCTGGAATCCAACTTTACATTTGAACATAAACTCAAAATCAATGAAGTTATTTTTATACATAAAGGTACAAAAATATAAATATGGAGCTACTTGGAATTTCTTGGAATTTCAACTTGAGGTTAAAACAAACTTATAAATAATGATACAGATGGGAAATAAAAAATTATTGGCTCTAACATCGAGCAACGGCGAATCACAAAGTGTAAACGGTGAACTGGGCGGGCAGCTTATTGTTGCAAGGGGTCCCGAGCTCGAAACTCGTCCCGCCAGCTTATTATTGCGAGGGGTCTCGTGATCAAAACTCATCCCGCCAACGATGTATTGACAATTCCAAGCGTACAACAATGAGATGTTTACAAATGATGCGCTGAGGGGCAGAAGAGAGCCGATAAAGGAGCTTACAACAATAAAATGTTTACAAATGATGAGATCAGGCGCAGAAGAGAGCCGAATAAAGGAGCTTGAGATCAGGGGTAGAAGAGAGTCGAGTAAAGGATCTCGTTCCAGATATCGGGAAGCCCAGGCAGACACCAGTGGCTGCAATCTGTGTAGCGCTGGGGATTTTTCCGTTGCCCGACTGTCAAATCGTTGCTGTATATTGAAGGGTGCGCGTCCTGCCTGAGCAACGACAGCGTCGTGATGTTGAGAAACGACACAGGCGATCTCATAGCTCTCACAACGCTTTCCGCCACTTGGAATTGGGGAGGATAGGCGCCCAGATACAAAGTCCCCGCCGTAGGTTCTTTCTCGGAGTAACAGTTACCGCCATTCATAGTACTGCAAAGCACAAAGATTCATTAAAAAATCAAGCAAACGTCATTCATCAGAAGCAATTTTTTCACATTTTCAACCGGATCTGAGATTACTAAACCTGGAATGCGAGGGCGAGAAACTGCGGAAAAGGACTTTCGTTCTGCTGGTATCGATGTTGGAATCGATCCAGTTTGCCCAGGTAGTCATTCCTTTCCGGTAAGCCACCATGAAATCCATGCTCGTGTATAAAGTATTCCCTTCCTGCAGGTAATCCCAACTGTTTTGTTTTTTTTACCCGAACAAAGTGTCAGTCATTCAGTCCGCCATTAAAGATCACAGTGCCATAAAAGATCACAGTCAAAAATCTAACAGTTATCATTAATGGCTTGCATAAAAGTACCCTCTGAGATTGCCTGTGTGAGTCCACCAATGGCCGGAGTTAAAAACAAGAATATCGGCTCCCTTCCATCCTCTGCCATTACTCTCGGCCGAGTGCAGACGAAGCACCACTTTCTGGTGTCCTTGAACCGTAGTGGTCACCATATCCACCAGGTGCGGAGCTCGATAAAATGACATTGTAACTCCGTAATCCTGCCAATACCCAAATCATAACAATTTAGCTTAATACAATAACATCACAGAGATCATATTAACTAAGCTACCAGTACCCACCATGGCTCTGAAACTGGAAAGAGTATCTCCAGAAACCACGTATGTTCTGCCTTGCGGCAACGCTGCGTGAAGAAGGCAAGGGCATTTACTCCAATCATACAGCGGGTACGATAAATCGTGAACCCAGTGCCTAGAGAACATATTGCGTTTGGTTCCAATAGCTACATCCGACATTGTGAGGTTCTGGATGGATTTAACTTCTTCTTTGCATAACAGGGCCAGGTTCAATGCACAGCAGAACGGGGTTAAAAGAAGGCAACTCAACTGATATTTGGAAAAAGCAGTGAAAGTGCAGTGCATGCTTGCCAGGAAAAAGCAGTAAGGCAACTCCGCTAATATTTGGAAAAAGCAGTGACCAGGGATGGAATTTGACGGGCATTTTGACCGTCATAAGGCTTTTTGAACGTATTTGACGGCTGGAATTTGTCCCTGCCTGTTTTGAGTAACGTGCCTTGAAGAATAAAAAACGTATTTTTGACGTTTGGAACTTTTTCCAAAACGTTCTTACGCCCAGGGTTAGAATTTTTCGCTATTATTGGCTATTCGAATGATGTCGGCAGGTAATTGCACATGCAGAGCGTTAGAAACTTCAGAAACTTTTAAAAATAAAATAAAATAACGTTTATAATGATTTAAAATTTTACGACCTAATATTTAAGTCACAAAGGTTATCGACATATGTAAATAAGTTATGTTGAAATAGACAGGTAGGCATTATAAATCACAGTGACAACCAATGGCATCGTAACAACCAATCTGAAAAGATCAGAGGAAAATTGCCTTTTCCTATGTACTCGCTAAGCACGACCAAGATGAGCCTTTTCCTATGTACTCGCTAAGCACGACCAAGATGATGTTTTAACCTACCTTGTATAACTCTCAGCTGCAACGTGAAACTCTTGGCTGCATGAGGCAAGTAACTCATTGAATTGTGAATCTTGCCCAAATGTTGGAATCTTTCCCTGGACGATTTCGGGGATCTTGCATGCAATTTCCAAGTTCCCAAACCCAACGCATTGGGTATTGCCCATTCTTGTTTTCTTTGTACAATAGAGTTCATGATTCACACTCTCTCTCAATGCATTGCCCATTCAAATTTACGCATGTCCCCAGGCTCCAGCTCAAGATTGGCTCCAAGGCCCATTCAAACTTACGCCCATCGCCCAGCTCAAGATTGGCTCCAAGGAAACTAGGAAGAAATTACAAATTGGTGCTTCAGGTTAGTGATTGATTTTTTATTTTTCAAACTCTGTGGGTTTACCCTCTAATGGTTGCTAGCTTTTAATTTTTTATTTCATAAATTTCACAATAGATTTGGATATGTGTAATTACTCACCGCTCTTTAAACATGGGTTTATCATTATGGAGAATATGGTTTCTTGGAGATTTAAATTATTTTATGAAATGATTGTCGATTGTTTCACTGTATACAAGTATCTCCCAAAATTTACTTCATACACATTATTAATTTACTTTTTTTTTCCGAAGAAAAAGCGAACTTTTATTGAAGAAATAAAAAATTACTTTGCATATGCTTCAGCATCTCTGTTTGGACTGTAAGACTACTTTTGCTATCCAACAAAAACGTCCTACCTTCAACAACAAAAAACCAGTTGTTCTTTGAATGAATTGTTGTAGACTGTTTTTTCCTTCTAATCTGTTCAGCTATAAACCGTGACATCCCTTTCAAAAAAGGGCAACAGAACCATCATAAAAGACGGGTCCATCAAAGACATAAGCTTGGATCTGCTCCCTTGTGTTGCTAAGCTTGTAAAAATAATCCATTGCTTTCTGTAAAATGGCATGGTATTGCACAAATGCAATTACAGTCACAAATACATCATCCTACGACGGTAAAAGTTATTGATGCAAAGATCATTTTAAGTAAAAATAAAAAAAAAGATATTAGCTTCACTCTAGACACTGAAAATGTCTTTTGTGCCTAATACCTAGGAATCACGATCTTTGCATTTTAAGGTATAGTAGTTGTTCACATCATGCAGGTAAGTTAACAATGTAATGCAGCTCCGCCTCCAAGTAATTAGTATCTTGCATGCAAGTTAATAATGTGATACAGCTCCAAGCATTTACTATTTTAGCTGTATAATAAGCGTAATGTAAACTGGAAAAGAAAATTAACTATCACGGAGATATAAATGCCTTGATTTTAGGCATGGATTGAAGAAATGGCCGGCTGCCGCTCATGTGAAATCTATTGATTCCAAGCATGTGTTGGAGATAAAAATGGCCGCTTATTGCTAAGCTTGTGTAAATATCGATTTCACCTCCGTACATATTTGCTTATGTGAAATCTATTGATTCCAAGCATGTGTTGGAGATAGAAATGGCCGCTTATTGCTAAGCTTGTATAAATATCGATTTCGCCTCCGTACATATTTATACTGTTGGCTGGTACATAATTAATAACTTCTTCGATCACCAGTTTGGAAATCAAAATTTAGATGCCCAGGTTGCAATTGAAAATAATTCCTTCATAAGTGCAGCCTTTTCAAAATTTCGATTTTTTCCATGAAAATCATATAAAGACATGAAAATCATATAAAGCATAAGATAAAGAATAGAATCATGACAATAAATTAAATAAAGATGTAAATTATTCTAACAGCTATATTGAAACAATTACATTTGTCTAAATTTAAAATCGAATAAAAAAATATTTATATGGTAATACAATTAATCAAATAAGATATATTTAATATATTATTTTAATAAATAATTATGTTTGACTTAGATTAAAAGATAGGAAAAAACTAATAATAAAGAATAATAATAAGATATAATAAAAATAAATATATTTAAAATATTATTCTAATATACCAATTACGTTTGACTTAGATTAAAGGGTTAATTTATTATGAGAACATCATTCTTGAAGGGCAAAATTTTTAATATAACGTTTCTTGACGGGAAGCATAAGGACCCAAAACGTCAAAAAAAAATTGTATGATGGATAACGAGAAATCCAAATTCCAACCCTGGCAGTGACACTTCAAATCAACGGTTGAAAGTGTCTCACCTGATCCAATGGAGCAGAGTAAAAGTGTTGACGATTGTTGATGCATAAGAAGGCCTATCGGCCTAAATATATTATATTTATGTCATGTATATTAAAGTGTATAATGATGTGAAAGAAATTCATAAACTTAAGAGTTTCAAGTAAAAAAAAATGTAACAACCTATTTTTTAATACTTTTAAAGCTTTTTCTAACTTTTTTAAATTTTAATTTCTTTTCTTTTTCTTTTAACTTTTTCTAATTTTTTATTTATTTCCTTTTTTTCATTTTTTAATTTAATTTATATTTTCCACTCTTTTTCAGTTTAACTATTTTTTTTCAGTTCATCATTCTTCAACCCTGATGATGGATCCCACTTGGGATTTGAAACGTTGGTACAAAGATGTTAAAACTGTGGATTCTCCGATCACTGATTCAAAAAACACTAGCCACAGATCTCTTAAATCCAAAATTCAATTCAATGTTTTTACTAAGAAATATGTAAATATTTATAATCCAATCATAAACCTATTATTATATTACTTCATTTTTGTCGTAATAAGAGAGGACATATTTTTTTAAAAATTACACCAAATAAAATGTAAACGCTCTTCCTTAAATTTATATTCCGACAGTATGAAACATAAGAACCAGTGAAGTAACTCAAAACAACGTGATTTGCGACTGAAAACATGAAGTCATAGTATTTATCATTATGGAAACATGACATGCAAGATTTATGCATAGAAGATATAATGGTGTTTTCTGAAATATTAAAATGCAAAATTAGGATGAACACCAACCATGTGACACAGGATATTAGTCATGATTGCTATCAATGGGTGGATTTCTGGGGCCACCCTGATTGAAGGCAAAAATCACACGGATACTTGAGTAGTAAGTCCTTAAACTTTTCAAGGATTCATGACCTGGTAGAAATTATAAGTGATAATGGAAAAAAAATCACGAAACATTCAATGTGGAAATTGGATTGTAACTTTGTTTCTATTTTTAAAATTCACATTAAAAAATAATATCAAGTAAAGTAGTAAAATGACTTTTATTATTTTCTACGATGATTTTTATTATTTTCTAAGATGACATGTCGCTCAAAAGCCAAAAAGTGAAAAGCAAATATTGTTTATGAGAATGTAAATACTTATTTTGTTCGTAAAATGAAAGTATTTTATTATTTTGGGGCATATTATATAAACCTCCACCAATGAGAGATTAAATTCCTAACTGTAATAAAATAGTGAAACTCAGTTATGTTGTATGATGGGATAAGAAAAATCTTAGATTTTGCTAATGGTATGAGCTTGTTTGGATGATCTGACCACTAACTGATGACATGACTAGAGATAAATGTCAAGTGTGGAAGACCACCAAAAGGTAACATGACTCGATATAAATGTCATGAGTTGAAGATGTATGAAAGGGACTATGGGACATAGAGGAAGTTTGAATTTAAAAGTGCCAATGGGAAATAATGATTGGACATGTACCAAGAACTAGGGTTGGGTTGAGGAGGTGTAAATATGTGATTTTTATTTTATTAATTTCCTGAAAGGAAAGGAACCTAGCATCTAGAACTTTATTTCAAGGGTGACCTTTGTTGTATTTCTAGGAATTCATTATACTATACTTGTGGATCTCTTTAGAGAAGGATAAGACATTATCCAATATATGGATTTATGGCTACTTTGATTGTTTCTATCCATGGAGAGCTATATGATCTCATAATAATTTCAAAGGCACTGTGATAAATGGTTGATAGTTAAAAGTACTTCTTGGAATTATGTAAATGAGTAATAGTTGAGAATATTGTGATTTGGATCTAGTTGAAAACATTGTGATAAAAATAGTGTGATAATGATTGAGAAATACTAACTGAATTTGTTGGACATATGCCACAAGGTGTTTTCTAAAGGAGGCTGATAAACCACCCAAGGTGTTTGTTGTTAGCTTGATAAAGCACTCTTAAATTTCTTTCAATAGACAATAAATCACCCATAATTAAAATATTTCATTGATTGGCCATGGTTTCGAATAGAATTGGAAAGTGGCAACCTATTTTTGAAGATCTTATTTTTTTGTTTTTACCAAAAATGGCAACATTTAAAAGGTTGGATGTAAAATTTTAATATTTTCATAGCTAGAAATATTTATTGTTATTGATAAAACATTATTGATTTTATTTATTGGTATTTCCTAGGAAATAAAAAGGAAAGAAAAAACTTTGTCTTGAAGGGGAAGGATCCTCTTTTAGTTGTTCTGGTTATAGAACTATCATGACTAGAGATAGATGCCATGAGTGAAGGGTGATCTAAAAGTCAAATTTCATGAGATAAAAAAAATATAAATGAAAAGAAAAAATTATATTAGGAGATAAAGACTGACAAAAATTAGAAAAATGGCAAAAGGAAAAAGAGATAAACACTAACATAGTGTTATCTTCTAGGAGAGAGAGTGTAATATCCTTAAATCCCAACTATTAATCTTAAACATTTGACATTTATGATAAATAATATGAAAATTATTTCTAGATGCATGGATGCATTAATATTATAAGCAAAAAAAAAAATGATAAATATAAGCCAAAATGGATAAAGATGAGACGGTGATTGATGCACAAATCAACTAATAGTAACTACATAGTAATATGTTTTGTTACTAATACTCAATTATAAGGTAAACCAAAGTGGATCTTTAAAAAAAATCGACACCCTTGGAATGAAACGAGTGGGAAATGAGTTCCATTTTTTTGCCACTAGTTAACATTTTAATACTGAGAAAAAAGGCTCATCCATCTTAGGTTTTATCTCCAAGCTCTACTGTCCATGAATATTAGCTTTTGAGCATTCAACATCCATAGCGTTAGAATTTTTAAATTATACTTGCAGCCAATTATTTGACGGTATTTTGCACAAAATGTCTGCCATAAGGGAGATAATGCTAAGGACATATGAAGAAATGTCCATAGATCTAGCTTGCATCATTGTGGTTTTTGATTAGCCAATTAAATTATGGGTGTCACGCTCCTACACCTGCGGTAGTCTTCCAACCGCTTGTAGCAAGGTGCGGCACCACCGAACGCTTTCTTTTCACCAATACTAACATTCGTGGACTACGCCTACTTCCACATTAACATTACTTAGCTTGTGTTTCGCAACCAAGTAAACATATATTTATCCTTTATACCAATGAAGCCCATACTCATTCATTATCCATAGCAATTATAAACAAGAACAACAATTGCAATAAGTATAAAGGGGAGGGGCAACTCCCTGTAATATGAGTCTGCCCGAATCAATATATTATATAATCATCATTTTTACAATGTACAGACTAAGTCCTTGGGGAACCCCAAATTTACACTTAGCCAAATTTTCACAACTTCGGCAAACTCGGTTGCCCAGCTCGTCGACACCTCCGCACGGTCACCGCACGACTCACCAACCCGTCATTCACCTCATCGCACGTCTTTGCTGGTTTGCTCTTCGTTTGGTCCCGAATGCCCAAACCGTGTATCCCTGCCCACATGCAGTCCCGCTTGCCAACTCTCGACAAACGCCCAAATCGTGTGCACAACACGTAGTACCGCCTGCCCAACTCAACGACCTCCGGTTCCAACCTCCATCTCACCTTCGTGCACACTTGCACGGTGGTCGGGCGCTCACCCGAGTCGCCAAGACACCCACGCTAAGTCGCCGCACAAACGCCTTCGCACAATCACCTCGGGCACGCCTTGCCCAGCACATCCACCTCTCACCAAGAGCGCCTTTCACCAAGTGCGAACTACCAAGAGGAGCGCATGAGGTATGCACTCATCCTCCTCTTAAAACTGCGCACTAGAAGCTCTCCTCCAAGAGCGAAGATAGAAGTGATCTGCGATGATGCCTTTGAACGCTCTACGCTCAAGCATATATACATGTTTTAGTGTGTGGGTGGGCTGCCCAGCCGACTGCCCACACACCCCTCTTGCACGCCATGCTCAAGTCGGCCTTGGGCTCTCCCATAGGTCGGCCAACCCCTCGCACAGTCCTTCAAACCATGGTATAAACCATCGCCACTTTTCCCACAAGTGTCGTAATCGTTCATCGTTTCGTCGCATGGAGCTCGCAGAAACGTCGCATTTCCTCCGCACGCCCGGTTCGTCGCACCTGCCCATCGCACTATCGCACGCTCGCCGCACGCTCGTGCATGGTCACCCGACGCCCAACCGCACCGCAGCTCCAAGGACCTTACATCCTCCTCCACCTAAAATTGTTGTCGTCCTCGACAACATATCATCCTGGTAGCCATCCACCAAGATCATCAATATCCATGATGTCAGATGTTTATGATATAATTCGGGAGCCTACAGAAATCCTAACTTCCTTGGATGATATCTCTGAAAATAGAGCAAGACAAGATCTAAAATTTGTACCCAAGGTTCACAAAGAATTCGGTTCAAATGGGTTTTAATTTTAGCTTCTGAAACATCGTGTAAAAAACGTTTTAGTGAAAACTCGATGAGGACCTGTTTGAAGCAATGAAACCCTATAATCCAAAGCTCTGATACTAATTGTTATGTAACCAACTCATAGAATAGAAGAAAATATACATCAACGACTTCAAAATAAGCCTGTTTGAGGGGGAAACTAGATTTACATTACATAAATCAATAATTATTGAATTATACAAATGACAAAATGTCCTTTATATATATAGGAGTGTAGCGCATCACAATATAATCAAAGATGACATAACAATAACAATATAAGGGCACAAAAATAACAATAGTGGACTTTTATGGGGCACAATAATAACAATATGGGGAAAATAAGGGCACAACAATAACCATAAGGTCTACAATGACAATAGTAATGGGGAAACACTAGTATTATAGGAACCTAACAAGCTTCGCCCAACAGACTATCAAGGCACATCTTCAAACTCTTCAACAATAGTTTCAAGTAGAAGTATGTGTAGTAGAACATAATTCTTTCTAGCACCAAAAAGATATTATGTTGAATTTCCCTATAAATATAAATACACTCGAAAGCCTTGTAAAATCTGAGAAATCCAAATGAATGAAGAATACAATAAATTTTGTCAGAAGGAGATCCAAAATCTTCTAAAATAAGAAACTCAATGGATAATTTGACAACACTTGGAATTTCTGTGGGTTTTATGTCAACAACACTCAGAACAAATTCATGGGGTACCCTACCTAGTTATAAAGTACAGACCACTCAACGATGTTTTCGCTAATGATACAAACCCAATTCCTCACAAGAACTGTCTGATATCTAGAATATAAGGTGCTCTAGTTTTCTCTAAATTTGATATGAAATTTGGATTTTGGCAGGTGTCTACTAAGGAGGGAGACACGCTCAAAACTTCTTTCACTGTACCAATTAGGCACTATGAATGGAATGTCATGCCATTTGGTATTAAAAACACCCCCCACCCCAAGTTAAAATATTAATGGATCAAGTTTTCAACCCTTGTTTTGAATGGTTGTTAGTTTATAATGATGATATATTGGTCTTCTAGCAATATGTCGAAGATCGTTTCAAGCATGTCCAATTTTGTTTTAAAATTATCAAAGAGATAATTTTAGTCCTTAGTAAAAATAAGATTGAGTTCTTTAAGATTGACATCGAGTTTTTGTGTCATACTATATCCAATGGACAAATTACTGTCCAAGAATATGTTGTGCCATTTGTAGACAAATCCCCAATAAAATTACAGATAAACATAGCTGCAGAGTTTTCTTGGTTGCCTAAATTATGTCTATAATTTCTGTAATCATTATGCATGGGATCACCGAATACTAAAAGGAAAAATGAAGAAGGATACTCTTCGATGGCGGGAGATCACACAAAATTGATAAGGATAATTAAAGAAAATGTCAGACACTCACCCATCCTTTATGTTCCAAATGCATCCTTCCCTAATATTGTAGAATTTGACACTAGTGAGCTTGGATGGAGAAGAGTAACCACACAAAAGAGAGTAAGTAAGGAAAAAACCTTTCAATTTTTCTTTGGAACATGGTATGATACTGTGATGCAGGTAAATTCTCAGTGTCGACAAAAACAATTACTCTAGCCCGAGAGACCGGGTCTAGCCACAAACAAACAATCTATGGAAAACTTACTTAATCTAGAATCAAATAAGAGGGCCTACCTCTTAGAACGACATTCTACCTGGTTATGATCTTGCTTCCTTACTCCATCTACCATTCATTTCCTTTCTTCGAATACCTGAAGCAAGCAAAAAAACAACAACAACAAATGTGATAGCATACAAATTGCATTCATCCTACTTAACAGGTCAAGGAACATTAATCCATAAAATGTAAGGTAACACTTCAATGTAGGAAATCAATGAATAGTTGTATGCATATAGATTTAGAAAGAGATTACAACCAATGCCTTGATGTTGCTGGTCTCCTCCGACATATCCGGGTTCCCACACTTATGCTAGCATCTCAAGGATAGCCTCAACAATGGAAGTTTTAAGGCTTGTTACCTTTAGTCTCAAACCAAACCAAACACACTATTCTCCCTCAAACATAAACTAGAGAGCTACAAGATTAGATGTCTTGCTCACTATTCAAGCTCCAAAAATACCAAGACTGAAACTAGTGAAACTTGTAAAAGGAGCAGTTTATATATCTTGGATACAATGGATATAGCTCATCTTATCATGGGAGAAGGCTTTATCTATTAGGTTGGTTCCATCCTAATAGGGAAAGGAGCCCAAACTGACTTCCTCGACTGCATCCAGCCCAACCATTTACCTGACTAATGTTACAAAGCTTCTAGACCTAGAAGCTTCGACTCCATATTTAAAAAACTTTCCAAAAGATGATCAACATGACTGAGAAAATGCTCAGTGTCATTGTACGACGAGGAAAATGGAATCATTTTACTCATGAAGAGGGACATAATGGGAGTTTCTTCATGATGGGAAAGCATGTAGGTTTCACTGTAGAGGTTTCGCGGGATTGTGGAATGGGGACTGCAGGGAAAGTGCCAAAATGATGTGTAATAGATTCCCCCTAAATCGTGAAGGCCAGAATAGAGTGAGGGGTGAAATGATTTACAAGTAGATGTGGGGAACCAGAGTCCATTGTCGGAAAACTTGCAAGCAAGCATAGATACATATACATCACTAAAAACTATGACAAATGATACATGATTCATGCTATGGATGTAGCAATCAAGAAAATGATCATGTAAATGGATCCAAGGCATGGGCACAACCATCCAATAGAGAGGATCATATGGAAACCAAGGTATGGTTCCATCCATCCAATATTGAGAAGGATCACATATAACAACTCATGGTATGGTCGCAACTATCCATATGAAAGAGACATGTATATCAGCATGATCATGTCACATCACCTTGCAACCTGTACTTGTGTAATCTGAGCCTTGGGTCTTGTGCTCCAACATGACCCGATCAAAGTACAAATCCTAACATGTGAATGAATGTGTTGAATTCAAGCATGCTAGAAAGTCACTTTATTACTAGTCAATGAGGTGATCCATTAACAAGAACGAGAGAAACCATCAATAATGACAATGGCTCTCAAGGTACTAGCAGTATAGTTTATAGAATGTGAATAAAGGAACTAAAGTGGAACACCCATGAAATCACCTGATCAAAATCTAATGATGTGAACTTGTCCTCAAGTGCGAAGAACTTGCCATTAGGGCATGCAAGCTCTAAGGTACCAGAAGGGAGTCTCTCAACTAGCTTCATAGATAATGAGCTGAAGTCAACAGGAAGTGACTGTGTCGAAGGAGGGCCATGATGTATTCCACATCATTGACACGAGACAAAGGGATGCAATGATTTCAGATGATACACAGAATGAAGAGTAAGTGTAACTGCAGAAGGACTAACTCTTGAACATATTGGCAACATGAGTCTGAAGTTTGGTAGCTTTTGGATCCATAGGATCAGTGGTCATCATGACGTGGTAGAGATGAAATGGAAGGTAAAAATTAAAATCCCAAACTAGGAAATTAAATAATGAAAAGGAGGATATCCCAACCCGACATGGAGTAGAAAGTGTCATGTTCTAGAGTGAGCTTCCAACACAACTGATAAAATTTTCCATTTTCCCGCACCATTTTTGGTAGGTACCCCAATTATATTTTCTCGCAAGCTTGAAGGGGATAGCACATGTTTGCATGTAAGTTCGTCCTTTGGATGAATCCAACCATGTAATTTTAGTGAGCCATAAGAAGGAGAAGCTCATGTCCATCCATGGTGATGAATCCAATGTCGTTTAATGTTTTAACGATTTTGACAAAGGTGTAACTTGATATCTTTTTCATATTTAGAGAATTTGAAAAAGACACAGAAAATAAAAATCCGCATGGTCCCTTTTCCTACATTTGTGTCTCTCAGGCTTGAAACGTTAGAAAATGATACTTGAGAGAACCGCTTCACCAATTCAGTCAAGGAGTACATTTTTTATAAATAGTTTATCCCAACCTAAAAAAGGGGTAAACATATACTAGGTAAATGATGTTTCAAAAGCTTTAACGAGCTGAAGACAGCAAGCGCTTGGAAATATTTTCATGATTAAAGAGTCGAAAAGGAGTTTAAAAGAGGATTCCCCATTTTTATTCTCTTTTAGGAGTGAAAAAGGGAAAAATACTCGGCAATCTTTTCATTTGAGTTTTATGAGTCAAGAAAAGAGCTTAAATGTGACTCCAGTACCATCATCAATAACTTTCCACCTGTTGCTACACAAAAGGTAAATGAATTGTCCAATTTCCGAGGAAAAATATGTTAAAAATACTTTTAAAATCCTATTATTTCATGAAAAATGAATAAAAGCAGGAAAAAATAATTATTTTTTACCATTTTATCATTTTACCTTGTGTGGAGCATTTTTCACCCATTTGTGCCCTAGATTTGCAAGAGTAGATTCTAGAAGATTCGATAGGCCATTCGACAATCCGTTAGTTGCAGGTAAGAGCCAAGACCTTAAGCTTCATTTTAATGCTCATTTATCTTTTTTTTAACCATTTTTTGGATTTCTTGACGAGGATTTAGGAAACAAAAATCCCTTGGTCTGCACGATTTCCAAGCATGGAATCGCGCTGATTGGGGGTTACTAACACTATCAAGTGCACCGTGGGTGCTATTATTTTTAAAACAGTAGTGCCGACACTATGAGCATAAAAGTTCCAATTTTTTCCCAAATTTCCCTGATTTGATCCAAATTTCCTTAGGCAAGGATTATTGTTGACTTGCTTTTATGGTTTTTGAAGGGAAAACATCACAAAAAATGGTTGATTGGAAGGGACGCAAGCATGAGCACATTGATACACAAGCAATTGTAGAGCAAAATTGCTTGAATTCCCTGAGGAACTATGGGCTCCTCAAATTCTTCCTCACACCAGGTCTATGATCTTAACCTGAATTGCTACTGTATCTGATCAGTCTTTGGTACTTCTATCGTGATTTTTTATGATCGGGGACCAAGAACTCGAGTTGAAAACTTCTGACATTTATTTCATCACAGGACTATCCCGAAGATGGGAACTGATCAATCTGTATGGGTCCAGGCCTATTGGGGCAAGTGTGAATATGTTGCTCGTAGGACACTTCCCGAAAGCACTAAAATTGAAAAGCGGGAAGATAGAGATCATGAGTGTTCAGGATCTTATGCCGAAAGTGGTTTTTTTCCCATCAATAGAGTGGTTGGGGCTCAAGCAAAGCATGAGTCCAACAAGTTGAAGTTTCAGTATGCTATCGACCATACAGTGTCAACTATCTTCAACAGGGCAGAAGCCATGAAGGTAAACATGAAGAACGAGCTATCTAAAGCCAATGTAGGAAACCTAAAGTAATTCTGCTATGGTTTTTTTCTAGTAATCTTCTTTCTAGAGCAAGTCATGCTATTTCACTACCAGTTTACTGAGGTGGAACCGCCATTTCCACAAGACCCACAGATGGTATATTGGAGTGCGTTGATGCCAAGCATTATTGGGGCCCAACATATGTCATATAAGGTCACCTTCTTCTCGTGGCTATGACGACAACTAATTGTACTAGAGGATTGGCCCTATAGCAATATAGACTTCAACGAAGATCCAGATATGTCGCTCCCAGAGGGAGAGGATTATGATGATGGAGGTAAAAATAAACAATTTTGATTTTTGATTTTTGATTGTTTTTTAAATACATGCATTCATGACATTTTTATTTTGTAAATGAAGATGTGGGACCAGAGCATCGTATCAAGTTGTCCCTAATTTCCAGGCATATTTCTCAACAATTCGACATCGCTCCTTATCTGGAAGGAAGCAATAATGAGGAGGAGATCGCATGGAACCTCAAGGGATTGACCCATGGGATCCAAGAGTATTCCCAGGTGGGGGACATCCGACGCAATATTAGAGGCACATAGTGGGGGTATAAGACTAGAACCATTAACTACTGACTCATGTAGTATGAGCAATTACTTGATACCATGAGCGCCACACCGAGTAGTTCGTAGGTATACAATTCCACATTTTTTAGGCCTGCGAGCCACGGATGTATTTGAACACACATATTACTTTTTTGCATTTCGATGTATGAGAAACATTATAGCCATACACACACACACACACACACATATATTGCTGCTTACTATGGTACAAATGTTTTGTTTCTTTTTTCACACGTTTCGCAAATGTCTATCCACCACATAATTAGCTAATGCATATGTCAATGTATTAATATGCCTAGGAATATGATGATATGTAATGAAATGAAATTTTCTCTCCAATAGACGAATACGGAAATACATTCTGAATATCTGAGGGTTTCTGACAGAATATTGCTCATTCAGTTGAAGAACAACAAGTTGTGAATCAAGGTTGACAACCAATTCCCAGATATCATGAGCGATAGCTTCTGACAACAATTCGATAATTGTGCTATACTCAGTAATGTTATTAGGTGTTCGACCTAAACAAATACCTTGAAGATCAATGAACTCACCATGGGAGTCATAAGTGGCCCAGGCCACGGATGGTTGATTTTGGATACTACGACAAGCACCATCAGCGAAACCAATGTGAGGAGACACACACATCTGCAAAACAGGTAAAAACACAATAAGCAGGAAAGTTTTTTGAAGAAAAACACACCAAACCACACTACAAAAAATGAATAAACCTATTGTACAAAAGTAGCAATGCAAGATGACCTAGGCATAGTAATTTTGAGATAAAGCCCATTATGGGGCTTGTCTAAGGGATTTCCCTCATAATCAACTAGCTCATAAGCCCCTTTCTATAACACACGTTTAAAAATGTAGGGTCCATGCCATATGGGTTCGAACTTACCTGCCCCCGGCTTATCATTAGCCTGATCATACAAAAGAACCAAATTTCCCTTAAAAAAAGCTCGAGGAGAGACAAACTGATCAAAATGGTACTTGACCCGCTTTTTGTATGCTTTGATGACCAAAACACCAAGATGGAAAGTCTCATCTAGTTGTTCTAAATACAAGAGGCACTCTTCCTGAGGTGAGGTATCGGGGAGAAGTTTGATACCTAGCTTGAGTTATGGAATTTAGACCGTATACTAGTTGGAATTGTGTGAATCCAATTGCATCCTTGGTCGAGGTTCGATAAGACCACAGAGCTAAAAAGGGCACGAGATGCGAATTTGACTTGCGCATCCCAATGGTGCACTGAAGCATCAAAATTAAGACTTTGTTCACAACTTCAACTTGG